>OZ024891.1:21763300-22345800 GCA_964017195.1 Siderastrea radians | reverse complement strand
AGCCTGATGCGTTCGTATTATTGCTGTCTACACCTTCTCCCTGTGGTATTGTGATCGTCTGATAATGCTGTTACCCTCCACATCCACCCCTCTTCTCATCCCTTTTCGACCACCATTTCCAACCTACGTGACTTTGTGACGCAATATTTTGACTATAACGTGGCTTAATTAAGTCGTGTTTGGAAAGGGACGACTCAAGCTTGCTATTGCTTTGGATATTTAATTTGGTTCATTACGAGTTTCTACTTTATATGGAGAAATTCAAACGTTCCTTCATGTTGTAAATATAACTAAACCACTGTGTACCCCGATTTTGACTCGACAACCAGTTCCACCCCCAAACTTTTCCTGAGCAACCTAGCGGACAAACTTTCCCGAAAGAACGGCGAGTCTTATGCCAGTGCCATATCTTGGCTTAGAACACGCATATCTTTTGAAATTCTAAGATCAGTCCACACATGTGTTCGTGGGTCTAGAACTCCTTTTCACAAGAATGCTGACTTTTAGATGATTTTAGTGTTAATGCAAGGAACGCGGACATTTTTAATTAGTTTTTAGTATGTTTTCTTAGAGTAGTTTTAGTAGACAATATTTGATTTAGAAGTGATCGCATCTGAACAGCCAAGAATTATTTGGGAAATTGTTTTAGATCATTGCCAATTTTTATGATTCTTGCTATAGTAGTTAGGTTATATATTGCTTAATTTTTATTTCAAATATTTCTGTAATTTATGTACATATTTTCAAATAAAATTTTTTATGGCTCAACATACGAAACTGCGGAACGCAATATGTTGACTATAGCGTGATTTGGTGGTGTAATATTTAGGAACTGGTGTCTCGCTTCGAACATTTCATTTTATAGGAAAGAAATAAATTCAACTCAACGGTTGAACGTCCTTATAAATTTTTGCACAAGACATAATGTAAAGGTCAAGAGAATGAAATATGTTAGACGCTCGCTTGACTAACAGTCGAGAGGACCTGGACTCTGTAATGGAGGACTAGCTTCTTTATTGGTTTAACACTTCTTGTGCAACGTAACAACAACTGACTGCACTAAGGGCAACTAACTTCAACTCTAACTAATGGCTACAATTGAGCTACTTTTATCCTGTGCTGTAAACATGTTTGCGACTCCACCTTAAGTGAGACTATATGCTGCCTTAACAAGAAAACGGTAAAGGGACAACGGTAAAATTTGGCCAATCCAGTTCAAGAAACTTAAGCGTTTTGCAGAAATTGCACCTGAATTCAGTGTTCGAAGAGGTTATGGCCAATGCTCACAGGAAATCGCAAACCTGCCTACAGCACGCCCTAAGTTACGTAGACAAACAGGAAAACTTTAAGATGGATGGCATCGAACTTCGATCAACAATGACATTACCAAAAATTATTTCAAACCTAAGAAAACAACTAAATCAATGCCCTAAAATTAGCTTAGTAACAAGTATTTACTGCTGTGCCTAACCCGTGAATAGAAACCAAATGAGTCACATGCGCGTGGGAGTTAATGAAATAAGTCGAGGCCTTTTCTCTTCGGATGACGATATGACAAGTCGTTCTTTATATCAGTGAAATATTTACGAAGTATACTTTTAAACACGACCTCTGTAGTCGAAAGGCGCTTACGGTAAATTAAATGTAGACTTCAAGTTGTGGGCTAATCTACAGGTAGCTGGCGTCGAGTCCGGGCAATAACATTTAATATAACCTGTCCACAAAAAGTTCATACTTACGTATGTGGTGGCTTTGATAGCGGAATCAGGGATTGCTTTATTCTCCATTCCCAGAGGAAAATCACAGTCTGAATAACCATCTACAAGTTAGGTGAGACATTGCCGGAAATCAGTGAATATAACAAGGCTTGCAGATAAAGCCTGGTTCTCATACGCCGCCGAACTACCTGCGACATAGCCGCCGGTACTGCCTGGGATGCTGTTCCGATATACCTGGTATGAGAACTTACGCCGCCGGCAACAACAACCATCGCAGGCCTTTACCGCCGGCAAGCCTGTGAAGTTGACTTGAGTTCAACTTCGCAGGGACGTCGGCGGTTCTTCTGGAGCGCCGGCGGAAAAACAATTTTTACGTTAACGGAGCCGGAGATCGTTAGCGATGTACCAGCGGCAAATATATCCCACAATTCATTACGCCCAAAATGGCGGATGTTGTGGACGTAGAACACGTTTTAACGCGCTTTTTAAAGTTCACCGGGTACATATGCGCCACCACTGCGATGTACCTGGGACGAAAAATCACGTCAACCGGCGACTACAACGCAGGTCATCGCAGGTAGGTCGGCGGCATATGAGAACCAGGCTTAATTGTAATGGTAATGTATTAAGATGAGAGGTGCAGTTGAGTCGCATATTTAATCTAACGGATTTAACAAACCAGCTGGTTCACCAAAGCCGGTGCATAGACCAGGTTTCTGTAGCTACTAGGATCACGACTACTCCACGCTGGATGAGATGCTAGTTCATCAGTGGGTTACCTTTCAGCATATTTTGAAATTTTTAATGTTCGCTGGTACCCATTTTTACCCTTGGGTCGAGAGAGACAGAGTGAAGTAGAGTCCCTTATCAAAGTAGAAACAATAGAACATGACAACTGAGCGTCAACTTGTGAAGGTGCAAATGGAATCCACATCAGTTCGTTCATGATTCACGCCAACCAACCGGATTAATTTTTAGACGAAAGCTCTATTATCTCCTCCATGTAGCTTGAAGTTTTCTTGAACTTTTATCTTTCTTTCATGTCGAAAACAGACGTTACCCCCGTTTAAACGGAAAAAATTCTAACTTTTTTTGCAGCCATAGAACTCTACCCTCAAAGCTATCAAAACGTTCCAAGACTCTGGAGCTATTCTTAGGTACCGCGCTGTTATTGGTGGTTTTAGCTGATGACTGACAAGGGTGTTCTCATCTGAGTTTCCTGAAAAAGACTAAAAAGACATGTTTTAATAGATTTACATCTTGCTGTACAATGTGTTGGCGATTCTTCGTTTTGCGTCTAATTACGCTCCAAAGTAGTCTGTCTGCATACTTTGGGCGAGGGACTTCAGTAAAAGCATTAAAAAGTCAGTGAAGTAGTTCTTTCCTATGGAGATGATTGGTTATTAAGACAAAATAGACATTGTCAATTTCTTTCGGAAAGTCGGCGCTTGTGGGAGTGAACGCGTTGAATTATTTACCTTGTTTTGCGATTCTGGTTGATATTCTACAAAGCTGGATCCATCGTTGCTGTATTTCAGCAAGTACGTCTTTACCCAGAGAGGTTCAAAGTAGTGACCCTGGGTAGAAATACCGGTGACTACCGTGTCTTTTCCAACGTCGACTTGTAGCCACTGGTTGTGATCACTTGTTTGCGGTACCCAGCCTCCTATACGATTGGATGCTTGTTTGTCAAAGTGAATGATACATCGCTAAAATGATTAATGTACGAGCACTGACCCGGGATCCTAGAGATACATACGTGATTAACTCGGGTGTAAAAACAGATACACCTGGGTCTACGAAAACCCTTTCTTTGTTTCGATGTGATTTGAACCTACGTCCTCCTCGCATCTTCACTACCTAGAAACAAAATTTGCTCCCAAACTAAATTTGCTCCCGTCTGGCTTCGCTGCTCAGTCACTTAACTCAACGGGTGACCTCTTCGGGAGGGCCTTGGCTCAAGTCCAACCAAAGTTGATTTCTTTTCCTCGTATGATTTCATGTCCGTACAAACGATAATATAGGTCCAACATTTTCCAAAGTTTTATCAATTTGTTCAGTATAATCTTCTGGATAAAAGTATTCCCTACGAAGGTGTCAGTCTGTCAAGTCAAGCGGTTGGCCATGTCAGTCAATCCCTCCGTTGAACCTCCTAAAATCTTTTGGCGAGGATCAACAATCTTTACAAATTGTCAGAGAACTTTCGGAAAGCTTTGGGAATACTTCGGCAATCATCTGGCACGGTTAAATAACCTTCACAAAGTTTCAAATAAGCCTCGATAACCTTCGGAAATCGTCGGTGTCATGAGAGATTAACTTTTCATCATGTTTACTGTATTGCTTGTATTGCGCATGTGTGCCAGTAGTTTTACGGATCTCGTGGTTAGATCCGAACAAGAGTTTGAGTTTAGAGTTTACACAGAGGACTTACAGTTGAATTAAATAATATTTGCTCCTGTTTGAACTGAGTGTCCGTGTGTAACATCGACGTGATAGTCGGTAATCGGGAATTTTTGGCAATCTTAGTAAGACGTTGTCGAATGACCTATTCTATATCATGAGTGCAACTTGGCCTCCTTACCTTTGAAATGAAGCCTCGCATTGTTAGGTACATCCAACGAACTTCTTGAGGTGGAGGCTGCAATAGAGGCATTTTTAATTTTCCCGCTTCCCACTCCCAAGGGTGTCTCGCAATTGATCTCAGGAGCTGGAAAAAAGAGTACATGTTTAAGGACGGTGCCTCCTAATACAGATGTGTTTTTGCAAAGGTTATGACTATGGGGAAAAAGTAGATCTTAGCACGGGTCATTGGAATCCAAAAAGAAAAATGTGGGTAACCACGCATTTTTCAGAGATAATTAAGCAACCATAATTCTCAAAAAGCTCTAAATACAAAGAATGTATGGCAATTTCTTCCCAAATTTAAGCTCAATTATCTCTGAAAAATGCGTGGTTACCCCCAATTTTCTTTTTGGATTCTGATACTTCCTGCCAAGATCTTCTTTTTCTGCATAGTCATAAACCGCGCAAAAATATTGTTGTATATTGGTGGGCAAATTCCTTAAGAATCTGGAATATCCCGAGATGCATTCTCGTCCCCAGAGCTACCCAGCTTTTTTAAAATTACGTCTCCTGTAGCTCTGGTAACGGTTAAAATTTTATTTTTTTTTGGATTGGCCGATTCAAACTGTATGCGCAATAACTTTACAATTTTTTGGATTCTACGCATAAAGTTTTATTTCCGGTTGAATTAATCACGCCATTTATTAATATATTGACTTGATAAATTTCCACGCAAAGAATGTGGCTTAGGGCAGATTAAGCGACCAAACTTTGCTGTTTGATTAAGCACGTAACAATTCAAAGTGTTAGATATTGTCGCTTAATGCCAGCGATTCTTTTCTCGCTACAGCATTTTCTACAAAACTACAGTGTGTCCTTAAATAAACTTACATGCAACTGTCTCATCAACTTTTGTAATGGCCTCTTGACGTCGATGTTTAAAAACTTGGACGCCAAATGCTTCTGGAAATTGTCGATGGGGTAAAACGTAATACAGTGTAGCATTTAGTGGCGAAACGATAAGTCAGGCACAGAACAGAAACCACACAACAGAAACCAGACGAATGTAATAGAATAACTGTACAATTCAGTATAACGCAAATGCAAGATACAAATCCAAAACCCGTAAGCAAAATGCAGGGACAATCGTTCTTCTGAACAACTGCGGTACGAAAGGCAGCTTCTTAAGTTTGTTCCTTTTAAAGCTGCAGGTTTTCCGCTAATTGTAGGAGATTTAGAGGGTCCCGAACAGCATGACTCGATCGATAGGAGTTCAAATTACTCGGTTGTCATGCCCAGAGCTCCATGGACGAGAATAGAGCAGGCGCAACAGCACCTTAACAAATTAGACATGCGCTACCGGATGTCGTGAATTTCACGACATCCGGTAATGGCTGATACCAGAGTCCTACGATTCCACCGCTGACCGAACAGTTCGTAGTGAGAATGCCCGAGATGCACAGAACGTATGCGCAGTAACAAAAGGAGGCATTGTCCTAAATGCGATTCAGGGTGTAGAAAATCCAACAAGAAATTGTAAAATCTCAAAAATGATTCATTGCGAAAATAGTTATAAAACGAGAGTTACATCCCTTTGCTGCCAGTAATATTAATATATAGATTTAGCCAAGCCTAAAAGCGGAGCTCCACATCTCTCTTTCATGCTTATTGGCCCGTAAAATACAATAAATTTTAGTTGTGCAGTTATTCCCCAAGAGGTGAAAAACAGCAAGGGAAAACATGCGGACCGCTGACGAAACTGTGAGTTGGCTTATTTTTCAGCACGACTTTCACCGACAGCTCTTCTTGTAGCATTCTTTCTAAAGCTAGCTTATCAAGTTCAAGAAGAGTACTTGTAAAACTACAATTGCTGAAAAAAAACCCACTTAAGTTGCTCCCGGTAGCGACACGACAGACTTTTCCATACAAATACAATTTCTCACTGATTCCAATACATCCCTCTGGCTGTTTAGTTCTGTTAACCATGAAACATTTATCGAAATCTATCTTGCAAAAATAAATAATATTTTCCCGGCATCAAACCGTTTACTGACAAAAATTACCCAAAAAATGTTTTCGGAAACTTTCAAGCACACGTATAATTATCAAGAGAAAATGGCACAAGTTTTTCAACCGCGAAGTATTAGTCGGGCGCTTTCAAGAACACACCCTGAACTAATTTTAGGAAGCTTTTAGAGTCTCATTTTAGACAAAATAGACTTAAACCGAGAAATGCTTTGCTTATTTATAGTTACTTAAATAAAGATTTCATTTCGATCTGTAACTAAAGACGCACTGAAATGGCTTAGCGGTGAAAAACAAAACGAACACGAAAACGTACCACACTGAACTCACTCACTGAGACGGCGATTCTATGTGCAGTCGCTAAATTGGGACAGAAATGTCACTCACTTCAAATGAAGAAACTAATGTATAAAAATATAACAATATAAGGAAGATAAAATAATACACTTGTAACTGAACAAAAAACATAAGGAGCTTTACACTAATACTATAAACTTAAAAATGACGACAGAGCGACTCTTCAGGCGTTGAATGCTAAATTATGCAGGGTTCAATTCTACCTGTTACCATCCCCCCCGGGCACACCCCCGGGGATTTTCAATTTTTTTCTTACTTGGTGGTCTATTCCCCACCCCCGGGCAAGCAGAAAGAGACAATTCCCCACCCCCGGGACTCCTCATCGACCACAAATACGTTGTTTTGTGTTCAAAATTGATTTCCGTACAATAGGACAACCAGATGTTTTGACAAGAACTTAAACGCTTTTCTAGAGTTTACTGAACGAAGGGTATTACATAGTATTAAAAAACATGGACACTACGTTGAAAAAAGAAAACGGAAGAAAAAAGTCTAACCGCTCTGGCATTCGGCTGACGAGTAAAGAAATGTTCTTCACCGAGTGTTTTATTCTAAATATAGCACATGCACAAAAGAGGTCTGGTGAGCAAATTGATGACATTTTAAAGGAGTTTTTCTTAGCTTGTTTCACAAGAACACTGAACTGAGATCTCTGTTTAATATAAAGCCGTGCATCTGTTTCATACAAATACGCTGAAGAAATATTTCTATGTTTGTGATGAACGCCATCCATTCGAGAACGCATCAAACGCACCTTCGTTTAACAATTTATAATAAACGTGCCTTTGAATAAATAGTTTAATTTCGAGAGATTATTCTTCTCCAACCAGTCTGCTACAAATTCTAGAGATTTTCCCTGGAAATAGGCAGTCTTCTCTATGCGGTCCGGCGCCATTGTGTCAACTGAGAAGTGATAAGCTAGTGACGTGCTTCACAAGAAAAACGAAAAGTTATTTTCGATTTGCCCCGCCCCCCTACCCCCGGGACAAAACCGTTTCAAACAATTCCCCACCCCCGGGCCCCAAGAGCTGGACTTGTCCCGGGGGTTGCCCGGGGGGGGGATGGTAACAGGTAAAATTGAACCATGCATTACGAATTAGTCAAAACAACCCGATATGCGTTGCCGAAAAAAATAACCTACGTTGAAAAAACAACACAGACTCAGTCTAGAATAGTCACGATTTCCACTTTTCGAATAAAATACACTAGAATTGCTCTTAAAACATATTGAAAATTACGCACTAAAATTCAAAAGGGAATCGAGCGTAATTAAGCCTTAAGTTAAGCCTAATATCAGATTGCTCACTAATGAAAATTCCTTTAATGAATAAACATAGAAAAAGGGACAAGAAACCTTCAAAAACATGAAATGTCATTCACATACAAAGCACTTGTTTGCCTAGGAAAGCAAACTGCGTTCAATTTTCCCCTCGACTGAAGTTACTCGCAAGCCGGCAAACGGGAACTACAAGGTAATTTCACAGCCATTTTAAACAAGTTTTTAAGACATTTCAAGAACATTACCGTAATTTACTAAACGTGTAAAGTCGCTCAATTAAACAAATTTTACAATGTAAATCCACAATCAAATCTGTAATTTACTTTACCACTGAACTGAAAGAAGGACTTGAAAATCTAACCGAAAGTCGCCGGGTTCTTTCCAGATCTCCTTAGCTTTGAAAAAAGCAAGTATGTCCTCGAACAAGGATTTCTTGCCTTCAAGCTTTCCAATGTCTTCTGTCCTTTTCATGATGAACTTTTACAGGTCTTCATTCCAAGAATGTATTACAATTATCGTATTGATAATCAAGCGTACGAGGAACCAGCCCCCATATTGTTTACATCAGCTACAAGAAAAGATTGCATTTCGCCTCCCCCGGTCGGGTTGTCTTGGGACTCCCGACGCCCTCCCCCAGAGTCTGTACGGACGGACGGACGGACGGACGGACGGACGCTGACGTCAGAACCAAAATTTTTCGGATCAACGGGTTACCAAATTTGCTTACCCATGGTGCTCCGCGAGCTCCGCTAAAAACAACATCACAGGACCCCTTTAACACCGACCACAACGTCAACCTACCTGATTTACAACCATAGAAGTCCGCCCTCAGTGAAATCCCACGATAGTAGCTTACTGGGTTGATTCGGATGTATCGTGTAATAATGGGAATCTGCAGCTTGTGACTTACCACTGTGAACTGGTCACTGTTGCCATCAAAAATCTTAAAATGGAAAAGTTATCGTGAAAATGACGATGATTATCTTATAAGGCTACCCCTGAGAGGATTTTTGGGTGTTTGTGTTCAACTATAGAAAAAAGGGTGGAATAATTCTCAAAGAAACGAAATTCCTTATCTAGTAGCGTCCAAATGTGTTCAGGGAGAGCGTTCCATTAAGATATATTTCTAGAATAAAACAAGTAATATCGTATCCAGTACAATTATATTTTGAAAAGGATGAGCGATAAAGTTATGGCTGAAGAAAACTATATGAGTCGTCTTCACAGTTTAAAGTACCATTTTTTCTGAGCCAAATCTAGGCCCTTTTCTTGTACTTAAGTTTGAACTGAGGGGTGAACAGCAGAAGTAGTCCATAAGTGGTTCTTTGGCTTGTATAATAGTGACCTTTGGTAAAAGTCCCCATCTAAGATAAGTCGGCTTCGGCAGTGTTAAAAAAAGTTGCATACTTTCTATTCAAATGCAAATTCTGACAGTTAGTCAAAGGAAGAGGCAGACAAAATTTTAACCGAAGCGACTGCCCCGGTGGGCCTGTGTTTAGCTGCGAGTCCGAAATCAAATTTAAGCGGACATGTTTACCTTGGGATACTCCGTAAAGAGAATTCCATAGTAAGAATATGATATACGGTATTTCGTGACCCACTGAGGAACATCTTGTCTTCCCTGAGTCGATACTCTTGTCACCTTTGTCCAGTTTCCAAAATCCACCTGAAACCAGCTCTCATCACTTCTATTGTTGCCAGCTACCCAACCTCCTACAGTCCCAGGTTTAGCGTACGAATGAAGCCTTCCACTTTCGGGTTTATGCAAACCAAAAGTGCTTGAAGCCGTTACTGAGGAGTCGGGAATAGCATAACTTTCCAGTCCTAAGCCTGACTCACACTTTGGAAGTGTCGGGCTTGGAAAACCTTAAAAAATAAAATAGAAATTAATAATAAATGTGGTTGCTTTTTTTAAATAATTAAACCTAGGTTTTTTGATTATAGTTCTGTTAGAGGTTATTTGTACGCATAGGTCAAATCAGGACATTTTTTATTTAATAGTCTATTGTTTGCAAACGGGTTTACAACTAAAAGGATAAAAGATAAATGGATCATTTGCATTGTGCCCATGGACTTCATAGACAAAGACACCAACATGCGAAAATTGGAAGGTCTTAAGACGTGTAATATTTGGGTGTATAATATAGCTGCTGAGTACGCGCCATTGCAACTGAGTGTGCATTATTTTTTATAGATGCACGGATGGAAATTATAGAGCACTCGAGGCCCGGATATTGCTTGGCATCGCGTTCATTTTCATTCAAAAGCGCGTAAAAATACTGAGAGCACGGAGTTATCTCAGCAAACGTGTGTTGATAACTTAAAAATTAATTAGAACAAGATCACACCCACTCAGCCAATCAGTGTCCAGCATTTCGATGCTCTATATTCCATAAACTGTCTTAAATTATGTAAAGTGGCGGGGGCTTTGAAGCACAGGGAAAATTGTGGGGTGAAATTAGTATTTACAGAGAATTTCTGCATTCATTAGTAGTTCTATATATTCATTAGTAGGCTCTATCTTATAGAGCATACTAATGAGGCATTGTTTTCCTTTGTTTGGAAGCCTTATTAGTATGCTCTATAGAGAATACTAATGACTAAGTAGAATTTACTAATAAATGCACAAATTCTCTGTGAATATATATATAACTAAATCGATAAAAACAACAACTTCAACGGCGAAAAAAAATTCCATCTCAAGGTGGAATAGCATAGCAAAAAGCAAATCGAAAGAAAAACCGTTACTTTACATGAAATAAGAAGTGTTCAGACCTTAATTGAAACAGAAGGACAGACTTGTTTCTCCGTGTTTGCCGGACTATGAGCGTTGTACTTGAACTGGGTTTACCTCGGTGTAAGAACCTGACAAGATTTTGTTTGTTTGTTAGCTATTGTTATGCTGTACGCTATTGTCTAAAATGTTTTATTCCCTTTATTTTACGTCATCCGTGAGTTTCACAGGTTCTTACACCGAGGTAAAGCCCTTGAACTTGACGTTGGCCTCTTGGTTTTTCCTGTGGGTTCCCCACTTGCTGGTGCCGGTGGTTGTAGCGCGTCAGAGGCTGCTTTCACGAATGTATAAATCTAGTAAATCTTGAGTGGCAATTACTGCCTCGAGTTCCTCAATTTCCTTGTATTGGCTCATGGCCGTTAGCGCGCCAACTAAGATAAACTGCGCGGTGAAGCACTCAAAAACATTGCAACTCGAAGGCACGTGCCGTACAATAGGGAAAATATCGTAAACAAAATAGCAACGTGATTTCAAAGTGTGAGCTAAAAAATAGAATGCAAAAATACAATATGTACCCAAAAACGAAATTCTTCGTGGGTGTGACCAGCGTCCCTCGCAAGATAGAATGCCACTCGACCTACGGCCTCGTGTCAGTAATGATTACGTGAAAACTTTACGTCATAAATACATAAACATTACAACGATCAAAAATGGCGTCAACGTTTTCGAAAGACTCTATTTTTACCTGACCACACTCTACTGCTTTTTATAACGATCCTTTCTCACCCATCCATACTGAAAACGATGCGTTTTCAAACGTCTCCTCTTTCGAAATTGTTTACGAAAACCACCTTATCAGCGTTTCCGACTGCCTTAGCGGCAGGATAGGTGAGAAAACACATTGGTTTGGTCAGGGGCTATACAAGAACAATGAGTCACATAATAGACAATGACGGTTGCGCTTATCAGTTTCAAGTATTTTTGATACTAGCTGTTGGTCGGTGGCAAAAAATTCTACTTTACTTAAGGTGAAAGCGGAGAATTCTCCCATTTCTGTAGTCCTCCCTTTGTGGATTGGTCATGGTAACGGAAAAAAACCCGTTAAATTTGGCTGAAATGGTTAATCAAACACATATTACAACTTTTTTGTAATCTCAAGAAAAAACTCTGTCTGCGTTACAAAGAGAAACAAAATATCCAACGGGGGGGGGGGGGGGGAGACGTGCTCTAAACCCTCTGCCATTATTTTGCATCCCATAACACTCATGATGTCATGCAAATACTACAAACTCACATCCAAAAGATGAATGTTTATAAGGTAAGTACCAGTGTCCAAATGTTAAAAGTAATCGGAATTACCTAAACGTAAACACTGCATTACCTGAATGACAACCATACAACTCCATTCTTAAAGAGATCCATCCATGGAATCTCACTGGGTGAAGACGAATAAAGCGGGCCGCAAAAGCTGGATTAAATTTGTGGTGAACAGTGTTGTTTTGGTCCCTATTACCCCGAAATTTCTAAAATGCAAAGAAACGGGGAGTTAAAACTTGCAATTTATCTACACGAACAGCAATGAAATTCCGCCTGAATTGAATAAAGTTTAGGCAGTGATTGGATGGGTCTCTACTGCAGGACTGATCAAAACAAAAATTGTTTTAATAAATGTTTCTATAAATAAGTCGATATATCTAAAGAAGCCAAATTATTCTTCACGAGGTCATAGTGCGGGAGATCCTTTTCTATCAGCGATTATAGTACAACACTAAATTTTGGTGTGTTCCCATTGGTCGAAATGGATCACGTGACTTGATAGTGTCTCTCCTCAGCGTACGCCTATCAGCGCATAGTGCCCATTTTTGGCAATTTTAGCTGGAAAATTGCTAGCTTTTTAATCATTTCTGGTGTAAATTGATAGAAACGAAGAACGTGCATTAAAATGGCTTCCCTGTACACTTCAATCACCTTGGGGGCCTTGCCGCTCCATTTTTCTTGACCTAATAATCGTATTGCAATTGTCAGCATTTTTTCGCCCAATAATTAGCGTTGTACAATAAAAGCAATAGAGTACTTCTGTCTTAGGCCCTATGTGTGATAGGTTTCCTCGGAAATTTGATGTTTAAACTTGATATGCGACCATCAAATTTCCTTGAGCAACCTATCACATGATAGTGTCTTGGAAAGAAGAACTCTATCGTTTGAATAGTCAATGACGATTAAACCAATCAGATTCGCGTGAAAGTCCATGAAATATATTTACTACTTAGAGATATGCAATACCATTGACAACTAAAATGAAAAGGCTTTCGTTTTGCCAGCAGCAATTTAAAATGAAAAAGGATTCTTTATGTCTGCTGACAGCTATAGCGAAAACAAGAAAGTATATTCAGATAAAGTCTTGGGATAAATGGTGTAATCACAGTACATTCAGTTTTCTTTCACACCTCACCTTGTCAAGGTTATTGTTCTTAGCTTTGTGGTAAAAAACAAAGTAACCGCCATCGTAGCTGTGAGACACCTTGTACCTAGTCACCCACTGGGCTGCGTCTGCTCGGCCCTGCGTTGCAATCCCAGTTATCCCAGTGATCGCACCCAAATCGACTTGAATCCACTGTCCTCTGTCCACTGATGATGGTGACCACGCCCCTGCCGTGCCGTTTCCTCTCACGTGATCAAGCCTAGCGTTGGGGGCTCCAAGAGATGAGTTTAACTGAAAATATAGCTTGCTTATTAGATAAAGGTATTAGATGTTTGCACCCGGGAGTCTCAGTAGTCTCTCTGGAGTGATCGTCTGGGTGAGAGTATTCCTGATTGATTGATCTTTCGACAACTTGAGCAGAAGTCAGTAAGTAAGAGTATTGTAAGTTGATGGTAAACAATTATTGGACGAGGTTAAGCAAAACATCGTGATTTGTCAGTGGCGAGCAGTTCAATTATTTGCCAATGCCGAAGGCATAGGCAAATAATTGATCTGCGAGACACTGACAAAACATGTTATCATTCACGTTGTTTTATTCGGCGTTTTAATTGGCCGAGAGACCATTACGTCACTGCAAATAACTGCCTACGAATAATTGTCTGCTCATGCGCATTACGGTGCAAAGTTGTTTTGCTGCGAATAATTCTGCTGGTGCGCAGTTGAGTCACCTGTTCAGAGCTCAAACTCAAATGCGGATAACTAAGCTATTAAAGTGCGGAACTTCTGCGATTTTTGACTAAAAAATTTGAAGAAAAAAGTGCGAATCTTCCTTTTAAACGTTGTACTTTTTGGCAAATCAGTTGATGTATTCGTTTTAAAGCAATTAATTATTGGCGAAAGCGGAATTTACAAATGCTGTATTTTTTGTGCAGAATCAGTTAAAATGAAAGCGCGAACTTGGTGTAGGAATAAATAATTGTGAAAATAAATTTTAAGTGCCTAATGCTTGTTAAATGCATAAACACATTGTCTTGTTGAATGATAAAACAATTATTGAACTCGATTTCGCAAAATATCGTGATTTGCCAGTGTCTCGCAGATCAACTATTTGCCTCTGCCTTCGGCATCGGCAAATAATTGATCTGCTCGCCACTGACAAATCACGATATTTTGCTCAACCTCGTCCAATAATTGTTTAATATTTTGCGAAATCGAGTTCAATAATTGTTTTATCATTCAACAAGACAATGTGTTTATGCATTTAACCAGCACGCTTGTTTCACAATTATTTATTCCTACACTAAGTGCGCGCTTCAATTTCGTTCAAAACTTTAATATTCTGCACACAAAATACAAAAAATTAGTAAATTCCGCTTTCGCCAATAATTAATTGCTTTATTAAAACGAATACATCAACTGATTTGCCAAAACGTACAACGTTCAAAAGAAAGATTCACACTTTTTTCTTCAAATTTTAAGTCAAAAATCGCAGAAGTTCCGCACTTTAATGGCTTACTTACCCGAGTTTGAGTTTGACCTCTGAGCAGGTGACTCAAATGCGCAAGAGAAGAATAATTCGCGGCAAAACAACTTCGCACCATAATGCGCATAAGCAGACAATTATTCGTAGGCAGCAGTTATTTACAGTGACGTAATGGTCTCTCGGCCAATTAAAACGCCGGATAAAATAACGTGAATGATAATATTTACTACCTAATCGGTTTTTGACCTGATTCAACTAAGATGTGATGTTATTGGATGTGAAGAATTAAAACACAACAGAGATTGGACAATTTTTTTAGAGTTTCGATCCGTCCATTTTTAGTGTAATTCTCGTTGCTCTGTTGTTACTTAACAATGTCACTTCAGTTTAATGTTTCTGAATTTTATTGACGTTGCCTATGACAGGCACCTACTGGTGCAGTTCTGCGGCGTTTGTTCTGAGCGCGAGTGCTTGGTAGTAGTCGATATTACAAATAACGTATTCAGCAAAGTCCCAATTAATGCCGAGAAAGCTTCATCTAAATTCAAGCTCTAAGTATGATCGTCCGGGTGAGTGTAGTCCTGAGAAGGACTGTTTGTGGTGACATTGACCGACGTTTCGACAACCTGAGCGGAAGTCATCATCAGACCTGAGCGGAAGTCATCATCAGACCTGAGCAGAAGTCATCATCAGACCTGAGCGGAAGTCATCATCAGACCTGAGCGGAAGTCATCATCAGACCTGAGCAGAAGTCATCATCAGACCTGAGCGGAAGTCATCATCAGACCTGAGCGGAAGTCATCATCAGACCTGAGCGGAAGTCATCATCAGACCTGAGCGGAAGTCATCATCAGACCTGAGCGGAAGTCATCATCAGACCTGAGCGGAAGTCATCATCAGACCTGAGCAGAAGTCATCATCGGAGGCAAACAGTCCCTCTCAGGACTACACTCACCCAGAGGATCATACTTTACTGACTTATCATGTGATTCCTGGGTGCAAACCATTTACAGAATATATAGTCTGCTGTAAAGTACCAGCGGAACTGAGTCTTTGTGCCTGTTCTGTTTATTTGCTTGGCACGGTCGTTTCAGGGTGAATGTGCTCTTCGTTTAAGTAGTCCTACCATTTGCTTAAAAGACAAATTTCTGATTTTAGACGTCCTTGCTCCTAATGTGCGCACTTACAGTTGTAGTAGCTTTGATAGCGGAGTCAGGAATTGTCCTATTCTCCATTCCCAGAGAGAAATTACAGCCTGAAAATGATGCAGTAAAAGGCCGTTATTCAGTAGAAAGCTTGGTATAGCCAGCATAGTCAGTTTTCATTTTTTTTTTGTAAAGCTCTGCAGCCTGTGGTTACACCCTTCCCCTCACCCCCCACCCCCCAAAAAACAAAAAACAAAATGCATCCTAGAAATAATGGACATAGCCACATTGGGTTTCAGCAGTTAATCTAAGTGGGGCCTGTTACAAAAATTGTTATGTTATCAAGCAACCCTCTTTCTTTTCCAAAATCTATTCTTCCAAATCTGTATTTCCATTTTCGCAATTTAAACTCACACTCTTCTAATGTAATTCACTTAATAAGCGTCCACTTAAAGGTCAAATAAACCAAAATTTCGACATTTTTTTCAAGCCAGTTTCCTTGTTATGTGTTCATTAAGTATCAATTAAACATATTCTGAAGTTTCAAGTCAATTGGACTTAGGATCGCAGAGATAAAAGAACGTGAAAAGTGCTACTTTTTGGCCCTTGTAATCGTAGAGTGGTTGGGAAAGTTGTCGGTAAATTGTCGGAAATAACACTAGTTACGTCACTGTTGGCGAGCTGGAAAATTGCGGGGATTCGACGTGTGAGGACTTGAGCGGAAAATCATGGTGTTTTGTGCTGCTATAAGAGTAAAGTAAGTAATATCAAGTTTCCAGAAGATCCAAAACTGCCTCAAGCATGGCTCAGAGAATGAAAGGAGGATCGTTTCAACCTACAAAACATTCACGCGTCTGTGCAGACCAGTTTACACCACAGGTAACCAAAGCGATTTGATCGAAAATAATCGGCGGTTTTCCATGGAAAATACCTAAAAATCCAAATAAAGTTTGAAAAACCTTACCTGTTATGTGTTTGCTGTGTTTTTGCCGGTTTTGTGAGCTTCTGGAGGTCGTTTTGAGCGATAAGTTACAGCGGTATAAACCATCGATGTCCGCCGAAGAATGGAGCAACTTCACACGCAATCTCGTTCCCAGAGTCCGCGTTACCCTAGACCAGCGGTCGGGAACGAGGGACTCTGGGATAAAGCGTTTCGGATCGCATTTTCATTGGCTGAAATCTGAGCATGAGCAGTTGGACCGGAAGTGAAAGTAGCTGTAATTCGTCCCCAGATTCCCAGATTTGGCCTCCGTTCCTAGAGCCCGTGTTACCTTTTCCAGCGGAGTCTTGTGACCAAAATGGCGGACAAAATACCAATGAAAGAGTGAAAGCTTTGCCTGGAGGTGTAGAACTACAGTACGTTTGAAGATGTTGTAATTCCGGTCCTATAAGACATGCGATAGATTTGTTTGGGGAAAAATCTAAGAACGAGAACCTTTTAAATGTTCTGGAAAAGTTGACCGGATTAGTTTTTGTGTATGGTGACGGACTTCCGAGAAATGAAAGTTGCAGCAGCTGTTGTAGTCGTGCAAAACACTTTTCTGAATCTGGGAGCGAGGTTGTTTGAGGGCTTGTTTGTGGCTTCACATGAAAAACAAGAAAGTCCCTTGAGGCTGTAGAGAGGGAAAAAGCCAGTCAGAGTCCGAAGACAGAAGAACAATGACAATCGAAGAGAGGTAAACATCATGCTATCGAACTAATATTATTAACACCTCCCCAGCCATCACAAATTTATCTTTTGAGGCTGGAAGTCCTCAGTGATATAAATAATGCTTTCACAATTTAAAAAATTAGCTTGTTCTGTTTGCATAATTTTCAAATTCATTTTTTTATACATTCCAAACTGTCCCTTTTCTTATACTTCAAACATATAAACATATAAAATACACCTACAACTTCAAAGTAACATTAATATAAAACTTATAACACTGTTTATTGCTGATTGCACTTTCGAAGTAAAACAGAACATTATTTTTTGCTAACAACTGAACGTTAATTTTCATTATCTTTTTCCATAGGACAGGTTGTATTCCTGGTCCAAAGACAATCTGAAGGACAAAGAGGTTATGATGTACTTGGTGTTGGAAAGGTGTCAGATTCTATCACATCCCATTCACCAGATCTTATTCCTGTTTTTGTTGCTTTAATATTGAACCTAATAAAGCAGCTGAATTATTCTCTGTTGGTCAAGTTAGTCTTGTGGCCAAGAACACTAGAAGCAGTCTATGGGAAGAGAATCACTGAAGCACCACCACCTGTAGAGCCCCCATCCCCTGTCTCTGCTATTCCTACTAGTTCAAAAGAAAACCGGCGAATGAACTATGTACTTCAGGTCATGTAGCTGAGACTGCTTCTGATGCAGTTGAATGACACAGAGAACAGAAGGTGATGGGGAAAAAAGTCTAAGGAACTGGAAACTTCTCATGTTTTATTTTAGGGCACAGCCCAGGGGCATGAAATATGCCTTTGAGGCTATGCATTTTATAACATTTGTCATAGGTCCTTTACAGTGAACACATGGCACATCATATTCTTCATGGTCAGTTTGTGAACCCCAAAGGTGGGCAGGGCAACGATTTGTGTGGTGCCAATGACCTTTAAATGGAACATGGTCAAGAATGATAAGGGTGTTCTGAAAGCCATATTGTGGGAACAAAACTCTCATAGCAGTTCAAAGATCCACTTCTTCTAGTTAACTGCTAAACGAAACATCAAAGCAGTATGACAGAGAAAGCAACATTTCCCCAAGTCAGCAAGCCATACTTATGTACGTACATCTGATGATATCAAAGAAATGATTGAACTTATCAGCAGTCAAAAGCCCTTCGAACATCAGCCAGGAAAGAGTCTTCAAAGCTTCCCTTCCATTTCTAAGAGCCCTTTAGATCAGCTGGACATATTTGCTTTGCACTCCTAGTTAACTAAAAACAAGAAATGACTAGAGAGCTAATCCACACAGCTGCGATGACTCAGGAAGACGAAGAGATCATTTCTCTAGATGAAGGATTTGTTTAATCTCAGAAAACATAAACATTAATATACATTCCCCAAGGCATCAGCTTTCTTCACTGTGTTACATCACTATTGGTATTACTTTAAATTTGTCAACTGAATAAAATTTATATTTTCAGTCCCACAAAATGAGGAATTTCACTTGCATAGTGGATCACATATTGCGGATACAGTGTACATGAGTACTTTCCACTCTAACTTACAGTGTAATAGGCACTTCACACCAATGAGGCAATTTTTGTGGTGGAGGGGGTGGGGGTGCAATTAAGCGCTACTAAACATTCAAAAGGTCCCAGTAACAACATGGAATCCCAAATGACTCAAACTACAGTTATTTGCTTATTAGTTACCCCTGCTCCTTAAAATTCTCAATGAAATATTACTGTTATTTTGTTTCCCCTGATGGTTCACATTATGGAGATTCTACTGCACATGTCTTCTTGGGAAGGTTTTTCTGAATAATACTGAAAAAATCTGCAGCCATATCTTTACTGTACACTTGTAAGATGGATTCCTTCGTTTGTACAGAGATAAGGTCTGGCAAGTGTTCAAGGACCAAAGAAATCATTTCAATCGGAAACCCACTGGACAGGTTCACATTGCGCACAGTGCTTCTCCCAATATCTTTGTGGAGTTGAAATCTATATTTCTCCATGTACTTGTTTGATTCTAAGTTTGGCCTCAGAAGTAAATAATTGGGAGTTACCCTCATTCTGTTCAGTGAGGGTCATCTCAGACTCATCTTGAACACTGAGTGCCTCAACCTGTTCAGCTGCATGCACAAGCATACAGTTTTCACACTGACAGTGTAGCTTGTGAAAGTCACAGCATGTGTGATCTTGAGGTTGATTGTCTGAAACCTTGTGGTCAAAATGATTTAAAATAACTTTTCTTTTACATTCCTTGGACTGGACATAGGACTGCATGGCTTCTGGTATGTTTTTTAAAGGCTTTTGGAATGTCATAATAATAATAAGTGTCAGTCCTAGCTGCAAGGCCATTTCTGCCAGCCCTCCCAACCTCGTGTATCTTACCCCAGTGTGAACAATTCTGTGAATGTCATTGCAGTCAATCCCAATTGCAAATGCCACAGTCACAAACAACACACGGTGGCTTGATTTCCCATTTACTAGTTCATCTACTATTCTCCTTCTCTCATGCTTGGAATATTGGGCATGATACATGGTAAAAAGTCTGCTCTTTGCTGAAGGCTCTGCTGAAGGGTGGTATTGGTCTTTGCCCATTTCATTGGAAAATACAGGAAACAGCCTGAAATTGTTTCTAGATTTCCATAAATAAGAGTGAGGGGCATTTCCAGCCTCTTTGATTTGAGTTCTGCAACAATTGGCTGTAAAATTCTATCCAATTTGTCATCGCCCCTATCAGGACGCACATGGGAGGTGTAAGTCCTGTTTGGACCACACTCAACTGTTACTGGGGTGGACAGTCCTAAGGCAGTTACAATGCCACTTTTTGTAGCTGCTGTTGTTGTGCCTGTAAGTGCCAGTAGTGACACTCAGATTTGTTAACAGGCTTATTCTTCCCTATGCTGGACAAAATGTGGCCCTTAACAAAAAACAGAAAAGAAGGTAAAAATATAAATTTGTGTCCCACGTGATGTTTAATTTCTAATTATGCAATGACTGAAATGACCATCATATAAAATGGTTCATTTCCCATCCATCTTTCTCTTTTCATGGGTTGCTCTTTATTTAATCTCTGAAAACATGAGTTGCATGGATGAGAACCTCTCTCTGGGTATTTACGCTTTCTGATTGCTTTCATTTCACAAGCCAGTTATTAACCGGTTTCAATGATAAAAAATGTAGACAGACAGACAGACAGACAGACAGACAGACAGACAGACTTTATTTATGCACGATAAAAGTAAAAGCTGTACAGTCTGTGGGGTCATATGAAAGAATTTAAAAATACAATAAATGCCTGACTAAAAAAACTATTGCAAGTTATTAGCCAGTGAGGTACACTGCAGCAAGTTTGTGGTAACAGTCCTTGGATATAAATTACAATGGTTTGATATTTTCTAGCTAGCAGAGAACCAATTAGGTATATTCAAGGATGTCTATTTATCAAACAACATGACTTTTTAACGGGTTTGATTGCAAATAGTAACGCATAATCAGTAGGAAATTTGTCTATTTTGATTAGATGGTTTTAATATAAGTAATAAAAACTATTAGCATTTGCAGTGAACATAATCTTCTGAAAACGTACATTGTACACATGCACACTTAGTTACTTCAAGTTTGAAAACAAAGCAACACGACTAGAAGAAAAGATATATTATATAAATACCATTCAAGAACCAAATGAGCCTCGTCCACAACAATGGCTTGCACCCTTTCGCTTTACCGGTAAGCATTTTGGCAACATTCTTGTTGTCCACGAATCGAATACTTCAGGGTGCCCAAACATCAAACATTTCTTGATATCTTCCGGGATGGTGACTTTCCTTCCCCTTCTTGTTCTCCCACACTTTGTAAGACACACACATTCAACACTCCTTCCAGTTTTTGCACCTGGTCTCTCATAAACGCGCTCAAAGGTGAAACTACGATAACAACAGAATCTTCCCCTACGGCCGCTTCGAATGTAATCGAACATCGAGGGTAAAATCGAATAAGCGATTTTCCGAAACCTGTCGGCAATGCCACCAGCACACCTTTTTTCTACACATATAGCTCTTTAACAAGGCATCGTACTGCTCTTTCATTAACACTTTTATCCCCAATTTTTCCATGGAAAACTCAATTGCCTCGTGGAACAGTGACTGCATTTGGTAAAACCGGATGTGCGAATACCCGACGCCTGCGCAGTTTGACCAATCACAGGATTCTTGTTTTCCGGTAAACGCTTTATCCCAGAGTCCCTCGTTCCCGACCGCTGGTCTAGGGTAACGCGGACTCTGGGAACGAGATTGCTTCACACCAACCTCGTGGTCTTCTCGCTTTTCAATATGGCGGCGGCTCGGGAGAAGACCCTGGCACACAGCAGATCACGTGTCTCCAACGAGGATGGAGATGTATTCAAAATGGCGGCTACGGCGAAAAGGGTGAGAAGAACTGGGTACGAGATGATAAGGTGAAGATGAACAAACTGGCGGAAAAAGCTGAAGTTCAGTTCAAGAAAAAATAGGAAAAACAGACACGTTTGCATGTAAGAGTCTTAGGAATACGGCAAAGTGTTAGAGGTCTTGTTTTTTCTGTTCATTGTTTCTTTTTTGTTATTTTAAAGTTAGGAGTAATGGGTTTGAGCGTACTCTACTGCGGAACTCCGTACCGCTATTTGATTCAATGTTGCTCAAGTGAACATATTATATTTTTGTTTCATGAGGCTTTAGGCAATAAATTGTCTTATCGTTACATTGTTACAAATCTGTCCTTCTTAAATATTGTTATAAATCCGTCCTTCTTAACATTATATGCTTCAGCTTAAGGCTTTTCGAATATATCAGGCTCAGATTAAGCTTGAAATATAAATATTATGGAGTGAGCTTAGGCCTTTAATAGAAAATGACTCATTTATTTATTTATTTACTTACTTATTTATTCAAGCTTATTTACAGTGCAACCTCGATTTAACGAAGTGCAAGGGAATGGGAAAAGAGCAGTGTTGTATGGACTGGTTAAACTAAGTTTTGATCTGGCATATTTCAGTTGCTGCTTTGGAGGCAGTGATAATCATTTTGGCTTTCTTCAATTTATTTGTGCCCATTCCTTGTGCTACAGTTTTGCTTGTACAGTTGCAGATCTCCAGGAATTGTCACTTTCAATATTGTTTTCTACACTTTAGTTTCAGTAAGTCTCATTAAATACTAGAACTGAGGAGATTGTGAGACTGTAAATAATGGAGAAATAAAGCATTTTAACAGTGGATAGATAAAGTCCTCTTTGCATTTTAGACCAGTTCTGGGGATAATATTCCCAGGTTTGAAAAATTTTCTGCTTAACAACTTCAATCAATTGAGTTATCTGGGTGTAGTTTGAAAGTGTTTGAAAAACTTAAATCAATGGGAAAGAGAGGATTTCAGGAAAAAAAAGGAGAGAAAAAGATTTCATGAAGTTTTGAAATTGGAATTTGTAGTTAGGCCTTTAAGCCCCAGTAGTGACAAACAAACATCTTATTTCTCCTTACAATATCACTACTTGTTCAAACATACAGGCCCTGAGAATAAAGGAAATGATCACCAAAATTAAAATGTCTGGATGTTTATGTGAATTGTCTCAAGTAGTACCATAAGACATTTATGGCGAGTAGTGAGGAGAACATGTTTGTTGATATCAGGGCTTAAAGTTAAGAACAAGGAAAGGAATATCATAATTGACTGCTATCAACCTGGGGTGCTCTTATGTGGATATCAGTTTTTGATGGTCTCTTAAAATGATTTCCCATCTCATGTCTATACTTTAAAACTATTCTCATGTCAATCTAAGTCAAATAAAAAGGGTTTGCAGATCCAATTACAACACCACAAAAATCCACTAAAAGTTACAACAGAGGTTCAAAGAAATAACGAGTCATCCTAAAAAGTGGGATTTGTAACTTAAGGTTATGTGCTGATCAATTCGAATTTTCAACATCCCCCCCTACCCTCCGGGCATACCTCAGACATGTGGCTACATGTATTTTCCTTGCCCGAGGAGTAGGGAATTTGATGCAAAGGTCCTGTGTGTATCACTCGGTCAGTTGTACGATAATTCTATCAGTTGTGTATTACCCCATCAGTTGTGCATTACTTGGTCACTTGTGTAACCTTTCTGTCAGTTGCATGTTGCAAGTTGCAGCCAGTGGAAGTTGTGCACCACTTGGTCAGTTGTGCATTTTTCTGCCAGTTCTGTGTCATTCAGTGGGTTGCATGATAACGCTGTCAGTTATGTATACTCGGTCAGTTGTGTACTTGCCCATCAGTTGTGCATTACTCGGTCAGTTGTGTACTTCTCTGTCAGTTGTAATACTCAATCAGTTGTGTATTACCCAGTCAGTTGTGTTGCACTCAGTCAGCTGGACGATAATTCCGTCAGCTGTTTATTACTCCGTCAGTTGTGTACTATTCCATCACTTGTGTATTACTTCCTCAGGTGAGTTCAATCCTCTCTTTCCCATTTCTATTTTTGAAACACTTTCAAACTTCACCCAGCTGCAGGTTACTAAATTGATTGAAGCTGTTAAGCAGAAAATTTTTTCAAACCTGGAAATTTTATCCCCAGAACTGTTAAAATGTTTTATTTTGCCATTGTTTACAGTCTCACAATCTCCTCAGTTCTAGTGTTTAATGTGACTCAGTGAAGCTAAAGTGTAGAAAACAATATTGAAAGTGACAAAGCCCTGGAGATCTACGACTGTACAAGCAAAACTGTAGCACAAAGAATGGGCACAAATAAATTCAACAAAGTCAAAATGATTATCACTGCCTCCAAAGCAGCACCTGGAATATGCCAGACCAAAAATTAATGAGTCATATCCATAAATGAGTCATTTCCACTGAACTCACAGAGATGTAAGCCATGTAGAATAAATATTTCGTAGCACTAGTTTTATTTAAGGCCTAAGCTCACTCCACAAGATATATTTTAAGCTTAATCTGAGCCTGATATATAATTTTAAGAAGGACAGATTTATAACAATATTTTAGAAGGACGGATTTGTAACAGTGTAACGATAAGACAATTTATTGCCTAAAGCCTCATGAATAAAAAATATAATATGTTCATTTGAGCAACATTGAATCAAATAGCGGTACGGCGTTCCCCAGTAGAGTACGCTCAAACCCATTACTCCTAACTTTAAAATAACAAAAAAGAAACAGTGAACAGCAAAAACAAGACCTCTAACACTTTGCCGTATTCCTAAGACTCTTACATGCAAAACGTGTCTGTTTTTCCTATTTTTTCTTGAACTGAACTTCAGCTTTTTCCGCCATTTGTTTATCTTCACCTTAGCATCTCGTACCCAGTTCTTCTCACCCTTTTCGCCGTAGCCGCCATTTTGAATACATCTCCATCCTCGTTGGAGACACGTGATCTGCTGTGTGCCAGGGTCTTCTCCCGAGCCGCCGCCATATTGAAAAGCGAGAAGACCCTGGGGACGAGGTTGGCTTCACACGGCAAATCCAATTACGTGTTCAGCATTTGCATAACGTAGAAAGTTAGAGGTAAGAATTTTGCATTTTGTTTAATATAACTATGACTAGTTTGTATCTTCAAATGGTTGTTCGCTCTTTCAGTTAGTTTATTTGAGAATTATAAGTCATAGCAGCTACTAAACATTAACAATAACCTCGGGTTTTTGGTGCATAAATAAGGCTACAAGATTGTATTTACAATCGCTATAACTTACATGTATGTTGAGTTTAGAAACGTAAATTTCGAGCTCTGAATAATATTTTTAACACACTAAAATATTTCATTTTTATCGCTTTCATGCAGCGGCTGCAGGCCCTTCCTAAGCCTCTCACAAGCCAACACTCAAGACAACCAAATAGTCGTAACACATCGTTACACCCTTCTTATGGTCATCACAGCCGTTATGGTCATCACGCAACGCTCCTCCCATTGTTTAGTGGGGAGGAGCGTTGCGTGACGACCCTAAGAACGGCTGCGTAGGAGAGTACATAAACCCAGATTTAATAAACTGGCCTAATTGCTAAGTGTTGTGGCTTTTCACTGACAAGCAGGTGCTCCAGGCTGTTCAATGTTCAAGCTTTTTAGGTGAGGCAGAAATGACATCATATCAAGATGAGCATGCCCCTAAGTTTACGACAGGTGCATCACTTACTATAATTATGGGGTCCACCCTCCGTACAGTTGCTATCTAAATTGAGGGAATTGATTGTTGAAATTTTTGAAACAAAAAAAACCGAAAAACTTCTTTTGTGGGTGTCGCATATGTTCATTGTTACTCCAAGAAGTACTAATACCTCTTGAAAAGTTGTTCCTGCCAGCATGAATTTCTGACATTATAGTTCCTTAAAACCCTAGAAAGTATCAAACACGCTGACAATGGTCATTTTAATTCAAACACGCTAAGTGGTACAAAAGCATGAATTGTAATCACGGTAATCCCTTCACTACACTATGGGAGCCCCTCTCCTGTCACCTCCTAGGTTTAACCACCACTCTGTAGTAATTTAAGAAAATACAAAGTTTAGAAACCTTTCAAAGAGTAGTACAACTGTCAACCAAATATGGTGTTAATATTATCTAGCAAGACTGCCAGGCTGTAAATGGACATATTCAAAGCCCTTGCAGTTTCCACTTTTACTTGGGAAGCTCTCCAAATTTTTAAAACCAGACAAGATGGAATGGCTATTGGGATTTGCCGTCCCAGCTTCATACGTATCCAGTAAGTGTATTGCCTATAAGCAACATTACTGTATACATGTTGTCAGAGAGAAAGAGGAAACAGACTCAAAACATAAGAAAGATACACAGATGAGTAAAAGGTAACTCAAAGGGATTTAATAAATATGTCAACTACAAAAATAAATATATGTTAAATAAATAAACTTCCCTGCTAGCCGAGGCCCCTTTTCCTTTGTATTCGCTGAGCTGACGGGCGGGGGGAAAAGGGACCTCTGCCCTGGGTAGAAACTCGCTTTGATTCAACCGCCGACCATGGTAGTGGACGGCGGTTTCCGAAACGCATGCTCCCTGTATTGTTTGCTGACCGTGACTTGAGCCCACTGTACCCCGCGCATTCCTTTACAATTATTCCGCTGTCATTAAGTGAGCCCGCATAGTAACATGCCGTCCTGGAAAGAGAACTAAACTCTCGTTTAAGTTCACATGGACGACGGAAAGATAAAAAATCGAAAGAAGAAGCTCTAAGGAACACTCGACAAGTTAAGCAATGGAATTTAGAGCTTTTAGAGCGACGAAAACATCTGTTAAGGCGAAGGAAAATCTTCCATCTCCAAGATTTTTCGAGCTGCAGACTTTCTGTGAAATGCTCCAGCACTTCTACGAGTCCACGGTAGAGTAAATTACACATTTGATTGTAAACTTGTATCGAAATGGCTTTTTAATTGAGGGGCTCTTCATATTCCTTACAGTTTTCATAAAAGTTTTAAGAAACGTGCACAGTTCGCATCACCAAATGCTCTTCAAAATAACTTGCACATCGAGCGAAATCGCTTGCGCATAGCTTCCCTCGAAGAAAGGATTGAACGCATTTGGTCTTCAGAAACAAACAAAGGCGTGTTTTAATGAATGTATTATTTAGAAAGGCTTACTGGCTCTTCTTCTGTGTACCTTCATTCATAAAATTAAGTAGTAATCTGACCTAAACAGACACAAATGCCTTGTGGTTTGATTTCACGCGCGAGACAACATGAGAAATCTCTTCAATGCAGAAATTTTCAAAATTTTGACTTTGAGATTGTATTTTTGGCTAATTTTTAATTGACAACTGGTCAAAGTTAGAAATTTTAACTATTCTAGATCAAGTGAGTGTTGTTTTTTCGAACCTATAAATTGTCCTTTCGTGCTGCACATGGGGTTGTTTATTACCAACTGATAATTTAGTGAAGCGATCATAAAACACGGGGCCTTCAATGGGTTAAATTCTATTTGATTCCTGGAGTTGTGGTCACGTTAAAAAAGCTTCCTTGTCCAGATAACTTGAAATTAGTACCGTAGATTAGACAACAACTATCTCTAGACGCACTGTCTACTTTTTTTAGGGGAGTTTTTGGTGACCTCGCCATTCACGACAACAAAACTGCGCAGCTTTTTTTGGCGCGCCAGTTGAGAAAGGTGGGAGTCGTCAGCTGATCACGTGCTAAAAGCATCACTTGACGTTTCGGTCGCAAAGGAACCGTGAAGCATGCTCAACACAGTTCATTTCGACCCAGGGCAGAGGTCCCTTTTCCTCCCGCCCGTCAGCTCAGCGAATACAAAGGAAAAGGGGCCTCTGCTAGCAGGGAAAAATAAACAGGTTAACTAACCAGTAACAACAGTAGAGAAACTACATTAAGTCGATTTCACAGTCTTTGATTTGTTTAAGCTAAAAGTTTAGAGTTTGTTTTTGCTTTTAACTAACAATTATATGACATATGTTGTACTGGTAGTACAACTGATTGTATATCCAATACTTGTTACACCATTAAAGAAGTCATAAAGTGTACAAGGTTGCTAAGAACCTAACAAGGTATATATATTCATTCATGTAATAAGGGTTTTTGTAATTTTCATTTCATTATTGTTTCTTCATCTTTTACTACTTTTACGTCACCTTTTGTCAAATATCTTAGTATTTTAAAGCACACAACCCCATACGCATTGCAACATTTTTGATTCTCTTCACGTATCAATGAAGGATGCTATCTCACGCGAACGCAATTTATAGGCTATTCATTTTCGGACCAAAATATGTAATTTTCCGTCCCCATTGGTCCCCTGGTCGCTCTCCTGGTCCCAGAGATTTTTCTTTCTCTTTTTCCAAACAAAATTCAACCACAAAGCAACTCTCAGTGTACTCACTGTCAGACCAAACATGTAATATTCCCTATCCATCTTGAGAACAAGATGTGTAATTTTTCCTACCCATTTTCAGAACTGACAAGTCATAACTGTCAACCCCGAATCAATTACTATTTTCAGACCTGACTCTTAAGTCAACAACCATTTTTAGACCAAAATGGCTCTAAAACCATACCCATTTGGGATTTGGGTTGCACCAATCTATACATGGAGTTTGTTCCCTGCCCCCCCCCCCCGTTCGTGTATACACAAATGCATTTGTTTGTGGTATCTGCGCGAAGAAAACCAATTGGATATTTTTAGGGCAACTTGCCCAGAAAACAACGAGGAAGACGACGGAGAAGATGAAACTCAACCAATGGAGGCTCCTGTGACAGGTGTGGTTTACCCTCCCACTGACCCAGACATCGTGGCCGCTATGTGTAAATACCTTCATGACGAGAAACGCATACCCATGACATACTGCGAAGGTAGGCAACCCCTCCCTATTCCCTGTGGTAAGTTTGTTCCAGTGGAAAAGATGTGTCACGTCTGTAATACTCGGTTAAGCGCACCGATTAAAATATCCAACAAGGCTGTTATCATTACCATGAACAACATTCTTGATGACGTGGAAACGTACTTCAAGCGATGCGTGAGCTGTGGCATGTGTTATAGGTACCAAGAGATTGACCACTGCATCCACAATTTCAACGACACTTTGCTGATCGGGCTGGACGTGTGCAAATTTCTAAGGGAATGTCTCCAACAACATCTACCCATTGGAAGTATAGTGAAGGTGCTGGAAGCGCAGCTGAAAAGGTGCATTAATGCACAAAATGTCATAAATGCTTATTTGCATTTTGATGCGCTCAGCAACCATTTGTACCACTATAAATGTTTAATCTGTGGATACTACCCTACCACGCTCATCATGGATTTAAATAGGAAAGTCTCTTTTTCTTGTAGTATGTCGGATTTGGAACTTCCCGAAGTGTATGACCGTGACGCAGCAGATATAGTGGATTGTGACAGTTTTTGGGAGAAGGTCGAGCTTGCAATGGTTCTACGAGGCTTTCCGAACCGTGTTGTATCTGCCTTGCAAGTAGACACAAGCCTGTCTCTCTTGGTCACCGTACATCGGGCGCATGACAAGGAAGAGTTCATTGTTGTTTAACACAGAACATCGGAAGATAGACCGCAGCAGTGGAGAACTGGAAGGTGATCGCAGGGAAATCACAGAAGAACGTCTTCTAGAAGTGCTCCAGAACTCTACTGTCAAGGAGGTACAATCGTTTGCTTCGTCGCTTGGATTCAAGGGGAAAGGCTCTAAACTTGACATTATTATGCAGGTCAAGAACGCTATGGCGAAAGACGACTCCAAGTTTAAGAAGGCATTTCACAAGATGTGGGGCAGTTCTGGTGGTTGGGTGTCAGGCGCCTGCCCTCATGGCGTTATATACGCATTGAAGTTTGTTCTTCGTGCTGAAAGTCAGCGGGATTATATTGATCTGATTTTGTCGATGGCTCATCAACCTAACATAATTGTGAGTGATATGGCGAACATGCTGGTGGCCCACGGGAATAAAAGAAAAACGGCAATGTTTAGTCCATTCAATGGTATGGTAGCAGAACCGACAAAAGTCAATGTGCAGAATGCGATCGATGGCATACTGGAAGTTTCCCTACCATGGATTGAAACTAGAAAGAACCCTTCCTCGAAAGGAAACAAAGGCGACGTCCACCCAGTGTCTGGAAGTGAGCAACATCTGTGCCTTTTTGACCGCCTACATGAAAGAAACGCCAAAAAGGAGGTGGAGATCCTTCGTCGAGTGACGAACGTAAAAGAGCTTAAGGGGAAACTCAACACTCAAAAAGATGAGCAACTGCATGCGGCATACAATCATGACACCAGGTATCTAAATCAAATGAAACCTGTTAATCATATATTCCTCTTCCGGTCTAATATAGACATACATAATGAGAAGATAAATCAACGAATACAAAATGGTCTAAAGGCAGCCTTTAAGCATGAAGTTAAACTGGACGACAACGGCCAGGCCAGCATCGTCAAGTCGAAACCAATTAGAGCAGACACATTCAAAAGACGACACAGCGCTCCGAATTGGAGTTTTGGAATCGATGACCTGTTTGCTGACCCAAAGATGAGAAAACCAAGCGCGGACGATCCACAAGAGAGTGTTTCTCCTGTGTATGATGATCCTCATACACCGGAAGACACGCCAGCGAGTACATCACAATCAAAGGATTTACCTTCAACAGTTACGAATTCACAGGAGGGTATAGGTGGTAGCCCTGATCAAGCATCAACATCTTGCCAACATGATCAGGATGATCAGAAAAATTCTGCAAAGCAAAATTCAAAAACTGCAGGAACTAAAGAAGATCCCATTGACATTTCCAATGTGAAAGTAGGGCAGCAGTCTGAAAAAGATTTGCCGTGGATCGACGCACTAGGCCTCATAATCGAGGACAAGCACCTACTTGAAAGAGGACATTGGCTTAACGATAGAATAATCAATGCAGCAATGAAGCTCCTCAGACACATAAGGAAAGATACAGGGATTGGTGGACTTGAAGACCTTGTGTTTGCACAAGAGTAAGGAGGTTTTTCGTGCTCTGACAATGGTAAGGGTTTTGTGCAAATAATAAATGTCCGAGATAATCATTGGGTGACCGTCTCAAACATCCTCTGTGTGTCATGGGAAACGTGTGTCTACGACAGCTTGCAAGCATTGAATGTGAAGCCAAGAGAGAAGAAAATCAGCTATCCCATTAACGTTGAGGAAACCGCATGTCAAATTTCAAGGCGCGAGGAGTCATTCTCCATGTTGGTCGAGGATGTACAGCAACAGAGAGGTGGCGACGACTGTGGCTTATTTGCTATCGCATTTGCGGCATTGTTATGTGCGAAGGAAGACCCTGCAAAGGCAGAGTTGGACCAGAACATCATGCGTCAGGAACTAATTAGAAGCTTCGAGGAAATGGACATCACACGCTTTGTAAACAACGTGGTCACTATGATCGATGACAGGAAGCCGAAAGTCTCATATAACTGGACTTGTCATGTCCATTGCGTCTGTCGAATGCCGGATGATGGTATGCTAATGGGCGAATGTTGTGAATGCCATGCCTGGTTCCACAAGGAATGCGTGCAGGCTGATTTCAGCAAAAAGGACTGGATATGCGCGCAATGTGATTACCGGAAGAAATTCGCAGCTCTCGAAGAAACATATGATGAGAGATGGTTTGCAAATTATCGACTCAAGGGAACAAAACCAGAATGTTACCGTCCTGTTGCAAACAAGTACCAAGAAGAATCCAAGAAAGTCAGAGATCTGTTTTCAGCAATGGCAGCTATACACGACGATTTTAAATTCGACGACGCAGCAGCACACATTGGATGCATAACAAAGGAGGACTACTTGAAGTTAGAGCCAACAGAAAAGGACAAGGAGATTTACGGTGTGGCCATCGACTGGGGGACAGGCGAAGATTTCGACTACTTTATAGCAATCTTCCCCTGTGCATTTGCATCAGAAACCTTGCTTTTGAATGTTGTGATGCACGAAATGGCACATGTACAAGACTGTGCAAGTCAAACCACAAAACAACAGTCTCACGGACCTCGTTTCAGAAAGGCGTGTAGGTCTATAATACGTAGTGTCAAAAACAATAAATCTTCTCTTCCAAAGCAATACTGTGATGTCACTCTGTACGAAAATTTTATCAAAACAGCACGATCTGGATCTATGGCAGTACAAAACTAAAGAAAAATAACTTCCAACATCTCTAGATGCAGCGACGCAAGCAACCTAGCTTTACCTTCCAATTTTGCATCTTGACACGAAATCTAACTGTAACAATAATTGCTGCGATTCGTCAGGGATGAAACACGAGCTAGGGTAGCCAACCCCTGGGGAGTGCCCCAGTACCAAGCACACTTATCTCCTCCGTCACCTGTGTCTCGTCTACGAACTGAACTTCCAGTAAGCTATCAAGCACACTTATCTCCTCCGTCGCCTGAGTTTCGCCTGCCTACGAACTGAACTGCCAACAAGCTACCAAGCACACTTACCTTCTCCATCGCCTGAGTCTCTCCTGGCTACGAACTGAACTTCCAGTAAGCTTACCAAGCATACTTATCTCCTCCATGGCCTGTGTCTCGTCTACGAACTGAACTTCCAGTAAGCTACCAAACACACTTATCTCCTCCATGGCCTGTGTCTCGTCTACGAACTGAACTTCCAGTAAGCTACCAAGCACACTTATCTCCTCCGTCGCCTGTGTCTCGTCTACGAACTGAACTTCCAGTAAGCTACCAAGCACACTTATCTTCTCCGTCGCCTGTGTCTAGCCTACGTAATGAACTTCCAGTCAACTATCAAACACATTTCTTCCTTCCGTCGCCTGTGTCTCGTCTACGAACTGAACTTCCAGTAAGCTACCAAGCACACTTATCTCCTCCGTCGCCTGTGCCTCGTGTACGAACTGAACTTCCAGTAAGCTACCAAGCACACTTAGCTCCTCCGTCGCCTGTGTCTAGCCTACGAACTGAACTTCCAGTCAACTATCAAGCACATTTCTTTCTTCCGTGGCCTGTGTCTCGTCTACGAACTGAACTTCCAGTAAGCTACCAAGCACATTTATCTCCTCCGTCGCCTGTATCTCGTCTACGAACTGAACTTCCAGTAAGCTACCAAGCACACTTATCTCCTCCGTCGCCTGAGTTTCGCCTGCCTACGAACTGAACTGCCAGCAAGCTACCAAGCACACTTATCTTCTCCATCGCCTGAGTCTCTCCTGGCTACGAACTGAACTTCCAGTAAGCTACCAAGCACACTTATGTCCTCCATGGCCTGTGTCTCGTCTACGAACTGAACTTCCAGTAAGCTACCAAGCACACTTATCTCCTCCGTCGCCTGTGTCTCGTCTACGAACTGAACTTCCAGTAAGCTACCAAGCACACTTATCTCCTCCGTCGCCTGTGTCTCGTCTACGAACTGAACTTCCAGTAAGCTACCAAGCACACTTAGCTCCTCCGTCGCCTGTGTCTAGCCTACGAACTGAACTTCCAGTCAACTATCAAGCACATTTCTTTCTTCCGTGGCCTGTGTCTCGTCTACGAACTGAACTTCCAGTAAGCTACCAAGCACATTTATCTCCTCCGTCGCCTGTATCTCGTCTACGAACTGAACTTCCAGTAAGCTACCAAGCACACTTATCTCCTCCGTCGCCTGAGTTTCGCCTGCCTACGAACTGAACTGCCAGCAAGCTACCAAGCACACTTATCTTCTCCATCGCCTGAGTCTCTCCTGGCTACGAACTGAACTTCCAGTAAGCTACCAAGCACACTTATGTCCTCCATGGCCTGTGTCTTGTCTACGAACTGAACTTCCGGTAAGCTACCAAGCACACTTATCTCCTCCGTCGCCTGTGTCTCGTCTACGAACTGAACTTCCAGTAAGCTACCAAGCACACCTATCTCCTCCGTCGCTTGTGTCTCGTTCACGAAATGAACTTATAGTAAGCTACCAAGGACACTTATCTCCTCCGTCGCTTGGTCTCGTCCACGAAATGAACTTACAGTAAGCTACCAAGCACACTTATTTCCTCCGTCGCCTGTGTCTAGTCTACGAACTAAACTTTGAGTAAGCAATCTCCTTTTCCGTTTTCCCCTATATCGCTTGACTAAAGCATGGCAAGGCAATTGTCCCCTAGTCATTTGCTTAAACAAGTCTTTGTCTTGCGTGCCCGCTTCGTGACAAGGTAATGACCCCCGTAACACTGCCACCTTGCCTTACGATGCCGTAGCGTGTCCCGTAAGTTTGGATAAAACGTCGACCTGGCTACAATGAGTCGAGTTGGTTACTCGATGATACCCCCTGAACGGCTTTGAAATGGCATTAAGAGAGAGCTGTGTCACAGCTGTACAATACAGTGCCCTCTTTCGAGTCGCAGGTTAATACCCTTGTCATATGGAAGATTGTGCCCATTTATGTCGACAAGGGGGGGACCAGGAAACCACATCGCAATGTTTGGTTTGTTATTTCATTTTCTAGGAAGGTCATAACAAAGAAGAATTATAAAAACGGAAAGAATACTTTACTAGACCTGAGGTGATTTCAGGTTGGTATGGGAAATTCCGAGATTTTCGTTTTTTTTTACGAGATAGCTTATCATCATCAACTCCAAATGGGCTCATTTAACTTTTTTTTGTTACTAGAAAAGTTTAAGCATTTTAAGGTGTTTCGATACATTTTTTTGGGGGACCATACCTCACTTTTAAAATCGGCTCTTAGACAGTCTTTATTTTTTCAGATCAACGTGAAATTTGTAATACTTGTTGGTTTGGGATTGAACGTGGTTTACATTTTGTGAAAATCGATATTTCCATGACAACGATAAACAAAAATTCTCGAAAACAGTAAAATGGAAAGTTTGCGCGATCCAGATTTCACTTTGAAAAGCAAATACCAACATCGTAAATTGTAGTATATGGCAAACAAAACATACAGGAACAAAAGAATTCTGTATGTTTGTTTTGAAGTAAATCGCAAAAACATTTTCAACCTTAGTTCTTGCATAGTAATGGGAAATGCACCGAAAAATAATCAATGCTTTGATGAAATGGCTACAAAATACTGTTAAAACCTGTCTTGTACTCACTATTTTACGTCTAGAAAGTTTTGTTGAGACTGGTGTTCGCGATCTGAAGAAAGAATTGTTTTTCTAAGATCATTGGCGTAATAATTTTGTGATAATTTTGGAATTTGAGCGCTTTTGTGAAAATCTTAATAACGGCTTGATAGATTTTTTTTTAAACATTTAACACGCCTGCTTGACGATGTGACCAATTTTAGTATGGAGTTTTATCCTGGATAGTTTGTATATGTACAAGGGGAAAAGAGGAAAGATGGGGAAACTACCTGGCGTTATCTCTGCCGTTTTTAGTTTTTTTCGACTTATTTACAGTTCCTTTTTTCCAACTTTAAAACCACAAATCAATTTGGACTGGTTGTGGCACCCCTATGTGCGTGACATCGCGCGCGCGAACTCGCCCCTACATGTAAGACGCCCCTACATGTAAGGTAGCCTCGCGTGACATCGCACGCTATTGCGTAAATGAAAGTATGTGTTAACTCGATCCTATATGTAAGGTGCCCCAATATGTAAGGTAACCTCGCGTGACATCGCCCGCTATTGTGTAAATGAAAGTATGTGTTAATTCGCCCTTATATGTCAGGCGCTCCTATTTGTAAGGCAATCTCGCGAGACATCGCGCGCTTGAACTCGCCCCTATATGTAAGGTAACCTTGTGTGACATCGCGTGCGTGAACTCGCCCCTATATGTAAGACGCCCCTATATGTAAGGTAACCTCGCGTGACATCGCGCGCTTGAACTCGCCCCTATATGTAAGACGCCCCGATATGTAAGGTAACCTCGCGTGACATCGCGTGCTATTGCGTAAATGAAGGTATGCGCGAACTCGCCCCTATATGTCAGGCGCCCCTATATGTAAGGTAACGTTACCAACCCCGGTCAAAATTTTTGTTTATTTGACCTTTAATAAGCGTCCATATATTAGCTGTATACAGACAGAAAGACCAAACGGAGCTGTTCCTGTACTGTGATAGAAAATCTGTTCTTCAAACACCTTTAAAATGTTGGGAACACAACCTTTGCTACCTGCCTGACTGGAAGAAAAGGCATTTCAACCCGCTTGGCTGGAAGAAAACAGCAACTCGGACAAAATTGGTGAGACACTTAAGAGTAAGTGAGTACTTCGACCATGAAAATCACTCACAAGAACTGGAACTGAACACAAGGGCTGGCAATGAAGAACAACTTTTTTCACCAGATCATTATGAAATTAAGCACACGGAATCTAAAATAGTAAAGTAACTACTTTCTTATCAAAATAAGCGATTTTAGTGTTTCCAGACGTTCAGACGAGTGAATGTACTTAGAGCTTCGACTCACAATACGAAACTTGCCCCAAGTGTAACAGTGTAACATCCTGTTTTACAGGTAAGTACGCACCTTTGATGGACTTGGAATTCCCTGAAAGTTAAAAAAGCATGTCAGTAGAGTTGCTGACGCTGATGCTGTCTTGCTAGATGATAAGAAAACCAAATTGTTAGCTAAATAGTTTGACTTGATTTGATTTGATTTGAATTGCTTGTTTATCATAAAGTTGATTCATATTAAGAGCGCCTTTTTCTTTGACCGGGTGAGAAGTGGCACATCAGAGGAAAATCAGGGTTCTTCATATTTTGTCTGAAGATAACCTATGGTAAGCCACTTAACCCGGTATATTTATTTTGTTCGAATTATTTTTTAATTTAGTGAAAAATTTGAAAAACCGTTACGGCCGTACATTGCCTCAAAATGCCTAAAATAAAAGCGATTTCCACGTCCACAAAAACCCTCGCTCGCAAAAGCGCAACGGAAAACTAGACGTGAACGAGCCTAAAAGTAGGATTATAAAACATCAGTTCTATGTACGGTATAACTCAGGTTGACTCAAAAATTCCGCGGTTGCCATATCTGGAAGTGTTGTCCTTACCTAGAATATAAAAGTTAGTTTGGTACTTTTCATCGCTCACAAGAAAGAGCGAGAGTCATTTTGGCAAAATCGCAAAGCTAACATGTCAACAACTTGCAACGATCATTTCACCGTCCTGGATAAATAATGCCCAAACTCGAACATAAACTTCACAAGTTACCTCAAACTGGCCCAGAAACTCTGTAAGACACATTATGATAAGCTTACCTTTCAAAGATAATAGTTGACGATTGATTTATGGCCTATTTTCCTATCAAATTGGCTTTCAACTCCAAAGGTCAACAAGATGTAAAATCGCCTACGTCACGAACATCGCTTGCCGCTTCATGCCTCATTTCAGCTTCGACACTGCTCTAATGTACAACAAATATATATTTGTGAATTTCCCTGCCATATTGACGGCCTTTCTTGTAGAAATTAAATCAAACCTACAGTCTCGGACAATACTTCTTGGGACATTTGACACCTCTGAGGACGGTACCCCTTCCCCCGTTCAATGTTGTACAAACCGTTGGCTTTCCGGACAGAAAATAGCACATTTTCTAGTCTTTTCAACATTGCAACAGGGGAAGGGGGAGAAGTCGGCAAGGTGTCCCAAGATTATTGACCGACCCTGTATAACGTTGAAAAGGCATGTAAAATGTCACGTCATCATAGGAACGGACCTTAAAATGTCTTTAAGTTTCTAGTGGTGGAAGTTTGTAATAAACTGTGTGTTTGCCGTCTTTTATTGTAAATTCTTTTTAACTTTTTTAGACTGGGCCCTTGAAAAAAGGGCAAAATTTTGGGGTGCATTTAATGAAGTTATGAATGCTTAGTTAACTTTGACAGCACGCCAAAGTTTCCGTCACGTACATAATCGCTTTACGACAGTCTGTATTTACTCCGTACTGTCAGTGGTTATGTTTCTCAGTCAACTGCGTTGATTTCGTAAGTCTAGGAAGTGAACTGGTGCTGTGATACGAAATTGTAGGTTTCATTTCAACTCGAAACCACCATTAGACAACGAAAATGGATGCAGTTGCGAACACTTTTCAGGCACAAACAGGGGGGAACCCTCTTCTCAGTAGAGGAGTCGTCTGAAGTGTTTACTACAGGTGGCGTACAGTCACAGTACAGTAAATATTGCGTCCTGTCCCCGCTGCGCATGCTTTAGTGAGTTCTTTACTGAACCGTCCTAAAAACTTCTAGGAAATGAAATACATAGTGCTAAGTAGGTCTTGTTTGTCAGTTACAGGTCGTGTGTTGTTTGACAAACCCGGTGAAAAGAGCTAATGAACCAACGGTTCACCATTTCACTGCCCAAAAATTAGATTGCTACTAAACTTCCTTTCTTATATTAGATTTCTTTGAAATCTGCCAACAGTGTAGAAAGTATTTTAACGCAGGAAAAAGGATTAGAAGGGAAAGTGTTCTTAGGGGAGATTGTTTTTATGGTGAACCGTCACTTTTACAAGAGATCAGTAATTGATAAACAATTCCTATGTTCATAAGACGGTTCACCATTTTGAGTGAGCATTGTGCAACTTGTACTACACAAATTATCATATCCATCACAAGCAGCATTCTACATATTCTAAAGAATCGTTTTATTGGGAATGTAGCGCTATTGCACATCCCAGTTTTGTGAAATTGATGTGCGAAATGGTGAATCGTGGCGCCATATCACATGTACTTCATGTACCGGAAGTGCCCTATTAGCGTGAGTCTTATAGACTGTAAGATAAGTCGTTCTTTGTGCATGAATACGTTCAGACAATTGGAACATTTGCTACCTTGAATGGGTTAATCGTTCCCTTTTCACGCTTTCTTTGTTCCGTAAATATTAAACCCGAGCGCGGGTATTACTCTCGATGCGATCTGTACAAACCGGCAGGGGTATTTTGCAGAACGTAGAATGCAGAACGCAGAACGCAGAACGCAGAACGCAGAACGCAGAACGCAGAACGCGGAACGCGGAACGCAGAACGCAGAACGCAGAATGATGGTCAGCGGCATAGTGTGAAACAGTTAGGTACATCATATATGATGAACTGATATCATACATGAAGTGCCACCGTAAAACGTGCTGTTCCATGAGACGAAGAAGTGCTTTCTCACAATAATCCTTTCTTTCGGAATAAAAGTATAGACAGTCAATCGGATCTCCTTCAAATTATGAGGTCTTTTTTTGCATCATTTATAAGTTGCCGATGATACTGTATCGAAATTCCAGATGGTTTTCTTGCCAGGACCGTCATGTTTACTTGGGGAAGGCGGCAAAACTGTTGAATGTAATCTTACTTCAGTGCTTACTTCTATTAAGCTTAAACATTTGAGGCATTTGTAGGCTAAGCCCTCATTGTTACTTGATCACGCAGGAAAACACATCTGTGACATTTTTTACAAGCAATTTAAGAATTATGATTTGCGTAGTAACGATTTCCCTATACCTAGATTTAACACTGTAAACTATGGTAAACATAGCATAAGATATTTAGGTCCCTATCTCTGGGGAAAAATGGACAAAGACCTTCGCAACAAAACAAGCCCTCATGAATTTAAAAAAGCAGTTCGGGCCATTAACCTAACAGATGTGTTGGACGGAAGATGCAGCTGCTATGCTTGCTCAACATAAACATAATTATAATACCACTAATTTAGGTAATCTTGAACTTATTTTTTTTAACTAATTAGACCTATAAAACATATTTAAATTGTTAATTACCTATCTATGTATCTATTTTATATAATATTAGTATTTTATATTTGTATTTGCTAGTGTCCCCAATTAGCTATCCATAGCTAAATACCCTGACACTTCAATAAAGTTTATGTATGTATGTATGTATGTATGTATGTATGTATGTATGTATGTATGTATGTATGTATGTATGTATGTATGTATGTATGTATGTATGTATGTATGTATGTATGTATGTATGGAAAAAGTGACAGGAATGAAGTACAGGAAGTGACTAGACAAAAAGAAAATGGCTTTTTATTTGTTTCTGCCTTTAAACTATTATTGAAGCTTATTGAAAATCTAACAGAAGTAAACACTAGTTTACCTTTACATGTAAACTTCACGTCCTTAAAAAACGAGGAAGTGAATGCCACGAAGTGTTAAAACTTGCCTTATAACCACAACTCCCTCAGCCATGTCAGCCATGATGAAGCAAACGCGTGAACAGGAGTTCATCACTCCCTCCTTCCCGCCAAAAAGCACATGTTTCACACTCTGACATGTTTCTCATACCGCTGACCATCATTCTGCGTTCTGCGTTCTGCATTCTGCGTTCTGCAAAATACCCCTGCCGTGTACAAACCATGATGGTGAGATTTCATTTCCACTAAATCAATATTTCTCTCTGTGTATTTTTTGAAATATACTTTCAGCCTGAGTTATTCTAGATTGTCTTGGAACAAGTACTTTCATGTTTCATTTGGCATTCTTGCGTTGAAAACCCCGAAATGACGCTATTAACGTCGTGAAGCATTTACCTCACTTTAGCGTGACTGCAACGCCTTGTCTATGAAATTCCCTGTTATCGCTTATCACACTGTAGCTGGCACGAATGTTAATGGTGTCACGCAATCCTAAAGGTCAGCGGGCTACAAGCGCCATTCTTACCACCCCCAATACCGTGTCCAAATAAAATGATTGTTTGCCAAATAACACTATAAATGTCTCAGTATGTTAACTCATTTGTGAAACGAAGGACCGATAACAGAAAAGCCATTGGTAAAGGGAAGCGTGTAAACCGAGGAGCAGGCTTTGAACTGGCTTAGGGAACAGTTTGAACGCACTGGCCCAGTTTCACGTCGAATAGCGAGTTGTTATCATACACCTTGTTAAATTTTGCAAAACATTATTCAATACTATGGAAAAGAGCAACAATTCCTGTTTATCTACAGATTAAGCCGTCGTTGTTCAGTTGTGAACTCGCTGTCAAAAATTTGCTGAACTCTTGTGACATCTGAAAAATTCGGATTTTCTAAGAATCCTCATTGGGTGGTAGCTCATCGAAAACAGAAAACAAATGAATATGTCAAATTTCTGGCCTAAAAAGAGGTCATGGTCGCTTGGTACCTTACAAGAGAGTAACACAGCACCAAAAAGGCTCGGAAGGAATTTCATCCCCCCCCCCACCCTTGTACCATGGTGGGGGGGATGATTTGCTCGTATTGCTCAACACTCACAAAACAACAACAACAACAAAACACACACACTCTGCAACTTTAAAACATTTGTTTTCAGTTTCCGTTTGTTATGATACTTACATTTTTATCAGCCAGTGCAAATCATTTAGTTCTCTTTTACATTTGTTTTTTTTTTTAAATCTGAATCTCAGCCTCGGTGGTCTTCGTAGTAAGTTTTAAAAACTTTGGTTAAATAAAAGAGAAAACGAATGCTAAGGTCTAATAGAATTTTCCCTCCTTCCGTTCAGGAATAGTCGAGCGACTAGAAAATGTAAGCGTACGCGAGAGTCACCTGCCGCGCAGAAACGCGAAGTGCGAGTGAGGGGCCTGCCACCAGCGTGACTCCTGCGTACATTTGCATATTTTCAATGTCGCTCGACTATCCACCAAGGAGGGGCTACTCGCAGTCCAACGTTCCAATGCCTTTTACTGACTCAATTTAGTAAGACAACGGAAAATAAGAGCAGAGGCTGTATGTAACGTTGCGCGAATTATAATTCAGCTCATTCCATGTCAAGTTGCGCAATTGTTGCGTAGTAACAATATTTCCTGTTGTTGTCTGAAATGTCAGCCGTCGCCTCCTCATGTGCATGAGTTAGGGGGAAGAGAGGGCTGAACTTTCAGACTATATTCCTTGGATAATTAGTACCTACAGTGCATTGTTGTTAACGCACATTTTATTTTGCGATGTCAGGAATACGCTGTAGTTGCAATCGGTAATTTGAGTGCTGAAGCCAAACCAACCACGGAAGCTCATACACAAAACCTTGCTAATAGTCTAATGGGATGGGCCCTCAAGTCTGGTGCTTCTTGAAGGGTTGGATTTATGACCAGTCAGAAAACCTCTCTAGACGCAAAATTTAGAATTGGTGAGTAATGTGGTCAGAAAAAAGATCCTATATCCGTCTCCTGGGCAATGATGACAGACAAACATGCAAGCGGTAAACCCTTATTTACAAGCGACTACATCCTTACGCCAAATCATTTTCCCATCTCTCATTAAAAAATGCCTTGGCGACTGTGGATTAACATTGACATCACAGACACCTTCCCTAGAAGCAAAAATCCTTACGTCAACAAAATCAAGTTGCTGGCGTGGGCGGTACCTGCTAGAAGTAATGACGTTTTGGTCAAAATTAGTTTTTTTGAGTTGTGCCCATATTTGCATAATTTATGCATGTTATGGCAAAAAGTGTTTCTCTAGTAACACTCGCTTGTGTATTTTCAGAAACTATCAAGACCTAACACTCGGCACTAACGGAGTGTTTGCATAATGTATTTTCCCTCGGAGTTTTCAACATTTGAGGAGTTTGGTTATTTTCTAAAAACTATAGTTTAGGCTTAAATGGTTCACTTGAGCAACTCGCAAAGGAGTGAAATAGATCTCAGCATAATAGCCCTAAATTACGCTGATATTCCATTGTCTTCTTTTATTTCTGTTTGACTACAGATTGGCTAGAGATTGCTTTCTTTCAAGTAAAACCACTCTACTTTAAAGAAAAGGAAGCTACAGTAAACTTTACTGTTTAGGAAGTTTAGGAAGAGTTACTTTCGTTTTTGCTGTTTTTTCGAGTACTTTGGTAACAGACCTTTCTAAGACAAGACAGACAGCCTTCGAATGAAAGCCCTTGTAGCAATGAAATGTTCACAGCCTCTCAGTTCCTCGAAGCAAAGGAAAGAACACAATGGAAACCGCAGGCCAAAGGGAGCTCTAGGGTGGTTGGGGGTGGAGAGGGTTCGAACCAACCCCCTCCCTCGCGCGCCGCACTGTCGTGCTCACTTCTAGTCCTCCTATTTCGCGCGACCAAGGATCTTAAAAAGATCTTACAAAAATAGAGGACTGCGGGCAGTTCATTAGCCTGCGAACGCAGACGTATTTCCGGCTGTCGTTTCTCTCCGCCAAAAATAACAAAACGACAACCGAAAATACGTCTTCGTCCGCAGGCTAGCAGTTCCTGGTAGCAAAGTACATTTCAGTTGTGGTCTTGAGCTCAATCGAGCCATCAGAAGAAAAAGACACAGCTGACCTTTTAGATTGCGTGACACACGATTTTGTGACACACGATTTTGTGACACACAAGGCGAGTTTGCCTTGCACCCCGTTCTTCCGTCAGAACGTTTCGAAAAAGGCGTCAAAACGACAGGAGCATTCATAGAGACGCATTTCTCGTCTTTTGGAGTAGTGTTAAGGCTGAAATGGGGCATAAAGTAATAAAGTGGCAAGAGAAGTGATAAGAAAAGATGGAATATTCAGCATGTCGCGAGCGTGGGACAAAGAAAAAATCTGAGTCCCCGACGGGAATCGAACCCATGACCTTCCGTACACCGGTCGGATGCTCTAACCACTGAGCCACTGGGAGACTCGTGGCCAGCATAGGTGAGATGTTCGTGACGTAGTGTGCAATAACCGCTTGTTGACCTGTGGAGTAGAAGAGGCAATTTGATAGGAAAATGGACTATAATTAAATCGTCAACCATTACGTTTGGGAGGTAAGCTGACAGTAAGGTTTCTTACAGTTTGAGGTAACTTGTGAAGTTTTTGTTCGAGTTTGGGTGTTAATTACCCAGGACGTTGAATTGATTGTTGCAAGTTGTTGACATGTTAGCGTTGTGATTTTGCCAAATGACTCTCGCTCTTTCTTGCGAGCGATGAAAAGTACAAAACTAATTTTTATATTCTAGGTAAGGACAACACTTCCAGATATTGCAACCGAATTTTTGAGTCAATCTGAGTTATACCGGACATATGTATCAGTATAGGTACAGCAAACTATTAGCTAGCATATAACATCTTACATCGCCAATAGCGTCCTTGTTGTCCTCCCTGGCCACAAGCCGTTGCCTCTTGCACTGTAAGCCATTAAAAAAGTGAAAAAAAAAATTAATAAAGTAAATGCCGTTAAATTTCGAACCTGTGGCTCTGAATTCGTTTTCATTATACCTGGCTTAAGTCTTTCAGTGATGATATATAAGCTCTCTCTGTTATTTCTCTATCCATGTTTAATCAGGGATTGACAAGATCTTTGTCAAAACGGACTTTTAATCCTTTAACATTTCATTTTTTTTTACTGGGAAGTTTTTGAGTTGTTTAAGTTCAGGGGCACCCAACGGTTCGTTCCGGGGAATATCTGTTCGGAAGGCCTTAAATCCTCTGAGATTTCGGATTTAATTGCTACGTCGGACTTTCGTAACAAGAGGACTTATCACAGGTAGCCCAAGCTCACCATGAGAGGAGTGCATATATTAACCTGTTCCATGTTCGGCAAAATATAAGAGTTTGTATAAAAAATGCAGCAAATACGTTTTAATTGCCATAAATGCGAAATAATAGAATCGTAAAAATAATTTGTTTTTCGCAGATAAAGTTCCTTACTTGTTTTAGTTTGTGTCTATTGTGTGTTTCTTGGTTTTGTGTGCTGATTTGAGCTTATTTAAAGCTATTTAAGCGACTTTGGTTCATTACTCACATACTGTGTAAATAATACTGCGCTTATTAAGTGTTAGGTGCAAATAATCAAGGACGCTTATTCTCTGTCAAAACGCTTCAAATCACCCCAAAAGGCCATTAAATAGCAAGTAATACAACACAGAAACAAGGTGAACCATTTATTATTGTGAATTATTTCGCATTTATGGCAATTAAAACGTATTTGCTGCATTTTTCATACAAACTCTTATATTTTGCCGAGGTCATAATATATGCAAAATGGAACAGGTTAATATATGCCCTCCTCTCATAGTGAGCTTGGGCTACCTGTAGACTTGTTAGTTCTTATTGTTTTCGAAGGGGGCAAATATCTCGTTTAGAGTGCAAAATAAGGTCAGCTAGTATTTTCGGAGAGCCACCAGAAACTCGGAATTTCGGCGGATAGGATATTGTTCCCTAAAATTTTCAGCTAAAAAATCGGAACAGATCAGTCTGTATTAAAAAGCGCTGAAACAATCTAAGAAAGTAGAAAATGATATTTCAAGTGTTTTGCTAAAATTCCTCGTTGGGTGCCCCTGTAAGTTGCCCTGCTATAGACACATTTTGAAACATTGAAACAACAGAAGGTATTTGGATTTTTGGATTGACGTATGACATCCCAGGGAGTTTTGAAGTCAAATTAGTGCATTTCTTGTGGATTGATACAAGGGAAAAATGTACCATATTTGGTCGAACAAGCCCCCTCTTTCGAATAAGGGCCCCTCCTCAAATGAAGCACCTCTCTTGAACACGAAATTTGAACTAAGCGCCTCTCCTCGAATAATCCCCCCTCCTCGATTAAAAGCGCTCTCCGCACTGCTGAAAACAGTAGGAATTTATAACTGTAGGCAGGTTTTAAAATTTTTTTTAAAGGTTGAACCAGTGGGTAGCACGTCTGCGAACTTCTTGAGTTGTAAATTGTTTTATTTTCGTGTGACTAACGCACACTTCATCAGGGAGTTTTAAAATACAAACGAACTGCATAAGTTGCGTTAATAACTGCGAGGATCTTCTTTACATTTATTTCTTCATTCCGCAGTTCAAATATATGAATTTCATATATTCATAATTTCATCTTCATCTTTCCCGGGTATATTACGAACCAATTTAATGACCAGCTCCCAGTTGGCTTGTTAGCTCAATTGGTTAGAGCGCTGCACCGGTATCGCAGAGGTCAGGGTTCGAATCCCGGCAAGCCTGAATTTTTCAGGCTTTCTTTTCGCAACTGCATAAGTTGCGTTAATAACTGCGAGGATCTTCTTTACATTTATTTCTTCATTCCGCAGTTCAAATATATGAATTTCATATATTCATAATTTGAAGTTATTTTATAATACGTAAAAAACATACATGCAGATTTGCACATAGGAACTACAAACCTCGCGTTTAGGAACAAGCGAAAAAATTTTGCAAGGTGTGACTTATGTGATGTAATTTTTGGGGGCCCACAGTTCTAAATAAATGAAGAACGGGAAGATCCTTTTCAAGATATCACTTTGTTCGACCAGGAGGAGGACAACGATGAGGTGAACGTTATCAACAATGATGAAGATGGAGACGGCGATGGAGATGTGGAATGAACTACCTTAAACGTCATTTTTTAAACAAAAGTTACATCATAGAAACACATTCTGAGTCCTTGTAATATTGTTAATAAGAGCCTCTCCTCGAATAATCGCCCCTCCTTGATTAAGCGCCCCCCTTGAACACGAAATTTGAAATAAGCGCCCGGGGCGCTTATTCGAGCAAATACGGTATTTTCCCCACGTTTCAGTTTGAGTTTCAAGCTGGGAGGCTCTAATGCCCCACGACAATAACTGCAAGTTATATCACTATAACAAACAAGATTTGGGTTAAATGCAATGAATTTCTCGTTTAATAAGTGGATAGGAATGTGCCACGACTTTTAACCCAATTCATATACAATAACATAAAATTTAAATTTTACCAAAAAATACTAAATACATGAGTCTTCACATGAAGAACGTGGGGCGTCAAGAAAGGAGAAGACATGAAAAGCCACATCATGCAAGTGGTTGGTACTGGCAATTCGCTATGTATCTTAGGATGTGTACATCATAGTTGGTAGTCTGATACAGGCTGTTCTCCCCTCACACCAGGCAAGTAAAGTTATCTTTCGCCGAGGATAGCAAAAGTCTTAGCGTTTTGGGTTTATTTTAGTACACATCGTTTTGAGTTAACTTTAGAGCTAGAGGCCTCTAGAATATTTGCATCGAACGATGATTGTTAAGCAAATGATACTTGGTTTGACGAAAATAATTCCGAATAGTTTTAGGCAAGGTAATGCAAAATCCACAGATTCATGTTAAAAACTTCATTTTAAAACTTCAGAATGCTTCTACTGTGCGACCTATACTCACCAATCCTTACTGAGAGGTGCAAAAGCAGTAAAGTTTTCACAGTAGCCCTCATCACTTTTACAGCAGCGAGCAAACTGGCACTCTTTACGATGCTGTCCTTTGTAATGACTGAATAATTATAATAATGTCATTACTATGATCTAATGAAATATGCCAGGGGAAGAACATTTCTTAAGTTGAGAACAAGTTGCTAGGGAGTTGTCACGAACGTTAACAAAGAAAGGCACTATAATTCATTTGTTTCTTCCTCTTTTCCCTCCCAAGCAAGGCCGAGTCAAAAACCGCAAAATGTTAAACCAAAGATAAGCACTTCAGGAAAGTACATCTCAATAACTTTCATTTAAAAGGTCACATTTGAAAATTTCATCCGCAGATCCCAAAGATTAATTAACTAATTACGCAACATTATGGCTCAAGGTACAAGTACGGAAGTCTCTCGAGTGACAAAGGAAAGCGAAATTTGGACGTAGGCATAAAAAATAGAAACACCTAATTTTTCCTAAATAAAATACTTGGTCGTGCAGTGGAAGCTTTTATATCTTACGCGGAAAATTCATTAGGTCAATTATTTATACAGAGGTTTGGTTATTTGAGTTCAAAATTATTTAATTTTTGCTTTGGCGCGAATGTTACATTGAAATTGTGCATAAAATGAAACAAGAGGACGGCTTTGTGAAATTACATACACTAGAGAGCTCATATATTGTTCGCCTTATCCTCTAGATTTCTATGTTTTTGCTCCGATAGTAAATTGAACGGCATAAGCGCCCTCACTCAAGGTGTTTGTTGAGGAAGAGCAAACAAAGAATAATTAAATAAACATTTTGAACTATATGCCAGTCATCTTTAAAGTTTCATTGTCTATAGTAATTAGTATGTCCCTTTTATTTAATATCCATCTTCATTTCACTATTTGGTATGGTACAAATAGCGTGCGAAACGGGCGCAAAAAATAGAAACAATTAACAATTACTCACCGAAGTGGAGGTCAATAGCATATACTATTCCGAGTTTGAGTAGCCAATCAGAGCGCGCGAAAACCACTGTCCACTGGTTTAGTATATACCAACTGAATAACCTTTATTTGGCACAAAAATATGCATGGAAATAGCGAAAAGCGATCAGTTTTCCGAGAGTGAAACTCGAATAAATGTCACGAACACGTAATGTCAAGGAAGAAATATCCGTGCACATTTTAAGCAAAATAAATGTTGTTGTGTTTATTATCATCCGTCAAATATTGTCCCTCGAAGCCGCTCGCGTGCCAAAAACATTTAACGCGTAGGTTGTTGGCTTTTTATTATTTTCCGGCACCGCTTTATCGTCAGACATGTTGATGTCCTTCTTTCTTACAACGGCTAAAACGCTATTCGATAACAAAGTTTTTAAATAATGACTTAAACCAAGGTTTTCATAACTGGAGAATATCATTTGGGAAACATAATCGGATATGCCCCATTTTACAACCAATTTTATTCGGTGGCGTCATGAAATGTCACGCAAAGTATAGTGAGTGGGAAGGGAAAGCATGGGTACTAGGTTGGATGGTCGGTTTTCAGATAACCTGCGATCAGGCCGAATTTTAGCATCGCTCTCATATTCTCTTACGTTGGTCGCTCGCTAAAATAGGGCCTGATACAATCTCTCACAGGAGTTCGTGTCAGCGACCAAATTTTGGCCGCGGGAATCTCGCAATCTGATTGGCCGTTTAACAATAGAGCTGTCAACGGAAGTAATTGTCTACGAGACTCGCTCATAATTTCGATCCGACCGCCATCGCTGAGGAACAACCAAGGAACAAGTCTGCCGAAGTAAAATGTGTTGCTCTAATAAATTCTCGTCGTTCTAGGAGAATTGTCACCATTTCTTTCTCTCCTGAGAATGGCGTTCGGTTTGACGCAAGCTGTCTCTCACCTGGAGCAGAGAAGTACAGCAACAGTGAAGTATGTATTCCGTTTTATCGCATCGTGTCTCGGAATTTTCATTTGACAGCTTTCAGCTAGTATTGATAACATGAACAGAGTAGTGGTTGTTTCCGCGTTTTACGAAACAAAACGAACAGCAGACGAACAAGTACCTTTCGCCAAGAATGATCAACAAGTCAACCGATAATTCGGTAAACTTAACGGTAAACTGATGTTTGGCGAAAGCCGCAATCAAGTCGCAATAACGATTTTCAGTTTATATTCATTCATTGTTTAACACTTGTGTCGTTTTATTGATCTCTGACATTGACATCAAAGGATCTGGCTAGTTTTATAATCTTCGTTTTAAATTCGCTGCTGTTTAGAGATAAAATTCGCTGCTAATCTCAAATATTTATCACTTCTGGAACTAAATTGAATTACAAAATACTCCTTTGTTTATAAACGGTTTTATTTATATCTTTATTCTAAAGAATGAAACTGAAGGTACTTCTCTTAACTGCCCAAGGTTTTTTGCGCAGAAAATCGGTGACAAATGCGAAGACAATATTTCCGGATACTACCTGAAATGGGAAAGGATTCAAACATGCAGCATATTGTAGGCGATGATGTAATCGTTTTTGAGATCGCCAGTGTTTCTGGGATTTTGTGAGAACGTTCTGTTTTTCGTTTTGAGAAGCCATCTTGTACGGAATGTGAAGCCTAAGAAGTTTTCTTGTGTTTCTTCGTGAAATCGAGCCTGGGAATGATGTGATATTCCTGAAGTGGAGCCTACGGAACTAGAATAAAATACAGTCCTCGAAATATTCTTGTAAATGGTTCTTCTTAGCCGGATGGAAGCGGATTGAGACGAGTCTACGCTACATCGTGAGTGAATTCTGAATTTGGTGTTTCTGAGAGAAGATTGATTATTCCGCATTTCTCATCACGGATTAAAATGGCCGAAGAACTTTCAAGGAATCGAAAGAAGCGTGATGGTCATCGGTCAAATGCTACTCGAATTATTTCGTCTGTGATTGAAATCCTCGGAGCGGGTGACATTTCTCGTGTCAGGGAGCACGCGGTCAAGTTAAGACAGCAAAGAGCGACTCTAGAGGAAAAACTCGTACTTCTTCAGGAATTTGATGCTCAAATTCTCGCCCACGTGGCTGAAGAGGAAATTGAACGCGAGATTGAGCGGTAAGATTTGTTCGAGGAAAATGTGAGGCTAGCCATAGCAAACATCGATAACGCCTTGTCAACAATCCCTGTAGTTGTTTCGCAACCCGTTCAACCGAGCGTGTCAGGAAGCATGCTGACAGATGGAGGTCACACCGGGAGTGAATCTTCGCCTCCGAGAGCTACAGTGGTGAACTCTTCCGTAACTACGCCAAACAAAACTCAAGTCAAGCTACCGAAACTGGAATTAAAGAAATTCGATGGTGATCACAGCAAGTGGACTTCATTCTGGGACACATTTGAAGCTTTGATACACAACAACTCAAGTCTTTCTCCCATTGACAAGTTTAATTACTTGATTTCGCTCCGGGAACGGTCAGCGGCGGAGGCAGTTTCAGGCTTGACACTTACAGCGTCAAATTATGATGAAGCAGTAGAAATTTTAAAGGCTAGATTCGGGAACAAACAGCAAATAATTAATCGCCACATGGAAATATTGCTGAACCTTGACTGTGTAACATCCCACCACAACTTAAAGGGCTTACGACAGCTCTATGACACTGTGGAATCAAATGTGAGAAGTTTAAAGTCGCTGGGAGTTCCCCGTGAATCCTATGGAGGTTTACTTTCGTCCATCTTGATTAACAAGCCACCTCAAGATTTTCGCCTGGTTATTACGAGAGAAATGGGGGATGATGACTGGCAGCTAGACCGGTTGCTCACAATCTTTAAGACGGAACTAGAGGCAAGAGAAAGGGCTGCAGTAGGAAACAGGAAGCAGAATTCAATCATCTCCTCCCAAGCCGAACAGAAAAGTTCATGGGACAGCACACACCCTTCTTAGTGGGAGCAGCACTAATGGTCCTACCTGCACTCATTGTAGAGGGAAACGCCCATCAAAGGATTGTGGGACAGTAATTGATGTACTAGTTCGTAAGGACCTTTTAAAGAGGTATGAAAGATGTTTTGTGTGTCTTCGCAAGGATCATATCAGTCGCAATTGCACATCTAAGTCCAAATGTCATAACTGTGGTGGCAGACAGCATGTCAGTATCTGTCAAGCTAATTTAAGCAGAGCACCTCTTCCTTACCCTGCAACACCAGTTTCAACTTCTGCTTCAGAGCAGCAATGTTTGACTGTGCAACCCGAGAACAATACTGTTGTTTGTTACTCAAATTCTGCTACACCAATGTTCCTCCAAACAGCTCAAGCTATGGTGTACAATCCTCAAAACCCACAGTGTAAGGTCAAGGCTAGAATTATCCTAGACAGTGGAAGTCAGCGCACCTATTTGACAGATAACCTAAAGAACACCCTTCAGTTACCAAAATAGAGAAAAAACAAGTCTCAATCAAGACAATTGGATCCGCAGATGAAAGGGTAGAACTAGTGGAGGTTGCAGCATTAGGATTAGAGCTGAAAGGGGAACCTGATCTATTGTTATCAGCCTTTGCCTTACCTTTGATCTGCCAACCATTGCAAGGCCAGCCTGTTCAACAAGTGGTGAAGGACAACAGCTTCTTTTCAGGACTGAGACTAGCCGATTATTGTACCGAAGAAACCCTCAATGTTGATATTCTGATTGGCTCAGATTACTACTGGAATTTAGTAACTTGTCACACCATCCGAGGAACATAAGGTCCTACTGCTGTTCACACTAAACTGGGATGGGTCTTCTCAGGTCCTGTTCATTCTGGAAACTTAGGAAATCAACAGAGTAACAATCTGGTGACAATCCACGTCTTAAAGTGCGCCACTGGTCAAGATCTACATGATGGTCTTAAGGGAGAGCTAAACAAGTTCTGGGACTTGGAGTCTTTGGGTGTCAAGACACCAAGTGTCTTTGAAGAGTTTGTAGAGAAGTTGTCATACAGAGGAGACCACTATGAAGTCAACCTACCCTGGAAGGACACACACCCGCCACTTCCTAATAATTATGAGTTAAGTCGGCGAAGATTGAGTAGTCTGCTGAATCGACTTCGTAAGGAGCCTGAGGTCTTAAGGGAGTATCACAGTGTTATTCGAGATCAAATTCAAAGAGGAATTGTTGAAGTTGTGGACAAAGAAACCAGACCAGAGTCCAACCGTCTTCATTACATCCCTCACCATGCTGTTATCAGAAGGGACAAGTCCACAACAAAGCTGAGAATAGTTTATGATGCTTCGGCAAAGTCGGATGGAGCCTCGCTGAATGAGTGTCTGCATGCAGGTCCTCCCCTCGCACAAGGCATTTTTGACATTATGCTAAGATTTCGTAGTCACAGAGTGGCAATTGTAAGGGACATTGAGAAAGCGTTCTTAATGGTACATATGACTGAAGAAGGTAGGGATGTGCTTACATTCCTATGGATTGATGACATTGATAAGGCTGAACCCCAAGTCATCACTCTGAGGTTTACAGGTGTGGTATTTGGTGTATCGTCGAGTCCATTTTTGTTGAACGCCACTATCAAACATCACATAGAGCAGTATGAACAGTGTGATCCTGCCTTCACACAGAAATTCCTTGAAAGTATTTATGTTGATGACTTGACTTCAGGGGACAGTGATGTGGATAGCACCTTTGAGTTCTAAGTGAAGTCAAAATTGAGATTGATGGATGCCGGTTTCAATCTGCGAAAGTTTGTCACCAACTCCCCGGAGCTGCGGACCAGAATTGAGAACAATGAAAGACTGGCTTCAAGAGGAGAAGCTTCTCAGCCCGGAAAGAATGCTAGCAGTCATCATGCTGTCGAACCAACAATGGAAGAAGTGAACGCAGTTGAAGATGAAGAAATGACCTACTCGAAAAGCATTCTGGGAAATGCAGTCACTGAAGATGTTGACAAGCAAAGGATTTTAGGAACTCTGTGGGATTTTCACAATGACAATCTCGTGTTTGACCTTACAGACACTGCTTCCTTAGCAAGAAGGGTGGAACCCACAAAGAGAAATGTGATTAGTACAGCGTACAAATTCTATGATCCGCGTGGTACAATTTCTCCCATCACAGTTCAGTTTAAAATCCTGTTTCAAGAGCTGTGTAAGGACAAGCGGGACTGGGACGAACCGTTGGAAGGCACCTGCAAGTTGATCTGGCAGGGACTAGTTGCGCAACTGCATGACATGCAACCTCTCCAGATGATATTATACTGGCATGGAAGGGCAAGTGGTTATGAGCGAGCTGCACGGTTTTTGTGATGCTTCTGCAAAGGCTTATGGGGCGGTGGTTTATTTGCGTGTAGTGACAACTTGTGGCATATACGTCCGATTCTTGGTTTCCAAAACCCGAGTCGCGCCTCTCTCAAATCAGACCATACCTCGCTTAGAATTACTGTCGGCTGTCATCCTGGCCAGACTGATGCACAGTGTTCGACATCAGCAAGTTGGTGTGCTGGACTGACTCCAAGGTAGCCTGATATTGGATAACGCAGAGTGCAAAGGAGTGGAAGCAGTTCGTGCAGCACCGTGTAGACGAGATAAGAAAGCTGGTACCTGCGGAGTGCTGAAAACACTGTCCTGGAACAGACAACCCGGCAGATCTGCCCTCCAGGGATGTGGATTGTCGCGAATTGGAAGCTAATACCTTATGGTGGAATGGGCCCAAGTTGCTGACCAGTTCTGAAAGCCCGGATACTGCAAACGCATTGAACAAAGAGTTACTTCCTGAGGAGTGCCTTACAGAAATGAAAGCAAGTGACCGAAGAGCGGCACTGACTGGGGACCTTTCTGCACTAACTGTGAACAGTAAACCTGCCTTGTTGAGTAATGTCCTTCAGTGTGAAGCAGTCAGTAGCCTTGAGCGTCTCCTGCGGGTTACTGCCCTAGTGTTGAAGTTTGTCAAACTTCTGAAAGCCAAATGCAGAGGGAACAAAGAAGAGAAGCCGGAGTTAACAAGCGAAGACATAGAAGAAGCAGAGCTTTACTGGATCAAAGAAGTACAACAATCCCTGAAATGCAAGGAGAGGTTTGGTTCTGGGAAACAACGGTTGAGCTTGCTTGAAGGCGAAGGGGGGTTGTGAGGTGTCAAGGGAGGCTTGGAAACTCGGAACTGACGAATTCTGCAAAGTACCCTATCTTGCTTGATACCAGCCGCCATTTCACTACACTTATTTGGAGTTGTCACAACAGGATTATGCATGGAGGTGTTAAGGAGACACTCGCTGAACTGAGATCAAACATTTGGATTGTTCGAGGCCGGTACTTCATCAGAAAGCTGCTGTTTAAGCGTGTAGGTTGTAGGAAGTTTGACGGGAAACCGTACAAGGCACGATCACCTCCACCCTTACCTAGCTGCCGAGTGAAAGAAGCTCCTGCATTTACCTACATTGGATTAGATTATGTTGGCCCTCTTTATGTCAAATCTACAAATGCAGAAGACCGAAAGGTGTAGATCTGTTTATTCACCTGCTGCGTCACGAAAGCGGTCCACTTTGAGGTTGTTCCAAACCTAACGTCAGAAGCGTTTCTGAGATGCTTAAGAAGATTCGCAGCTCGTAGGTCAACACCTTCCCTAGTGATATCGAACAATGCTACGACTTTCAAGACTACCTCTAAGGAACTTGAGAAGATAATGAGTGACCCTAGCGTGATCGAGCACCTCACCAAGGAGAGAATCAAGTGGACGTACAACCTAGAGAAGGCCCCATGGTGGGGAGGATTCTACGAGAGACTAGTGAAAACGCTGAAGAGATGCCTTAAGGAGACAATTGGTTGAGCAAAACTGTCCTATGATGAGCTGGTGACTGTCGTCACAGAAGCTGAAATGGTTCTGAACTGTCGACCGATTTCGTATGTCTCATCTGAGGATCTTGAAGAACCCCTCACACCTGCCCATCTGATCATTGGTCAGAGGATTAGTGCGCTACCTGAAGTAAACGTCCATCCAGACGAAGACTTTGAAGTTTCACAAAGTGACTTAAGTAGGAGAGCGAGGCACCTTAACATGGTTTTAAGTCACTTTTGGAAGCGATGGAGAGCAGAATACTTACTGGAATTACGAAACGCTCACAGCCGAGCCAAGAGGGCAACAGGATCAAGTTTGGTCTCTGCTGGTGATCTGGTGCTGGTCCACGACGAAGCTCACCCAAGATCTCGCTGGAAAATGAGCAAGGTGGAGCGGATCCTGACAAGCAAGGACGGGCAGAGTAGGGGTGCTGAAGTTAGAGTCCAAAAAAAAGGATCAAAGGGAACCAGTCTTCTGAGAAGACCACTACAGTTGTACTGAAACTCGCCAAGAGCAAGTACCTGAATTGCAAGAACCATCACCACAAGGTCAGGTGACAGGACGCCGAGAGCGGCGCAGAGCAGCTGTTGAAGAAGAGCGATTAAGACGACAGTGGATTGCGGAATTGCAAGACGAACATTATTGAACTGATGAGTTTAATGTGAACACTGAACACTTTTCCATCCGTTTTTTGAGACAATTGACTTTCTTGATATTTTTGCTCAGCTTATTTCAACACATTGAACTGTTGACCATTTCATTATGGTCAATCGGGGGGAGTGCACGCGATGATGTAATCGTTTTTGAGATCCCCAGTGTTTCTGGGATTTTGTGAGAACGTTCTGGTTTTCGTTTTGAGAAGCCATCTTGTACGGAATGTGAAGCCAAAGAAATTTTCTTGTGTTTCTTCGTGGAATCGAGCCTGGGAATGATGTGATATTCCTGAAGTGGAGCCTACGGAACTAGAATAAAATACAGTCCTCGAAATATTCTTGTAAACATATTTTGGTACATGACAACCTCGTCGTGTTTTGAATTTTCATTCAGTTTCATCTCAGACAGAATACCGGAACCTTAGCAACCTTAGTTAGCAACCGTGTAAATTTGAGTGCTTTTGCCTAGAAGATATATCGTAGCCTATGATTTTCTTATTTTGCCGACATTTGCGTGACTTTTTGCGAATTGCCGTTATGGGAAATTTGCATACCGAGGATCGTGCAAGCAGAAGAAATTTTGATTGGCTGATTTGTTGAATGTCAATCAATCACAAAAGTGGGCGGTAGACGTTCCGTAGAGGAATTGTATCAGGCTCTCTTTCGTTTCGCCCGTCCCGCCTGAATGTTTCACTGAGCGAAACGAAAATAGAGCCCGATCGCAGGTTAGTTTTCAGATAAGAAAATGAGCTTTCGATTGGGCCACAAAATAGTGGTCGTGATAAGGAATGGTTGGGGTCCTACTACATCAGTCGCGTACTCGCTAAATCTTGTAGCCGTAGGCAAATAAACTTGAAGCAAACAAACAAGGGCGTCAGTGGGGAAGTGAAACACAAAACTCTGGCTTTATCAACTGAGTTAAGGTACTTTAGGACCGTTTGAGCGCGGAACGCTCCACTTTTTGTTGTTTTGATGAAAAACCCTATAAACTATACATTTTTTGGCAGCTTAATATTTCCAGAAAATGACCTTTTATTCAAAAAGAAGCAAAAGTTTAATGCGTTTGGAAAATGCGAAGGTTTTTCCGCACGTTCATGTCTTCTTAGATTAGGTTCCACTCCCTTCAGAAACAAAGGAAACAAGACGATTAACACCGCATTCTCTTCTCAACACCTCTGGCTAAAAAACCATGTCTCAGATTTTTGGCAAGTGCGTTTGTTCTTCTTTTATTAGCAGATGAAGCCGGGGAAGACAAATAAATTAGCACTTCGCGTGGAAAAAGAGTCCAGCTTTAAGACGAAAAGAAGAATAAAAATTCACAGACACAGTTTTGTAGAAGAACTATCTGGCAACATTCTGGCCAAATTTCAACCAAATTGGTCGAGTGGCTGTCGACTTGGAGTTGAAAACGTACGTACAACTCGCCAAAATTTTACTTTCGAGAAAAAAGGAAAATATATTTTCTGCGGCGTCTTGCCAGTAATGAGATTATGACACCTAAATGTCCAATGAGTTCTATTTTGATCGATACCAGAGAGAGATCAGCTTTCTCAAACAATAGAACTTTGACAGGTAACATGTAACAGGAGCAATCTTACGCGGCGAGCGGCAGAGAATAATTTACTTTGCTTTCAACACACCGCTCTCGGACGTGAGAGACAATTTATTGTTTTTGTCTTATTTACGAGATATTTTCCTTAATTCAATCCATAGCTCATGTAACAGTTAAAATTTGTTATGCATATTTCCTGAAATGCTGACCATGTTGCTAAAAATGCTGAAAATCACGGCAAAATCCAGAGGAAATCATCGACGCAACCACTTCTTCTGTCGATAAATTGAATCCTGATCGCTCTCTGCCAATTCACTGCCCATTCTTTGTCAAGGGCTTTCCTTTCCTGCAGTCTTGGTTAAGAAGACGAAAACAGACGCAACCGTTTCCTTATAGGATGCATTTAGGAGAAAGAAAACTCTCATTACTTCGTAAAAACCAGACTGATAACCACTTCGGAAGAATCGCTAGTGCGAGTGCAACCAGCAGGCGCTTTCAATTTCACGTGACCAAGTTAATCAGGTTTGACAGAACTTGCCAGCGATCAATTACCGTAATTAACAAGGAAAAATCTTTTACTCCTAATAACTCTCGACTGAACCAGTATTTTCTTTTAAATTTTTATTTGAAAGAAAGCTCTCGAAGAGATTTATCTGAGCATGTAAAAATCTCATTTATGAAAAAATGACACTTTTTTCCGTGGCTGATACCTTAACATATAGATTTAGCCAAGCCTAAAAGCGGAGCCCCCCCTTTTTTTTGGCTGGCACTTATTAATTTGTGAAAATACTCTCATTCAAATCGTTAAATTAAATTTAAAAAAAAAAGGAAAAAAAGAAAGAAAGAACCCGGCTCGGCGGCGTCACAAGCTAGCGGTTAGACCACTAGGCCATGAGCGTTTATTGTTATTTGCAGATGTTAACTTTACTACTTATTTCTTTCTTCGTGACAAGCTGCCTATCAACATGAAAATGCTGGTGTTTTTCTAAGCAAAATATGTTCGGACCGCCGTAAAAACCATGATTATGAACAGAAAAAACCAAAGAGCACTAGCTCTGTTATATTTGGCGTCGAAACCGCTGCGAAAAGCTGCGAACTCAAGCGGTGTGCCGACCGAGTTCGCAACAGAACCGACAAGGCAAATTTGAACTTTTTGCCTGAACTTTATCGCCTAAATTGAACTTTTTCCCTTCCACCAAAAAGACAACTGAGTATTGTTTTGAACTTTTTTTTTTCCATTAACAAATTTGTTTTTGACTTTTGTTGTCTTTGCTTGTTTTGCTGCAATGCGGGTCAACAGGCGATTTCGCGCCAAAAACACGGGATTCAGCACAGGGTTATATCCAGTGTATGCCACTTCATATTGGTGACCCTGTGGTGCGGACATACGAATGTACAGACATAAGGGACGGACAGTCACGTGACTATTACGTCACTACCAAAATTTCTTGCCTTGAAAGGTTACCAAATTTCCTTAGCAATGGTGCTCTGCTGACGCGCTAGCACGCGGGCTCCGCTAATAAGATAAATTGTCCACCGTAAAGAAATTGAAAGCGACGTTTCGAGCGTTAGCCCTTCGTCCGCTCAAACGAAGCAGAAAGGAAATCTCGTGCCAAATTTAGAAACTGTTACCAAATATAGTTCCCTCCCAAGTGGGTAAAAAAGTGGCGTGTTTTCTGGGCAGCCTAGCTGACCAGACTGAACAGCCTAAGTTGGTAGTAATCCCAGTTTTAACAATTTGGACTGGTGCAAGATCTTTTACCAAAGCGAGGATGCGACCAGTTATTTTCCTCGCGTTTGTCACGTGCAGCTAAATCGTTTTTATTACGTGAAAAATTTTTCAATATAAAACACGGGAAGTTCGTAACCTCTAACCCGTCTCTGACACCAGGTCCCAATGGTCTCTTTGATTCTTCTTAAGCGTTTGTCATCTCTTGGCTATGCCCTTTCGAATCTATCTAGTTGCACGTAACAAGAGTCCTTTGACGTTGACGGGTGGAAAAATACAAAAGCGATGAGGATGTAATAATACGAAGAGTGAACCAAGGCGAAGATGGTGACGATAACCATTATGACGAAGAATAACAACGATAAAATCAGCGGCAGAGTATTTCACAGTATTTGAGATCAAAATGTTTGGCAATTTTTTCTTAATTTGATTGCTGAAAGAAATTAGTATTAGGGACGGTGACTGTAGAGGTATTTTTTTACAACGGATATGACAACTGGGAGAAAGCAGATCTTAGCAAGGGTTATTGGAATCCAAAAAGAAAAATGTGTAGCAGTTTGTTTCCAAATTTAAACTAAGTTATCTCTCAGTGAAAAATATGTGGTCATCCCCGATTTTGTTTTTGAATTCTGGTAGCCCTAGCTAAGATCTCCTTTTTCCAAATCGCGGTCAAAAACCGCGAAAAAAATACCTTTGTGTTAGCTGGCACAGCCAGAGATGCGCCGAACGTATGCACAGTGACGAAAGGAGGCACCGTCTCAAATAATACCGGCACTAATTAACATAAGGCTTATCGCTTTGTTATCAAAAATTAACAAAATACCGAAATTTTCTGACAAATGGATATTTGTAAAACAAATGAGTAAGAAAAAGAAATAGTTTACAACAAAACAATCGCCGTGGTGCCTGGTGGTGATGTTGTTCTTTTGGGTCATGCTGAGGTATTTTGGTACTGATCATTTTCACCGACCGGGCTTAAAAGTTTTCATGCAGTGTTTGAGTAAGCAACCAAAGGGAAGTTTTCGATTCCATCACAGTATCTAGAGGGTTTGCAATCCAGAGGTCAATGGAGATGATAACGATGACGAAGGCGATGAGAAACGAGTGCCCTTTAATGCGTTTCACTTGCACATGTACTGGAACCGTAAGTAGTGTTATTTCAGAGAAGTTACTTTGACGCAACTAGGTTTGTTTGGACTTAAAAGTAAACAACAACATCCACCATTTAATCTGCACATTGGAATTACTATTTTCAGATATTTTATGAACATTATGTTTCAAACACAATACATCTCTTCTGATCTCTTAGTTTGCTTTTGCTTCAAAAGTACCTTTTAATAAAAATAGCCAGGAAAGCGTATTATAAAGTGAGAAAGCATGGAATGTGCTTAAAAACCTATTTACAGTTTCGTCTATTTATATATGTTAGAACTGATATAATTGATAATTGTCCGATTCCATCTGCGAAAACGCCACAGACTTGCCAACCGTACTATTTCTGGGCTAAAGGTTTAAACACCACTCAGTAATACTCCACCAATCGCACCATACACGAGGAAAGAATAATTCCAAGCAACTGCAATGAAAACGAAAAAAAGTGAAAGGAACTTGAACTATAAGCACGCAAAGAAAAGGCTTCATTGATATCCAAATTGCTAATTGGATAGGCCACGCAGAGTCAACAGGCCGGCTGTTAGGGGGCCTCAGCTTATCTCGGAAAGGGACAGAATACGAGATTGAGTATGACCCATTCTCTACCCCAGAGGCCTTCTCTATTGCGCATGACTGCACCATTCACAGTTAAGCCTGAAGGCTCTGAAGTCGAAAATGATGTTCGACTTTGACTTTTAAAACTTAGGGCGCATGCGTTAGATTATTACTTTCCGCACGCAAAACCGCACCCACGATTTTTGCCTCATTAATCACTCTCGTTACTTGAGCCCACCTCTCTACTGGTCAGAAATAGGGAGTACAGAGTCTACCTAATTGTTGTGGGTGGAATGTTTGCCCACTGCAAGTTGCCAACCCTGCAGCAACAAAAAGAATCCGATATGGCTGATCCCAGCAATTCACAAGTACTCATTAATTTCTCTAGGTAGAGAGAGGCATGAACACAATGCAAGCACAGCTAGAGACTACAGGAACACAAAACGAGAACACCTTCTTTTTTTTCAAACATTTTCGGAGCCTGTTTGGATTCTTTAGCTGAAGATTTGATTCCGGTGCGACTTTCATACCGTTACCATTTCATCTCGGTTTTCTCTTGCGACTCTGTATTCGTTTACATGATACCTCTCCAAAGCCTCCTATCGGCACTAGTTGTATCGCTGCGAGTTCACTCCAGTTGCTGTACCGTATCGAGATTCTCATTCGGTGCCAAGACTCATACTGATATTATGTTAGCGCGGTATGATTTTTGGTTTATATCCTTTTTTACTTTTAACCATTCCGTCTTACAATAAAACTCGGTTTAAAGTTTTCTTCTCTTACTGAAATGAAAGTCGCAACAGGTAGTATCTAAACAGCCCGCAAGACAGAACATTTAAGGCAAAGGACTCTTACCCCCACCCCCGCCCGAACTTTGGAGCTGCAATCTAAATAATATAATTGTACTTTCGCAAACAAAAGGAACTAATTCTGCTATCAGTTACGAAAGTTTGAAAGGTTGCTTACCTGAAAAGCACTTAGAAGCAATGCTATCATCCCCAGAAGGTAAACTTGTTCTTGAAAATACTCGCTTAATTTTGAAATACATCCCTGTAGAAAATTAAAAAAATAGGAGTTTCTTACGTCTGAATTTAAAAAGAAAGACCAATCTATCTAGCTTGCATCAGAAAACAATCCAGTTGACCTGTCTTGTCGGATTTCTTCGGACAAGAAAGTCCAGGGAAATTACACAACCACAATCGTCAAGGTAAACGCCATTATATTTTTAACTCGTTCAGTTTCTTTTAAAAACGCATCTTTTTTACTGTGCACGCGCGGAAAGCATAGAAGTTGTGTCATTACTAAGCCCGTACCTGGTGGTAGATGTTAGAGGGGTGGTCCCTCTTTCCACAGGCTGGTGTAATGGTCTTGCAGCACGATTCTGGAACGGACAAATTCTCGTTCTCGGGCATCTGCTTCCACGATTGATGTTCCACGATGCAAAAGAAACGCTGCCACAGCATTTGTGCTGGAATGTAACGATTAAACATCAGTTAGGAAAAAGAAGTGCACAGGAAATTAATCTTTACATAACTTTATCATCGATTTTGCTTAAGCCTATCACTCTTGATAATGCGATATATAAGGTGCATGATTCTGTGAGATTTTCGTAAAAATTTAGCCAAAGTACTAATGTGCACAAAATTGTCACCCCTCTTACATGTGATATGGTTAATCACCTTTCAACTTTTCAAATGGCTCTTCTTCATTACACACGTATGCTCCGAGACATTTGTCACACTAATCTAAGCACTAGGAGCTGGAAACTGCTTAGCGATAATCTGTGGGCATACCTAACCATTTATTTGAAGACGATAACTTTCTTGGTCAATTTCATTTTGCTGTAAAAACTAATTTCCATCAATGCACTGGCCACAGACACACGATAAAGTGAGAGAAGCTGGAAAAACCATGGGAATGAGAGAATCGAAAAGGAGTTCCTACCCTCTGTTGAAGCAGATCAAAGGATTCTTTAATATCATCTGATGAGCCATACTCATTCATTCTATCAATTGTCGTTCTACCTAAATCCTCCTCAATCTGGCAAAGGAAAATAATGCAATCACCAGTTAATCGGTCATATTGTAATATGAATGTATGGTACGTAGGCGGGTACGCAAAGTCACATGTGTATTCGGCCATTACAGTCAAAGCCGGTTAGGCGTTCTCGTCGTAAACGGACTAATGAATTCGTTAATGGAATATTGATTCCGTTCGTTGGTTGAATAATCCATTCGTGAAATGAATAATCCAATATTCAAATTGAGCCTCGATTCATTAATCGAATGTTGATCGGATTACTGAACAAAAGCCATACCATATATGGAAGGGAGTGCGGCCGGCAAACATGGCGGACTTGAATGAAGAACCTGGTAAGTTGTTTTAGTATTCTAATTTTTGCCGATAAACACGCCATTAGTAGCGAATGTTGTTTCTTTTTCTACCGGCTTTGGTACCTACGATTAATGTTTCCTTTTGATATTTGCCGTTTGGGTTAAAGAATACTTGTGAATATTTGCAAAAGCATACCAGTTTGATCGATCGATTGATCGTTGTTGTCTGCTGTGACACGCAACCTTTGCGTTATTTTACAATCTCATCTTGCACTTTATACTAAAAATAAACTGAAAATTTGGCATTTCAGGAGAAATATATGGCAAGGCGTTTGTCCATCATTCAAATCAACATTCGATTATTGAATCGAGCGGCGAAATACATGAAGGCCACCTATACCAAAAATGTGTGGACCGACCAAATAGGATTTTACTTAGATGGTACTGGTTTCGCTTACAAGCGAAATCCATTAGATCAGGCAACTGCACCGAAGGCTCGAGTGTGGAGAAAAAATCTGAAGGATTGAGCATGGGATGCATTGCTAAGGGCCGCTAGGAAGGCACGGGAGGAAAGGTGTCATTTGTTGCGAACCATACGAGCAAATGAACGGCCGATACTTCGCGTCATTTATAGATGCCAATTTTGACCGTCTTTTTCGAGTGGCTGACAAAGGAGAGCAACGCCTTTTTGTGCAACCCGTCGCAGAATTCAGCTCTCGCGAGGGCGGCAATGCAACGCACCAATAGTACATTAATAAAACTTTGTCCTAGGAGCCCTGACCTTGCTTGTGTGGAGAATCTGTTTCATATGGTGGGAAAGATTCTTCAAGATCAAGCCATAGAACGCAATTTACGACGTGAAACATTTGAGGAGTTTCAAACTCGTGTGATAAATACATTTTACTCAATACCCGTAGAAACAGTGAACACTTTAATAAGCACCATGCCTAAACGGATTGACATGGTCATCCAAAAAAAGGGCGCTCGTATCAACCTCGTACCTAGTCCAGTTCTGGCCCCTCTCTCTGTCACGCAACGCTCCGCTCTCGCACAGAGAGGGTCCAGGGACAATTGTCTGCGCATGCTCGTAATTTTAGCTAGTTTCCTAGCTAATCGCTACTGCGCATGTACAACGAGATAAGACGAATAAGAAAACAGAGAAGGGAAGGGAAGCGTTGGCGGACGATTTTTTTGTGCGGTCGGCAAAAAGAAATAATATTTCCCGAATTTGATCGTGTTTGCTCCATGTTTGGTTAGTTGCACTGAGCGATTTCCTCTTGCAGTTCAGATTATTTTTTCAGAAGAAACAGTTGCTGCGAGCGTTACATGAATTCTTGAAGTACTGAGAAACAGAGGAGTTGTGGTCAATTCAAAAACACTGGATACGGGAGCCGAGAGAAGGCTAAAGCTTGAGTAATTACGAGGACTAACTGCCAATTTTGTGGTATTTGCTGTCGATCAAAACATTTTTCTCAATCTTTTTTGTAACGCTGTAACTAAAAACCTAAATGTTTTTGGAATTTTACCAACTGGCAGTCTTCCAACTGCTTCTTTATAGGTTAGTTAAAGGAACGTTATACAGTTGTAATTGTTGTGCCTTTGCACCAGTAATGAAGGGCCTGGTACGTTAAGGGCTATCGAACACAGGCTTCAGAGTGTTTTCCATCGGCGTTGGAGACGAACGCGCATATTTAATGAGCTCTCTATAGTTTATTCGCTCACCTCTCGAAACTCGCAAAATTCGCATCCATACTGTGTTGTTTCCAGAACCAAAAGTAAAGCAAAGAAAATTTAAATGCGCCAAAATATTGTCGAAAACGTCCGGGGAAAACTACTCCTTGAGGGAAGTGGCAGATGTTGTGCCCGGGTGTTATGAAACAATCTCATTTGCATCGGGCATATTTAATGAGCTTTCTCGCCTTCTTCATTCTACCCTCGAAACTTGCCTAAATTCGTTTCAAACTCTATTCCTTTTCTCTCTCCAATAAATAAAACTAATGAAAGTGCAGACATGCCACAGACATTCCAATCCGCCAAGTTAATCTTGAACTAAACTTGAAAAATTTTCCGAGTGTTGCCAACCTCACTCGCCACAAATATATTTTCAGTCGGGTGAAATCAACATCCTGCGCTCTGATCCGCTCTGATTGGATTAGTGGGAGCATGCGCAGACAATTGTCCCTGGACCCTCTCTCTGCGAGAGCGGAGCGTTGCGTGACAGAGAGAGGGGCCAGAACTGGACTACCTCGTACCCAGGGTCCTCTCTCTTCCTCCCTCGAGAAAGTACCCTGGTTTCGGCTGGTCACGTGTCTCCCTTAAGCAAACAGCTCCCCACCAGGGTGGACTCGCTTTTCTTCAAGAAGCGAAGGGAAAAGCGAATGCAAATCTTTTCAAACTGGCACGAAGACAGAGGAATGGAAGTCATTAGCTCACTTTTTTTCAAAGACAGGGACGGCAGATTTCCCATCAACAAAATATTTTACGGTAGGCTCGATCTGTTTTGAATTTGCCGAAGGCGTTTGATAAGAAGCTGCTGGTATTGCCCGAACAAAATGTCACACACTCATTTGTTTGCTATATATTTTATTTATTGGCCTAATAATGCAAGTAAAATTCTGATAATAAAAGCCCACGCTGCACTTGTGTATTTTTATCTGCAAGCTTCAATGTAATGGTATAAATCCTGCAGACCGGAGTACAACCTTCTTGTCAACAAATCTCTTAATTATAAATGTTATTTAGTTTAGCACATTTTTCATTTTGTCATGTTACTGTTTTGTGGTGAAAAAAGTTAGGTTTTTTTCGGTCAATCGGCGGTGTGAGAGCAATTTCGCCTACTCGACATGAATAAAACAAATTACCTTCAAATTCTTACAAGAACGGTGGTTTCAGTCTGTTGGCGCGGCGTATTTAACCTGATTTTACCATCGCGCCGTTTGTCTGTCTTGTGTACGGTTGCCGAAAATTCTGCTGCTCCTTGGAGATGCCAAAAATAAATTAGTCCTTCCTAATCCTTGACACCCCATTTCATTTGGAGCTCCGTAAAGCATAAAGCCGACGGCTCTCCTTGTTGTAAATTTGTTATGTTGTGACTCGTGCCGGCTTCCGTTGACTATGGCGATGGTTAGCGACAGTGTTTCGAAATTCAGAGACTTGTAAACGTGTTTTTCTGAGTCGAAAACAACATGGACCGCTTCGATGTCGAACGTTCGTATGTAATGAAGAAATGCTTGTCTATAAAAGGAGTTCTTATCACCACAAATATTCCTGAAAAAGCTTACATCACCTCCGGTACTTTCCACCGTTCTGACACTAGTGACAATCTTACACTTTGCTACCCCTCCCCTGTAGCACATTCTTGTTAGCACCCAGATTTTGGGTGCCACGTGACCAACCGAAACCAGGGTACTTTCTCGAGGGAGGAAGAGAGAGGACCCTGGGTACGAGGTTGCGCTCGTATCAGATATTAGAAAAGTACATTACTGTGCAAAATTTGAGAAGTCAATAACTTGTTCACTTAAGCCAAGTAAGACTCATATCTTAGAGGGTTGTCCAAGCTGTGAGCAGATGGTGATAAGGGGTCTTATAAGTGGCGGAAGAATGCCGGTAACTGGATTTTTTGAAACCACTGTATGTTTAAAATGTGAATGATGCAGTGCCTTACAAAATCCCAGCCATTAAGTTGAGAATAAACAGATCACACAAAAATGTACATTTTTAATACTTTAGAAGCAAGAGTGTACATCGAAAATTATCAATATAAATTTTTTGTACGGAGAAGCAAAGGTCACGAAGGTACATGTAGAGTTTTTCAGTAATGACAGTAATACAGAGACACCAAGTGGCACACATTTGGTATGAATCTTGTGCTTTTTGTCTCAATCACACTAATGAACCATGTATAAAACACATGTACACATAAAATTGAAATGATGCATCTTGACCAAATAACCGGCTAATTGAAATACATCATTCAAGAAATAGAGGCACACTGCAAAAATTGTCGTTTCAGAGAGGGAAGATTTTGCCCCTGAACCCCTCCAGGCACTTTGCACCTCCAGTACTCTGGCACATTAGTATCTATTTTAATTTATATAAATCTCAAGTGGGACCAACAGAAAAAAACTTGATATCTACGTGAATTTTTTAAAAAGTTTTTTAAACCGATCTGATTTTTCTCTTCTAAATTTTCGGTGACTTCTGTCCACCTTCGTCAGAGCTTAACTGAAAGTTCATTGGTGCCTGCGCTTCCAAGATCGTGCGTTGTTGATGATGTCCCTGATTTTGAATTAACAGCATATAAGCGCGAGGGAATGCTTTCCTCTCGTTTACGGCATCGCTGTCGATAGTGGAGTGCCACGATTCCAAGAAAAGCCTCTTTCCGTAGTTAGATATGCCGCGCTGGAGGATTTGGGCATCTCTCGAATGTATGTCTACTACCGATCACAATACTGGTTCATCTATGTGAATACTCAGACATAACTTACTTCACTTCATTTAGAAACTTTAGTATCTGTTTTGCATCTCGTGTTTCCCTGACATACTGCACTGCTGGTTCAGGGGTATAACCAATTGTGCCATACACCACAAGGCCATATTGGTTTGGTCCATACTGCAGAATAATTAATGTCAATATTGACAAGAGTACACTATGACTACTTATTCCATGCAGCATCTGAGACCACATTGGTTTGGAGCATACTGAGAAGTAGTGATCAGCGCTTAACACTTTCACTAGTACCGGTAATAACAAGTCGGAGTATAACATATGGCCTATGGTCCCACATAGAACCAGCATACCGTTAACTGGATGGGACTGTCCTAAGAAGTACAGGTGTTATAGTCTTCGCAAACCAAGTGGCACACAACAAATAATTTGGGTTGGGTGAAACAGCAATTAATTTGGGTTGGTTGAAGAGAGATGGTGTGGAGCATTATTAATACGCCCAAGTTGTCTTGAGCCTCTCTTTCAAAACAAGTCTTGGTGCATAGTTTTAACTAATTTTTGCTTTTGGTTCAAGATCCCATATTCCCCATCCTTGTGAGGAACAAAGAAAGGACAAAGGAATAAAAAATCAAACCAAAAACTAATTAACTCAATAACTCACAATGAGTATGCTGTGATCAGAATAACTTCAGTCTCCTTGCTTACCCAGAAAGCCATGTTTGAGAGCTGCATGCATGTCAAATTGTCACCCTTGTCCTATCCTGTTTTTCTCATTTTTAGTCATCCACTCCACAAACATATTACATGAAATGAATTATATGTAATGCCTAGCTCATCTCCAAAACTATACTCTGTTTCCACACAAACCTCTCCATTATTGAAATAACTACATGAAACATGACAAAAATAATTTAAATAAAGCCCTATTTAGGTTTGTCTATCACATTTACATGCCTGTATCAATTTACATGCAATTTTGTAGGTCATAGCAAATTTTAGTATAAACAACACTATTTTTCATTTAATTTTATTAAATAACATTACCCTATATAATAATTTGAAATACAGTTCAAGTAAATACAATTTCAAGGAACAGGCAAAACTACCAGTGCAAGTTACAGTACAACTAATTCCCTTGCGGATAGACTTTAAAGGACTAATTGTGTGAACTATGATGGGAACCACCTAATTTTCCTGGTTGGTAAAGAGGAAATTTATGCTCTGTAATATTTTTCACAGAAGACATGGTTCTTCCACCTCCATATTTGGAAGCCTTTCAATTTTGTTCCCGTTTTTAACGATGTTTTATAGTACAGAACCTTAAACAGGATTTTCAGATAAGAAAATTACTACATGGCTTATCATAACTTTCACTGCTGGTTGCATCTGCATGTAAGCATGGACATTTCACATTAAAATGTTACCTAATCTGTTACCAAACATGGCATTATTGATCATCATGATCAAATGCTTAGAATTTAATATATAGATTTAGCCAAGCCTAAAAGCGGAGCGGCGAAGGAATAAACTGGTGTTCGTTTCTCAAAAATAGTCCTGAAACTTTTCGGTCTGAGATATATTTCGGGGCTTTTTTGGCTCGTTCGCTTTCGAAAAGTGTTTCTCAAAAAGCCTGAAAGTGTTCCGAATTGTCTTCCAATATTTTGGGGATCTGTTCTGTAAAACCAAGCTCGAAAGGTCGTTCTAGAGGCTGAGCAGAGCTTGATTATTTTACTCACGAGCCGTCTTGCTTGGTGTTTGCAATGTTTCCATATCCTGTCATTAACTGTCAAGGCTTGTCAAATCTCCTTGGTTTATTGGCTGTTCGCTTGAATGAACTTGAAACGGCGCTCATTTACAAAAACAAAATAAAAATTATTCGACTGTTTAAATGGTTTATCTTCATCGCGTTCGGATGTTAACAAATAACATGAACTGCCACTAAATAAAAATATTAGTCTGGTCAAAAATTTATACTGACATTTCACCGGCATTTCACTGGGATTACCCGAAATAAAGGATCTGGGGAGCTTCCAAGCACTTGTAAAAAACTTATCGAAGAAATGTCGCGTAGGTTTTAGCAGCCGCGAAAAAATTCAAGCACTTTGAGGAACACACATTACTTACCGGTAAAATAGCTTTAAACTCAAAACTGCTTCGCTTATAGTTACTTAAGTAGCCCTTATATTTCGTTCTCTAACTTGAGACCATCGAGATTGAAAACAAACGAACAAACACCGTCCAAACATTCTTAACTCTGTTGCATAAGCTTTGCGGCTGCAAATTGTCTGAAATTCGAGCGCTTTAAAAAAGCACCGAACTGTTTTTGGAAGCTTTTCGGGCCTAATAGGTTTAAACCGACAACTGCTTCGCTTATAGTTTTTCAAATAACTGTTATATTTCGTTCTCTAACTAGAGACCATCAAGATTCAAAACAAAGAAACGCCAAACACCCCTTAATTAAATTGTTATTATGCCGGCATAAGTTTTGCGGATGCGAAGTAAGCCTATATAAAGTTAGGCGCTTTGAGGAACGCACAAAACTGTTTTCGGAAGCTTTTGGGATAAAATAGCTTTAAACCGACAAATGCTTCGCTTAAAAGATTATTACTATTGAAAACTTCTAGGACAAGAAAATCGACAGTTGCACAAAGAGATGGACCGGACAGTCAAAATTGAAAGCAAAGCTTGTGCAGTTGTCTTGCGGCTGTGCTTAGACCTACTGTTATGAATAAACAAACACAAAATAATGGACAGAGAAATCATTTTTGAAAAGCGTTTATTCGAAAACCCGTAAGTTTATACTTAAGCTTAAATGCAATTCGCGTTACACCTCCAAAATCGTAGGTCGGTCCACGCGAGTGAAATCGGCTGAGCATGGCAAAATATTCAAGAATCTGTCACAAATCTGAGCGCGTTTTCAAATAATTTTTAAAGTCAAAAGTAAATAACACATTTCTAATGGCATAAATCAAATTTCCATTTCAAAACGTAATTTCTTTCATCGTAATACTCGAAATCATGTACCTTAGACCCTTTAAAAACTTCACGTACTTCGGTTGTGTTTCAGAACAGGGCAAACTCTCCGCCGTGAAGGAAACAAAGCGATGAAGTCCTTTGAATGCAGCTTTCGTAACTTGAACTTTTCGCCTTCTACCAGTATTCTTTTGAAGTTTTTCTTTCCATTTATAGATATTAGATGTTTTTTTTGTCAAGTATAAAACTTCAGTACTCTCGAGCAATCGTTAAATGCTAAAGAAGCTTAAGCTTTTAAAGAAACCTCTTTTTCAAAAGCGACGATGGTCATGCGATTTCCCGCCAAGAAAAACGCCGGTTGCCCTAAAGCACCGCGCGATTTCCCGCCAAGAAAAGATGGCATTCTCTACCCCTGTTGGGTTGTCTTGGGACTCCCCTCCCCCTCCCACAGAGTCTGTGCGGACGGACGGACGTACGGATGTACGGATGTACGGACGTACGGACGGACGGTCACGTGACTATTACGTCACAACCAAAATTTCTCGGATTGATAGGTTACCATATTTCCTTAGCAATGGAGCTCCGCTGGCGGGCTTTGCCCGCAGGCTCCGCTATCAACCTGTTACACAATTCTGGTTCATTGCAAAATGTGTTACTGCAGTTTGACTGAAATCATGGCATGACGAAAAGAAATCTTTTTAGCATTCAAATCAATCTAACTAACTAGAAAACATGTCTGTAAACTAAATTCACTTTTGATCAACAGATATATATGGGTGAGAATTAGTTGTTTAACCCCCAAACCCACAATCAAAGTTGAAACCTCAGATACAACAAATGGTCAGTTATAACGGCATAGGTTGGTTATGCTATAGGGTTAGGATACAGTTTTGTTGTGTGAACAGAATCAAAATAACAGCATAAAAGAAATACAGATGCACATATCAGTCAGCCACAAGAAAAGGAAAAAATACCAAAAAAAAAAACAACGGCAACAAACAAAACAAAGCAAAACACTGTTTTAGAAAAAAATATTCCTATGAAAATAACTATTTTTCATTTCTAGAAAATATTTTGTTACGAACAACTGTAAAATCAATTGTTAAGGTGTCAATTCTTGATAATTTTTTTATACTCGCACTAGCCTGCGTAGCAGGCGTAAACGGGGAAGGGGAAGGGGAGCGGGAGAAAAATGGGGTTCTGCGAGCTAGGGACGAGGGAACGCCTGCTACAAAGACCCCCATTTTTTCATTTCCGCCCACCGATTTTTATGTAATCCAATTAAGTTAACTGTCAATGCAACCACCAATCAGAAACATGCGCGTGCTTTTTTGCATGACTGACTTCACGCAGGAATTCAATGAAGCGTCTAAAAATAAAGTTAGGATGAGAATTCTTTTTCAAATCAAAGAGCATTTTATGTAATTGAACAACACTCAACGGCGCTTATTTTCGAAATGAGAGACACAAAGCTTTTCACAATAAAAAGATGTATTAAGATAAACTCCCCTTTGCTTCTGAAAACCAAACGCGTTCAATTTTCGCTTCTAGGAAAGGTAAGCTTATTTTAAAACACGCAAGCGAAGAGCCGCGATACATTTTGAACGGCATTAAATTGACCGAATTGCACGTTTTTCAAAAGTTACGCGAAAGCCATAATATGAAGAAACGGGCAATTATAAAAATAAATATTTCAATACAAATTTACAATCAAAAATGTAATTTACTTAACGTTGATTCCCTACAAAGTCAACAGCTTGAGTGATGTCTTGCAACGGGAGATATCTATTTAAAACAACCATCTGTTCTCAAAGAACAATTTCTTCGCTTATAGTGTTGAGCATTTCTTAGGGCTTCTTCCGATTTATAGTTCTCAAAAGGCGAGTCTTCATTCCGATAACGGATATTTACACTGCCTTGAAATTCACGCGTGAAACGGTGCAATGCTTGTTTAAAATCTTCTCTGACAATGACAAAATCTTTTCTTTCTAGAACTTAATCACGTTGACAAAACCGCTAAAACATCTAATCCCTTTAGAAGAGCTCTAAACTGCCGTTTCTCGCTCTGGTTTCAAGATAATTTCGCTACCAAGTTGAAATCTTCTAACAGCACGTCCTCGTCAAATTACGTCATTCTCGTGGGACTTGCTGTCAAAAATTAACCAATCAGAATTTTGCAAGCAAAAAATTGCTCGTGTAGCCGCGGCTTTAGCATGCAAGTAAAATGTTCTTTCGAGTGCGCGTTTTCTTAGGTTGCACACTCTCGCCGAAAAGATTTTTCTTGTTACTGAGGGTGACTTTAGACACAGCTTTAGACAGGATAGAGTAATTTGGGCATCATACTCACTGTATTGCGCGTTCAATGTAAGATTTCTTCAGGTTTTCAAAGTCGAGCAGTAAGTTTGCTGTGCCTTCAACGACGAACACAACATCGTTTTCGATTTCACCACCAGCCACCACCATCATCGACGAGTTCCTCTGTGAAAAATGACGAGAAGTTGATCAGCCCTCATCCATATATTCCATTCTTGCTGAGGGGAATACCGGAACGTTATTTCCAGGTTATATTTATAGTTACACATAACACAAATTGAACGAAACCAAAGCGGAAAGAAAACTCGCGCTCTGACGCTCTGTTGTATCCTGCATTAGGCACCAGACTCATTCGGCGACAAGTGTCTGGGGAGATTGGTAGAAATATAAATTTATTGGTTCCTTTCCTTTTTTTTTGCAACTTTTTTTTCTGTTTGTTTAGGTCACCATTGACGTTTACCGGCATTACACTATTTTTTCAGGCCGCGGGTGAGAAACTATAGCTAGGTTATCAGTGTTCATTTTATATTTAAAGCGTCTGCACGAAGTGCGACGAATGGTAGCGAAATTACGCGAAATCTACATGAATGGGCTCTTCAGTAAGACTTTCATTTTCTGAATCAATAATTGCACGTGTGTTAAATCGTGTGCCCCAGATATCTTGTGACTTTTAAGTATTTTTAAACAAGAAAAATACTGTTGAAGTCCGGCTTTTTTACGTTCAAAGTTAAGGTTACTCCGGACCTTCGCGGGTGTCCTCGGGGAAAAAATTAGTGTGCGCGCCATTTTAAAGGAAAATACGGCAAACTATATATCGTTGAAAAGCTTAATAAATGTAGATTTCGGAAAAAATATAAATTGCCAGTTTCTTCAATTCCAAAGAACCACGAAAATGACCATGTGTCATTCAATTGAATTAATAGGGTATCAAATCCAAGCGAATTGGCAAAATAACTGCACAGTGTTTATCACAAAGGATCAATCATCAAAAGTGTGTCAGCATTTTTCGATATTCTGACTGGTTATTTTTTAATTAATATGTCAATTTCGAGCAGCAAAGAATGCACGGTGGATATTGCATTGAAGATCGCCATGGGTGAAATATTATAAATTTCAAAAATTCCCGACACGCTTTTGTTTCACAACATCTAAGGAATGTTCAGGTCAAATTTCACAGACATCTGAAGAATTTTGGTACCCTATTAATTCATTTGTTTGATGGAATGACGCATGGTCATTTTCGCGGTCATTTTTGCAAATTTCTTTTGTGGAATAAAAAAACTGGCAATTCATATTTTTTTCGAAAACTACATTTATTAAGCTTTCCAACGATATATGGTGTACCGTGCTTTCCTTTAAAGTGGCACGCATACGAATTTTTTCCCGGAGGACACGGGAGGACACCCGCGAAAGTCCGGAGTAACCTTAATAGAAACTGTTTAGAAGTTTCCAACAAAACAAAACAAAAAGTAAAATAATACTCCTTACTGAGCTGACATAGGGCTTTGGAAACGCTTATATTCTTCAATCCAAATATTTACGACCTCAAACATTATTGCAACGTAACGTTCTTCTCTGGACAGTGAACAATAGCCGCTAGAAATTGATTTCCACAATTAGCATAATCTTACCTTAAACATTCGTGTTTATTTGGTAAACCTTTGAAAACCCTAAAAACCACCATTTTTGTGTGCAAGAATACAGCGCGGATATGGAATTTCCTGAAGTGACACAACAGGCAGACCAATTAGGTGTACTGTAGATGTCACAACAGAGGCAATTTTTTCAAACAGGCTTTTGAACAAAATATTGAAGGCTTCAAATTTAAACAAGGACGATTTTATTCATTTTTAAAAAAGCTTACAACTTTCAGTGGAACTCGAAATCCTATAATCGGCTTCTGTTATGACACAATAGAGGTTTTAACTGATCAATGAGTGGTAAAATCAAGAAGTGTTGTCTTGTCTTCTCCACGAGGAAAAACTTGGACACAGAGTCGCGTTTTACAAAATCTTAACTTTGGAAGCTCGTAGCATCGCAAAGAAGCGCAATCTATCAAACCAAAAACAACCTTGTTGCACTTCCACCATTCCTCAAGCTTTCGGTTAAGTTTCAACGGAATCTGCTCCCAAACGTTCAAGATATAAATTTTTTTAACCTAAGACCTCTACCAAAATTTTGCCTTATACGTTTATTCATAAGCAGCTTGTCACCGGCGGCCTAAATAACATGTCCAAAGGGGGCGAAGAGGGAGTATCATTCTTTGCAAATTCGCCAGAAATTCTCGTAAGACTTGATTTGAAATCTTTATTATTAAGATATTTCGGCTCTAGTTTCATCTTTCAAGCAATTTACACAAAAACTTGAAATAGTTTACAAATACATTTTCTGAAACTCACCTTTCTTCTTATAGGATGTCTCTCCATGCAGCACAATCAGTAATTAGCTCTCGCTGTCTCGCTATCGCGACTGCCAGATCTTCGCATTTCAATTCTTGGACAAACTGAGACAAACTTTAGAAAGCGATTTTTATTCTTTCGCTTCATGGTATAAAATTCAAGCATTTGAAGTCGCTACAAATATTTTTGCTAGCTTGTCATTGAAAATTGTTAAAAACATGTTATCTTTTCTTCTCGAAACACGAACTCTGGCCAGTCACGCGCAACACGCGCAAGTCACGCCACGTACTTTTGTCCTCTGTTAGTACATGCATTACTATATAAATCTACTAGCATTCAACCCAAATACTACCATCTGATTAGCTTTGTTAAAAATATCAGTTCTGTTTACACTGTGTTAATTCTCAGGGATCGCGACCCAATTTTAAAGTGGGCTAAAGCGAGGCCGCGGTATAATGTGGCAATTCTAAGTGACTCAGACATGAGCTACTTTTTAGAATGATATTTCATCAAACACACATTTGGAGTAGGCATCAAGTTTAGTCAGAAACTCATAAGGACTTGAAAACTCCTTATGATTTTCTGGTTTAGCACATAGCAGTCAATTATTCTTGAAGTGTTTTATTCTCTAACTCAATTCACAACCGATTGTCCTTGAAAACGCCCTTTTAACTAAAACCTTAACTTATCAGTAAATAGTTAGAACCTTATAACTAATTAGTTAAATAGTTGACCGAAAAGAAAAAAAAAAGAGAAAAGCTTGAAATCTATCAGTTAATGATAACAATGACCGGTGAAATATTGTGAATAGCACTTTAATGAGTTTTGTGAACTTTGGGTTCTGCGAAACAGTTTAATGAACTTTGGTCAGGTGGCTAAGTCTTTGTTGTGTCGTCATTGAAAGTCAGTGTTCCACGTGACTTCAGTCAAACGTTCAAGTATCGAAAAACGCTCTTTTGCCATCTTCACTAGTCACAAGTGTTACTTGACTCGAATCAGCTACATTGTAGGTTGGCACCTGGTGTAAGGAGAACCAGTATTGCAACAAATTATGGTCGAGGAATACAACAGTGTCCACTCTTTGGGTGATCTTCTCTGCAGACTGACTACAATCCGTCAAAATTCACTGAACCGAAACAAGGGCAACTGGGGATTGACTTTCATGTTAAGTTGGTAGGTCTTGAATCGTGATATTTTCATTAGATATTAAATTTTTTTATCTTAGTTCTTTAACAGAAATAGGAAAGAGTTCATTATCTTCGGCTACGAAAATAAGAGCATTTAGAGCCCTGTTACGCGCAGTCAAGAGCCCTTTACTCGAACCCTCTATACTGACTTTATCCTTAAGATAATACCTTAAAAACTTGCATGGTAAACTCATAAACGTCAAATGATACGACGAGAAATTTTCTCAAAGCTTCAGCAAGCTTTTCAAATATTGTTTAACTTACAAATAAGGAACGGAGGGATGAAACTTTTTAAAATTCTGAGACCTTTTCCCTCCCCTGCCCTCCTCTTTTTATTATTTATTCCGTATTCATCAGAATGACTTGACGGAATACGCCAATGAATCGTATAAAATAATAATAATAATAGTAATAATAATGATAATAATGATGATGATGATGATGATGATGATGACGATGACGACGACTATGAGGTGATGGTGATGATTTTCAATTTTCAATGAACAACACGACGCCTTTGAGTTTTACAAATATGTTTCGTGTTGGTCATCACATTTATAACATCACTGCTATTATCCAGACATTTTCAATTTTATTTTACTGTTCCATAACAGCTGAGACTTATCAAATTTATTTTCTAAGTTTAAGTTTTAGTTTATTTAGTTTATTACGTCGTGCAACTCACAGGGCTGCATAACACTGTATTACATTGAATTCATATTTGACAGAAAAATCACTTATAACTGCACGATCAAATGTCTAAGTTTTCGTTAATTGTTTTATTAGTTAATAAATCAGGTGAGTGCTTACTGTTCAAACAATGGTAATGTATGAAGTTTCCCTAAACGTTTTTTTTAATTTGCAGTGGTTTAAAAGTCGACATTTCGCCTCTGAGTGATGTACCCTGACGAAGGCAGTATTGCTGAAACGACGGCTTACCACAAAAACAACAAGATTGACTAAAAATATATTTTGAGATGGAAGAAAACTTTCAAGTTTTTCATTTGCTTCCAACAAAATCGCTGTATTTTTCTCCAATGCTGATGGCTAAGGACGATGGTTACATCTTGACATTTTGTCAAGTGAATATTAAAACTCCGACTTTTACGTGGCAATCATCATCGATGTCGGTGATCACACTTGGAAAAGAACAGACAAAGCGATTGTGCGAAAGGCTTATGTAATTCTTGAACGTTTTGTTCCATCCCGAAATAGTCAGCTGTCCATCAATATAAAACTCCAAGAAGTAACAACTTACATCTGTTCTAGGTTGGCAGCTGCAACAATTTGAGTAATTGACATGTATGTAGTGTGGAAATGCAGTTAAAGAAAAAAATACATCTGCCCCTTCTTAGAACAAATGGGGGGAAAAATACTTTTATTTTTCTTGGTGGCAGTGACTGACAGAATTTAGAGGAAAACCTTAAACTGGAGACCTCTTCACCGTCAGTTTCTAAAGCTAAAGGAACGTTTAAAACTAATTTGTACCTTTGTATATTTTATTGATTTTTAGGCGAGTTGGACTCCCTGGTCAAATGTTGTTACGTTATTATTATAGGTATTATTGGGCAGTCATACTCTCATGATCATGAACGGGCTTGGTACCACTCTTTTGGTTTCCGTAAAAATAACGTTCACTGAAAAAAAAATTGACGCTTTTTTAAAAATCAATATAGCCCTTTGTAGCTTACTTTTTTTTATAAATGCTGATGTTTATTGAAGGCAAAAAAGTATTTACAGTACTGTTTCCTGTTCTTCTACCAACGAGCTACCCAGCTGAGAACAGCGATGAATGAGAGCTCGAATTTCAGTAACGATGTGGGTCGCTCTGCTTAGTTCGTAACCTTCATTTCTTGAACTATTTCCACTGATTGGGGAAAAAGCATTACTTCTGCTAACATTGCCGAAATTCTGCTCAACAGTCTCGTCTTCATTAAGTCTGGAACCATCAGGAACGTTAAGAAACCTGAGCAGATTCTGTTCCCACAGACGCCTTTCTACTGCATTAGAATAGTCGATGAAACTTCTCTTCCTTAACTCTCTTGGAAGTTTACCGCAATCTACGTTATCAATTCTTATGATAATGAGACTGTCATCTCCTCTGCTCAAAAGACGATATTTGGCGATGTTTAGTTCGTAGCTACAGTAGTTACTCTTCACAAAATTGCTTGATAATATCGCTATGATTTTGTAACTTCTGTACACGCTTTCCGCCATGCTGTCGTGGAAGGGTTTTCCTGGTGTAAAGTCTCTGTAGTGTATGCAGCACTTTAAATGATGCTTATCTTCCAGGAATGGGAGAAGTTTGCCATTCACCCATTGAGAATCCTCTTGGCTGTATATTATGAAAGCGTGGTAAGCGAATTCTGTGCGAGATAACCAAAAAAAAAAGGAAACCGAGTCATTAGGCATTTACTTCGTCAACTCGTGTCGGAATTTGTCAATTGTTAAAAGGAGAAGGCAATTCTTACCTGAGCTCCAAATTTGAACTGAAAGAAGAAAAAAAGAGTACGTTTATAGCAAAGTTAACAGAGACAATACCGCGTAAAATGTATGTAAAATTTTAGCATTCGCCACACAAGTGAATATTATTTTTCATGCGCTCTGATTGGTTACTCATACTCTGGGGGGGAAGGGGGGGTACTCCCGTCAATTTAGGATAGGTGTGTGCCGCCAAAGTTCTCAAACCCTGACCCTAGTTAAGGGTAGAAAATCGAGAATTGATACCCTTTTAAAGGCTCAAAACCAAGAAATCGCATCCTATTTAAGGGAAACAAGATAACTCATAATTGCATAACTGATAGGTCGTTTTGTTTCTTTCCTCTGTACACGGACGTTTAGCATCAAGCATAGAATATTAGACGTGTATTCGGGCGTGTAGTACAACTTTAACAGACCATATCTTTTTCATTTTGCGCGTTGAGGTGGATAATGCAATTTAGTCACCCTACCTATGGAACATCTAAGGATCACAATACCCAACAAATACCAAAAAGGATACCCAATTTAAGGACTGAGCACCTCAGAACCCTACCCTATCGGGCGGCACATACCTATATAGCGTATATAAGGGAGTACCCCCCCGGGCTCATACTCAGGATAGCATTTTTAATCTCGTCCGAGCGAAGCAGCTATCCCTTCACGCGATTTTTGTAAACCTTTTATCTCAAACGAAGCAAGTTTTGGGTGCTAGCTATTCTAGTTTGGTATTTCCTGAAACAATTCGTAAACATGACAGATATACTTGTCGTACCTTTAGGGATTGAAATTCGTGGTTTGATATGGCTCAGGGTGTTGAAAACTAAAATACTGGGGTGTTGAATAAATCTTTAAAAAATCTCAGGGGGTGGAAATCTAGAATATTTCTAGTACCTTTAAGTAGAACTCTTTGTCATTATTGGTACCTCCTAGAAATGGAAATGCACTGGGGCCACGCCCACGAAACAATATTAAGGAACCTTCTAGGGGTTTCTTTCAAAATTTCTGAAGTGCGCCCCTGGGGCATCACTTTTATATGAAGGTCCCCCCACGGGGGTAAGAAACTAACCTGCTTGAGTTTTCTTTTTCTTGAAAAACCAATAGCACTTCAATACTCCAGCAAACATGGCAAACGCTACCAGAATTCCAACAGATAAGGACACATAAGTTGTAATGTGACTAGAACCTAGATAAAGAAAAAAATATTCTAGCTAATAATAGTAATCTGTGCAATGTGGTTACCTTTCAGTTAACTGGAATCATCTCAAATTTTCGCTTCCTTTCTCTTACACTTGATTTGCAAAGGCCGAAAAACATAGGACATTTCGCGATACTTACACTTTCCCCCGCGAAAACGGCGTCTGATAGGCGAGCACAAAAATTCTAAGCTGATAAACCTATCACTGACAAAGATGACCATGATGGTAGCAAAAAAAAGTGGCAATTGTCAATTTTATGTTCTCAAAAACCAAAGGAAATCACTACCGTGACGGTGGTTTGGATACCTGGGCTTAACTAGCATAAAATTTTTCGAACTTTTGCTTTGAATTTCTTCAAGAATTATTAATGCTTTGAGACGCTGTAACAAACTTGAAAAAAGAGCGTTTCATCAGGTATCCCAACACCTCGTTGTTTCAACCCACTTCTCGGTGTTTGGATATTCTTATGAAACACTATTTTTCGTAAGATGAACGTTTATTCGTTTGTCTCACGATGGAATCGCTTTGAGTTGTTAATCGTGACGTTTCGACTGCAATACTGCTCGTCTTCATCAGGCGATGACTGAGGTCAATTGTTTACGTGTCGCTATTTGTAGCATGATGGTTCGCTGCTATTGGTGCATTTCGATCTTCATTATTATTCCGACTATTAGATGTTGTTCCCTCACAGGTCCGCTTTGTGGTTGGTCAGCTGTTGTGCTTTCTGATCGTAGGTATCCAAGCTTCTGGAATTTCGATTCCACGATCTCTATTGATGTTTTTAGGATAAAGTCTTATATGGATAGCCTCTTTTACCCTACGTGTGTATTGGCAAGGGTCACGATCAATAAACTTAACTTCTTTCCAAATAGGAAGATGCCCCGTTTCGTTAGCGTGTTCCGAAACTGCGGAGGTTTGTGTACGAGCAAGCCGTATATCTCTGTCGTGTTGTTTTATCCTGTCTTGCATCGCTCTCCCTGTTTCCCCGATATATTGAACAACAACTCAAAGTGATTCTATCGTGAGACAAACGAATAAACGTTCATCTTACCTATCTTACACCACGATGAACAATAAACACATCTTTAATGACACAATTTTTCGTGTTTGATATACTACACCTAAAGTCTTCAGAGACAATTAAAACCAAATTAAAGACCTCAATATTTTGCATTTGCATGGTCACACTTAACGATTCCAACCAGAGATTCAAAACTTAGAACCACCGTGCACAGCCTAATAAACAGAACCACTGGAAAGTACCGCTCAGTGCTCATTCATTCCACATTCAGCGACAAAAAAATATATCTCTATGTTTTAACGACTTTCCTTCCAAATAATGTAAAAAATTTCACAAGGTTCATCAAATTCATCAAATGTCATATTTCGTCAAATTTTATCAAATTTCAACAAATTTTATCCAATTTCATCAGAAGAGACGCACGGAATTATTCTGCTGATTTACTGGAATTTTCGACAGTTTCTTGGCTATTGAATTACATTCAAACTATCGAAATGCTACGTATAAATTAGTCCTAAGTTACTTTTAAGTCACAAAATATTAAATTTTACCACCGTAACATATTATACTTACTTGACTGTTTTTCCTCAGGTGAAGGACTATCTGCACCTATGGGAAGAAATTCCCGAGGCATTTGTAAAACAACCAGTGGCACCGTAAAAATACCTAAGAATAGTATTGTTTTGCGGCACCGAATTTTAGCGACTTCTTTGTAAAATCGCTAAAAATTAGTTTTCGTATTAAGGACGGTACCCCTTTTTGTTACTGCGCACACGTTTTGCGCATCTCGGATCTGAGGGCCGTTTCTCGAAATTCCCGATAACTTTTCGGGCCCGGAAAGCTATTTTATGAGCGCACGTTTTACCTTAGAGATTCAATTTTGGGGTCTTTTTATAGCTAAGCAATAAAATTGTAAGTTGACAAAACAACAACCTCGTCCCCAGGGCCTTCTCCTCGTTCAAAATGGCGGTCGGAGAAACCCCTGACCAAGGCTGCTGAAATGCTCCACGAATCGTGGAGTATTTTTTCACGTGACCCATGATGAAATGGCTCTTTCGGATGTTGTTTTCAGCGTCTGGCGGCCCTGTTTCTTTTCTGCAATTGGAAACCGTTATTCAAACAAAACGAAGACATTTCATCGTGTTTGCGTGAAGAAATTCTAACGGACCTTTAGAGCCACTTTGGCAGCCTTGGCCAGGGGTTTCTCCGACCGCCATTTTGAACGAGGAGAAGGCCCTGGGGACGAGGCTGACAAAACAAGTCAAGCTGATTTGCCCGCTAAAAGCTACACCTCCATCCTATAGATTTTTACATTAAAATATAGCTCCGGGCCCGGAAAGTTTCCGGGACTTTCGACCGTTTGTTTTAGGTGCACAATACTCTCGAATAGCTACGAAATTCTTATTGTTTTTGAAAGCTAAATTTTAATCTTTATAATTTCATGAAGCATATCGGTAAGTTTGCGCCAATAATTACCATCAGCTGACAAATAAATGAGCTCGAAAGAAAACTTACCGGGCCCGGAAAGTTATCGGGAGTTTTGAGAAATGCGCCCCTTGGTCCGAGATATTCGGTTTCTTAAGGAATTTGCACACTAATACAAAGGTATTTTTGTGCGGTTTATGACTACGTGGAAAAAGCAGATCTTAGGGGCTGTCAGAATCCAAAAAGAATTGGGGGTAGCCACGCATTTTTTCAGAGATAATCGAGCTTAAATTTGGAAAGAAAATGCCACACATTCTTTGTATTTTAAAGCTTTTTTAGAATTAGGAATGCTTAATTATCTATGAAAAATGTGTGGTTACCCACATTTTTCTTTTTAGATTCCAATAACCCTTGCTAAGATCTGCCTTTCCCCGTAGTCACCAGCCTCAATTAATTAATTTCTTCTCGCTAAATTTACCCTGATTTCTGATTTGTGCTTTAATAGAAAACGAAATATAATCTAAGTTAGCATCACTCAAACTCGATTCATTGACTTGCAGTGTTAAATGAAGCGCTTCTTTTCTGTGTAAGGTGGCCTTAAACCAATTCAAATGTACTCAGAATCTTTGCGGTATTGTTGTAAAAGCACCGTAAAATTCACGAAAAGATGTTGTTTAAAGAGATACTGTTTCAAACTCCAACTGAACAAACATTTAAATCGTCGACTTGTTTCTCTCTTATTCTTTTTGTATTAGAATTGTTTAACTACTCCATGTCGTCGATTCTCCAAAAAAATAATTTGATCCCCGCCATTCACAGACTTTCAACTGAGACAACCTTCGGTAAACAGTTTATCATTTCTGCTCCACTCCAACATTCAAGTCGGTTTTCCCGATTATGTTGTCCTTTTCCCACTGCGATTTTTCAGGTTAGAAGAAATTTGAATCAGATTAAATTTGGATAAACATTTAAGGATAAAAATTAGCGAGAAAAGTTTAACACAACGTTTCGATGTCTCCGTGGCATCATTTTTCTTTAGATGCTTGCCGATTGCTGAAAAACGGACGAACACCGTTTTTCAGCAATCGGCAAGCATCTAAAGAACGACCACGGCATAAAAACCATCGGTGACCTTAACAGTAACTTTTCTGTCCTCAAGAAATGCGGCGGAAAACTGGACTGTTTAATTTACGAAATGTTGTTTATAAAGAAGAAGAAACTAAACCTGAACACGCAATCGGACTTTATCCGCGCAAAACTATTTATTTTAATAGACATACTTACCATGCACACACAATTACACGCCAAATATGTTACTGATTGTTTACTCACCTTGTATATATTAACTCATTTATATTTTATTTTCTCACTTGAAAATGATGTCATGGAGACATCGAAACGTTGTGTTAAACTTTGCTCGCTAATTTTTATCCTTAAAGTGCCTACGAACTAAAAATTTTTTCTCCTAAATATGATAGTTTATGACTCCCTTAGTCTAAATATGTAAGTTTTGCTGAGTAGAACCCTTTGCATGGGATATTTTTCCAGCCGCAAAGTTCGAATTTGGCGCCCGAAAGTGTCTCCGTTTTGCGCCCGGCCAAAACGATCGCATTACAAGGCTGTGACGTCACAAATCGCGCTGAAGACAAGAGTGTTATGGCTGACAAGAGGGTTTCCAGAAGAGAAATTACTTTGGAGTGACTCGTGGGCCCAGGATTGTAAGCTACAAGGGCAGGATTCGCACAATGAGGGCATGTGTGTGTCGTTTCTCGAAAGGAAACGAATTAAGGAGAGAAGCGGACTCATTTGAACCGTGTTCGACTCGGTAAGAATTCGATTCAACCCGCATTACAGAGTTGCTTCTCGGAAAAGCCGCAGCATTTGAATGTCGCGTTAATATATGTAACTTCTGCCACTGTTGGATTAGTTCTACTAGTAGCAATTATCGCAATTCAAGATTAAAGATCGAGATAAAGAAGGTTTTCAATATTTGGTCCACAAAACTATTGCTATATGCATCTGTCCACTATTACCTAAAAGCATCCAAGATCTACAACGCATAACTGTGCTACAAAGTTTTGCTTACATTTCCGTTTTTTGGAAACCACATGTAATACGTTTCTCAAACTGGATGTCCACCATAGAGTTTGAAGGGATAACAATGAACGGAACTGTCTTGACCGCCAACGAGACAAGATGTTTTAGTTAATCAGAGATAGCTTTTGGAATATTTATAAATACCTCGTGTACATGTTTCGTCAAATAAAAGGAAGCAGTTCAGCTCAGCATTGATAATTTTTATTGCAAGTCACTCTGCTTCCACTGCATTTGATTTATGTGGTCCTCTTTAAACACCACACATTTCAAGCAGATTTGTGCCTCTCTTCTTGTTGACCCTCCTCCTGTTATGTGAAGACGACCATATAATAGGACATTTCACATACCACACGTAACACCGTCTAATTGACTCTTCTTGGTGAAGTAGGTTTAATTTGAATTTATGGCATAAGTTATTTAATCATTTTTATTACTGAAGGGCAATGAAAATATGTGACCTTCATTTCCCATTATTTAATTTTGTGGCAGGCTTTGTATTGGAAATTCCTCACACACTGAATTGTCTCAGTCTCTTCTTGACTCATTCCCTGTACTCAAGAAAGCTACCACACAAGCCACCTAATTAGCCAACAGAAAATCAATAATGAAGTTTCAAAATGGGCCTTTTCGTTCTCCACCTTCAATTTGCTGCCACAATAATAATAATAATAATAATAATAATAATAATAATAATAATAATAATAATAATAATAATAATAATAATAAAATTAGCTGCATAGGCTATGTTCCCACCCTATGCATGCTATTTAGGGACATAGCATATAAACGTCTTGTACTTCTTTAATAATAATAATGATATATACACAGGATAGCCCCATCAATGTAAAAACACTGGTAACAAAGCGGGGTTCTGTTACTAAATAAGTGCCCAAGATAGTAAAATACATATCTTCAAACATTAATAGTGGCATGCATGGTTAGATAGCGGAAGCCTGATACAAACACAAGAGTCAGACTCTTAGACATATGTTACTGAAGCGCATATCTCTTAACAACAGAAAAAGCTAATACATGCGTAATGTGTACAGTGTACTGGGAGGGAACTGTAATTTAAAGGGTTTATGGATCCAATGGAGCTGCCTTAACCTCTCCCCATCTCCCCCCCCCCTTAAATAAAAATAACAAAAAAAAAATTAAGGAAACTACACACACAAAGAGGGAAATTTCTACTTGACATTTCTGCCACACTTCATCGGAGTGGGTGTATGTTTCAATGAAAATGGCACTTCAAAATGTACTTCTGGAGCAAATTACATGTGCATCTCAGTGTTGAGAGTGACCCAAGGGAGTTATTGTCATATGAGACCAGTATACAAAGGGAGCTCAGACCAGGCCCCAGTTGTTCAAAAGTTGGATAGTGCTATCCAACCAATTGCATTATCCACTGAATAGAGATTTATCCGGTGGTAGTGCTGTCCAACTTTTGAACAACTAGGGCCAGTATAACTGGACAGGTGTGGTTAAGTTTATTTACATGAGACCAGCATCATGGAAGTATAAGTGATCACATAAAGCCAGTAAGAACTCAGCACACTAGCTCTCACCTGCCATAGCATGTTTCCACAAAATTGGTATGAACCAAAATCCTCAAGCAAATTGCTGAACAGAAGAACAAAAATCTCAGCTGGTCTAATATTGTGTAGGCAATTACTCAAACCAGTTCATGTAGTCAGAAGCGATGGATTATTACAAAGACAAAGCTGAAGTCACACTAGTCTGAGTTTGCACGCATATCCACCTTTATTTATCACAGTCATCATCCTCATAGCACCTCCAGGTGGAGTAAAAGACCACAAATGAGCACCATACTCAAAAATTCTTATTTATTTGCTTTGAGACGCTCCCTCATAAATGGCTTGAAATTTACAACAATAAAAGCACTGCACTTCCATTTGAAAATCATTTGCAGCTGCTGATTATGATAAATAAAACACGCTCTTTAGAAATTACTATTGATGTCTAAGCCATTAGGCATGTAATATTTCAAGCAAATTTTGGGTATGCTTATCTTCAATGTATAAAATACTTCCTGCTAACTAATAAGTTTATATCAGTGTTCTCTCTGCAAAAGTCCTCATTCGAAAAAGCCGAACAACTGAGTCTATCTTTCTCTTGGCGCGAAAACCTATGAAAACATGAACAAATTAAGTTACAAACAAGTACACTGTAAACTTGAGCTTGTCTGGTATCGTTTTGAGGAAAATAATTGAAGTACATACAATCACGCTCTGAACAAAAGAAGTAAAAGTCAAGGCTGCGTCAATCTCTCGTTATTAACACATAAAAGTACTGACCATTCAATTCTGGAAGCTTCTCCTTCAAGCCAGTCAAGCCAGTAGAGCTGAAAGTTAGTCAATCCCAACAATCCAATTCGCCATCTTGCTTCGTGCAAGATTGTTGTTGTCGTTGTTTAGGCTTTATCCACGAAAGACAAACCCAAAAACTGCACATCTTCGAAATCGCTTCAAGCTGAATCTTAGCGTTTTCCTCAGTCGGCGGTAGCTTTCATTGTATATCAATATTAGCAAGGAAAATGTAAGTTTCATCGCTCAAACACTTGACAAAGACCAAAGAGACAAACATTCTGCCCGATTTGTGACGTCATACGGCCCGCTTCCTCGGCCAACTAGTTCCCAGTCTTCGGAGACACGATTTTGGTCATTTTGGGTACTTTTCAACGGCAAAAAACGGATTTTTGTTTCTTGCCGTCCAATTTCTCTTGCCATTTCAGAATTAACACATAATGAACTACCAAAATGTGCAAAAAAAATTTTTAGTTCATAGGCACTTTAAATGTAGAAGAAATTTCTCCATTTTTTGTCCCTGTTTCGCTAAAATGTTTATCCTTTTCCCTCCACAATAACATTCAAGCTGGTTTTTCCGATTCTCTTTTGGTGTCTGTCTCTATTTGTGTTCGAGAGCATGAGATAGGTCCAATTATGTCATTTTCTTTAGTGAAGTGTGGTGTCCTTCATTTATCGGTAATCATGGTCCATCTTTTAGAAAAAAAAAGCGTTCGTCATTAACAACCCATCCTCGGTTGTTTTACCTCATTTATGTTGTCTACCCTCTAACTGGAAAATCTAAAAGGTAGCAGCTGATGAAAATTCAAGCAAACTTGGGGAGTGGATCATGTTAAATCCTGCAATACAATAGTTCGCCCGTTTTGTACCTGGACAAACTGTATCGTTGCATTGCTGTGTCTGTGTGCTGTTTCCCAATCGCGAGCAGTCATCTCCATAAGGACCCGGGGGAGGATCGGTACAACGGTTTCGTGAGCGGCTTCCAACCCCACACGTCACAGAACATGGGGACCAAGGACTCCACTGGGAGTAATTACCATTTTCTGCATACAAAATCAGCAGACACTGATGTTTGTGCTTGAATGAGAGATTTTAATGTTACCACTACTGTTTTTTAACACAAAGATAAACGGTACATGAGTCACAGACACTAATCATTGGGACCGACCAATTAGTTACAACCGTGCGTTGCATGGTGTTTAAGAATAACGATAGCATCAACAAGGTTTGCGAGAGACCTGGGCATGCAAACGTCGGTCCTCTTCCACCGATGTGAATTTTTACAATCGTTGAAGTTGCTAGATACTTAATGCATTGAGTGTAAAAAGTAAATTTGCGGAATGCTGACTATACACAGCCTACTGTACCACCTGGACAAACTTTATTGTTGCATTCCTGTGTCTGGGTGCTGTTTCCTAGTTGAAAGCAGTCATCTCCATAAGGACCCGGGGGAGGATCGGTACAAGAACGGTTTCGTGAGCGGCTTCCAACCCCACACGTCACAGAACATGGGGACCAAGGACTCCACTGGGAGTAATTACCATTTTCTGCATACAAAATCAGCAGACACTGATGTTTGTGCTTGAATGAGAGATTTTAATGTTACCACTACTGTTTTTTAACACAAAGATAAACGGTAGACACAGACACTAATCATTGGGACCGAACAACTAGTTTCAACTGCGCGTTGCATGGTGTCTAAGAATGATGATGGGATCAAAAGGGTTTACCAAAGACCTGGGCATGCAAACCGTCGGTCTTCTTCCACCGATGTGGATTTCTACAATCGCTGAATTTGCTAGATACTTCATGCATTAAATGGAAAATGTAAATTTGCGGAATGTTGACTACACACAGCCTACTGTACTACCTGGACAAACTGTATTGTTGCATTCCTGTGTCTGCGTGCTGTTTCCTAGTTGCGAGCAGTCATCTCCATAAGGACCCGGGGGAGGATTGGTACAAGAACGATTTCTGGAGCGGCTTCCAAGCCCGCAAGTTACAGAACATGGGGACCAGGGGCTCCACTGAGAGTAGTTGCCATTCTCTGCATAAATAAATAAAAATAAAGAAACTGTAAAACACATTGTTAATCTTTTTGTAAGATGTTTCAACTTGAGTTGTTTTAATGTAATACCCGAGTCTTCATAACTGTCTTACAATGTAGTCCTCCCCAAATAAACATCACCAGCTTCCTACAATTTAAATGCACAAATTTTCGGTAGAAATTGAAAACTTCTTACTTTTTCTGCAGCCATAGAGCTCTACCCTCATAGCGATTGCAAAGTTCCAGGACTCTGGAATGATTCTAAGGTACCGCACTCTGATTGGTGGAAGCAGCTCATAACCTACAACGTTGTTTTGATCTGTGTTACCTGAAAAAATCTTCAAAAAATCAACAGTCAGGTTCAGGATGGCAATTTTAACTGAAGATTCTTTTCTTCGATTAACCGCTCACAATTAAAGCAGGCTGTAAATGCATGAAATATTTATTCACCGTGGACATGTATGACAGCAAGAATGCCCGGTTTCAAACAACAGTTTGCCTTTCAAGTTGCTCAACCTGAAAATTTACCACAATATAGAACTCGACGTTCCTAAAAAATGTTTTTTTTTTTTAATTTTCGGACTTTGGTATTTTCGGCGAGAAAATGAGGTCACAAAATGAGCGTCAAATTTGTTTTTGTTATTGAGGGATAGCTAATGGTAGTTTCTGAAAAACAAATGCTACGATTATCTCAGAACTGAGAACATTTTTTAAATATTTCCATCCAATCTAAAGATAAAACTTTATGAATTTTGAATTGCCCGCCGTTTTGTTACTAAACTTGATAGCACAAAATGGTAGCACTTTACTTCCATATTATGGAATCCCCAGATTAAAAACAATATTTAAGCAGGGTACCTAATTTAGCAGAAGCTAGTTTAAATGCTTTTCAACAGAAGTACTAATATTCTAGAATTGATAATAGCTAAACTATACAACTCTAAGAAACTCTGTTTATAATATCACACTACATTACAGTAAATCGTTACAGAGAAGACAAGAATTTACAAACTAGAAACTGGATTGAAATGCTTCCTAAATCGCATTTTAAGTTTTAGAAAGTTGCTTTCAATTACTCTTACTTAGCGATTCTCTTCCACTAGTACGTGTACTCCGAACCAAGCAAACAAAAAAGAAAAAACAAACAAACAAAGAAACAAACAAACAAAGAAACAAACAAACAAAGAAACAAACAAACAAGTAAAACAAAACAAAAATGAACCGACATTTCTGAAATTTGTGACTTTACCTTAGTTTTTTGTCCCGATTGATATACTTCGTAATTTAAGCCATCGTTACTGTATCTCACAGAGTAAGTCTTTACCCAGTAAGGCACAGAGTAATGACCCTGAATAGAAATGCCGGTAATTTGAGTAATATTTCCAAAGTCTACTTGAAGCCATTGGATGCGGTCCATTCTTTGTGGCATCCAGGCGCCTTTACTAAAGTGAAGCCTGGCATATTGAGGGGCATAGCGGGGACTCAACTGGGAAGACGCTGTTATAGAATCTCCTGATATTTGACCGCTTTCCATTCCCAATGGTGTCCTGCAAGTAATCCTAGGAACTGTAAATCCTGTGTAATGTAAATGAGGCTCATGAATATTCCACGAGAAAAGATGAAAACTGAGAAAATGTTAGGAGCGGCTCCGTGGCAGCCCGGTTACCAGCAAAATACCCTGGAGTCCCTTCGCACACTCGACTCGGGACGATACGTAACCCATTTACAGACTGTTTTGCGCACTACCCGCTCGCCCGAGAGAGGAAGACTGGGCTGTTTCCATAATAAAAAATAGAAAGAGAGAGAGAGAGAGAGAGAGAGAGAGAGAGAGAGAGAGAGAGAGAGAGAGAGAGAGAGAGAGAGAGAGAGAGAGAGAGAGAGAGAGAGAGAGAGAGAGAGAGAGAGAGAGAGAAGGAAAACGAGAGAGTACCCGCTGTATCATAGAGATTAAGTGACAATTAGGACGTAAGGGCACTTGGTACTCAACGCGATGAATCTTTTCCTTTTTGTAAATAGCGACAACCGCAGGAGGTCACAAAATGGCGGTGCGTGGGTAATTTAATAGGTTGATAGGCAATAACCACATAATGACTTTGAAAAATTAACGTACTTAAGAATCCGACAAACTCTGAGTCCCCGTTATTTCACAGTCGGTTAGATGTTCACCTGTATGAGTGTTTCAAATAATAGATTATTACTTCTCAGCAATCCCTTCCACGAATTGAATGATTGAGACTGTCATTTTGGATCCCTATCATAGCCAATTAATCTGATAAAGACGAACTGTCAAACATTGCAGACATACTCACCCGATTTACAGCCATAGAAATCAGCTCTCAATGCAACACGCCAGTGGAAGCTTACTGGGTTGATTTGGATGTGGCGTGTAATAATGGGATACGACAGCTTGTGACTTACAACTGTGAACTGGTCACTGTTGCCATCAAAAATCTTGAAACAGAAACAGAAACAGATCGTTCCAATTAAAACAACAACAACAACAACAAATCACAAAACCAAAACAAACAAAAACACAAATGGCACAACATGACTGATTGCCGCACTGACTGCCAAAAAAATTTACGCCTAGTTCATAGAAAGAAACAACACTTCAATAACAATAGACGTTTTCATAGTTTTTTCTCCTCCATATCGGCGGGGTGTAAACATGGCGCAAAATACAGTGTCAGTTTAAGAAAAACCTAATCTAGGGTCAAAAAACCTTAAAAGGTCAATTACAGCACAATGGTGTTCTTAAACTGTGTTATTAGACTGGTCAAGGTTGTTAGCCTTAACAACCTAACTAATATTATTTTTTTATAAGGCGATTTTCAACCCAGAGTCGTAAAACCAAAACAATCCAATCCAATGAACCAATCAGAGCTCGAAACAAATACATGGAACTAGCGTCAAGCTCAGGAATACGTGCGAACAAATCACGGAGAACTTGGGTTTCACCTCTAATAGGTTAAGAAAATGGCGCGAATTTTTTAACCAATCACGCACGTACCAAATTAAAGCAAAAGCTAGAAACTTTCGGCACACAATTGAAGGACGTTCCACTTAAACAATAGTTAAGAGTTCTTCTGTCGAAGGCACTATCGTGTGATAGGGTGCCCGAGGAAATTTAATGTACACAACAAAAAATAGCCCGAGAACGTAGTTCGAGGGCTTATATGAAGTTTGAACATCAAATTTCCGAGGGAACCTATAACATAAATAGGGCCTGAGACAGAAGGACTCTATTTGTTTTATTGTACAACGCTAAATTTTGGGCGAAAATTGCCCCAAACGGGCAAACGGGCTGATAGGAGCCCGCTGCGGAGAGACACTATCGCGTCACGTGATCGATTTCGACCAATGGGAGCACGCCAAAATTTAGTGTTGTACTATAATCTCTTACAGTATTTCTCCATCACCAAGTGGAATTCTCGCCACCAAGTGAAAGATGTTTGCCTGACACAGTCCACCCTATTTATTTATTTATTTATTTCATTTTATTGTACCCTGGCATAATCTTTGAAAAAAATTCCGTCGTAAGAATAAGACACTCGGTATTTCGTCACCCACTGTAGAGAAGATGGAAGTCCTTGAGTTGAGATTCTTGTTACTTTAGTCCAACTTCCAAAGTCCACTTGAAACCAGCTGCCTTCGCCTGCACCTTCGGCTACCCACCCTGCTTTAACAGTTCCAGGTTTATCGTACAAATGAAGCCTTCCATTTCCGGGTTTAAAAGGACCCCATACACTGGAAGCTGTCACTGACGAGTCTGGAATGGCATAACTTTCCAGTCCCAAGCCTGCTTCACAAACTGGAGGTTTAGGGGTTGGAAAACCTTAAAAAAAAACACACTTCTGATGTTCTTAGTGAGCAAGTTACGTATACACTATTCACATACCGGTATTTGTATTGAAAAGGCCTTTCAATATTACTCGAGCGTTAGTTTGTCGGTTTTGACGATGGAGGTTACTTAAAGGGACTATGTCACTGGGATTTAGCTCATTTTTTGTCATAACTGTGCTAATAGTATTACTTATTAACCTTTTTCATGCTCAACAAGTAAAATTTCGAAGGAGCAAATTATAACTACAATGTAGTTTTAAGTGCATAATTTTTCTAAGACACAACGATACAATTTGAAAAAGTTGGCCCAACTTTTTCAAGTTGCAATCCACTTACTGATAGTTTTGATACACTAACATAGTTACCTTCAGCAAAACTGGACTATTATTTTGTAGCTTTCTATTGATGCATATGTGACTTTTGGCTTTGCAAAGCGTTACTAAAAATAGCTGACATAGTCCCTCTAAGAAATGGTTTGACGCCAGGAGTCTCGGTAGTTTGTCTAGTCCGACTGTCCGGGTGATAGTAACCTGGCAAGGACTGGTGTTAGTGACATTAAATGGTGATCATTATGTACTATAAAGATTACGCTTGCTTACGTGTTATTTGTAGATCACAGGATATGAGTTGGTAATTTTATTAAGTGTTTTTCGATCATTATTAGATAAATAATCGATCCATGAACTTTTCTTTATGGTTAGTTTTGCTTGCATCCACTTTGCCAGACTGTCATTATTCGTATGTACGTTTCACAGTGTCAATAGTCGAATTTACGTTAGAAGACGAGAAAGTCGTCAGAGACAGAAATTAGTAGCCTAACAGAATACCGTCTTAAAATGAAAAAAATCAAGCGTAATATATAAGGTGAGCAAATAATTTTCAGCGGATAAATCGGTTTGTTTTTCAAGGCCTTGCGAGTGGTTTTTCGTTAATTAATGCATAGGCAATCAATGTACTTCCATTAACTTTTTTTATCATGGTAATTACTGCTTGCATCTACTCTGCTAGACTAACGTGTGCCGACTTCATGTTACAAACGGAACACCCGCCTTAGACGAGAAACTTGTTTAACATGAATTCAATGAAGGAAGAATTTTCCCTCTCATATTTATCCGTCCATTTTCCATGTAACAATGACCGAAAATTTACATTTTCATTTACATTAGCTAAGTCGGTAAAAATCTTACGACATCACACCGACTAGAACATCGGACTAGAAAATCAGACAGAAAACTCCTCTTACACGGAAATTCGTCTCAAATTCTTCTGTAGTCTTCAGACAAGAAAATTGGCCCTTCCCCCTGACAGATTCTTTGTTTGCTTCACAGGAAGAAGACAGGGACTAGAAAATCAGTAATTGTTTCTGGGATTGAAACCAACCAATATTCCGGTTGGAACTGATAAATGGTTTAAAAAGCAGTGGTGTTACATCGTACTACTACTGGAATATCGTACTACTTTGGAAAGAAGTACGATATTCTAAATCCACTCCTATATCTCAAACTCATTTACCCCTCTCATTCTACTGTTGTCAAATTGTAAGAGTCGCGATTTTAAGATGGTTTCACCATCCATATTCATATTCATATTGGACAGTATTCTCTCAGACGGAATTCTGTCCGAGACAAGTTTCCCTTCTTCTAATATGAATTTGGCTTATTGCACCATTCGTAAAAGCTACAAGTTTTATACTGTCAAAAGTCGAATTCACACTGGCCGGCCGGTTAGAGACGAATTGTCCGTCTGAGAAGAGTGATCTGACCGAGGCAGATAATTTGGGCGAATTATGGGGCAACATTCGTCTTCGGTTGATTCGGGTGGAATCAAAGGAGAGTTAATCATGCTGCCTGACAAGCTGTGGTCATGAACAGATCAAGACGCGGACGTCTTCGCCGAAGTTTTATTTGATCCTCAAATAGAGGAAGTGTTGCTTTTCATCTCTTCTCTACCTCTTGTTTTTATTTCTTTGGCGAGATTGGCAAGAGTAAGGGAAGTTCATAAAGTTATTTTCCGATTGAGGAATACACGTGACAAAGTATGCTCAATTCTTATAGACTGTCGTGTCATGGGTCGAGTCATGAGCACCGCCATATTTGATAGACCATAACCAGGTTTTCACTCAGTGTAATATAGACAAAGCACCCGTCTCTATTCGTCTAACGATTTATAACTAAACGCATCTGTCGTGAAAATTCGTCTTCGGATTAACATTTAGACGAATTATCCGTCTTGACCGATAACCCGTCTAAACGGATAATTCGTCTCTAGTATAAATTGGGCCAGTATAAGGCAGCAAACTCGTCTAAAACAGAAATCTGTGTGACTGAATACATTCTTACAATGAATTAAAGACCGGTAAAAGTGTATTTGAAAAAACATGAGTAATATATAACTTGAAGATGCCAAAGCTGTCAAATGAGGTATAGTTTAAAACCCGTCATGACTTACTTGACCAATGCGATCGAGTTATTTCCTCTTAAGGAGTTTCAGTCCGTCTGTTTTTCGTGTCGCTTTTTTGACGGTAAATGAACGGATGGATATAATACAATACTCGCCCTTAACTGGATTCGTTTCGAACGAGTTTTTTGTCTTGAATAGAGCTTCCCGTCTAACACGGATCCTCTACGCAATTATGAATTCGGTAAATGCTGCACACTTAAGAGCATTTTCTTACCTGAATGACAGCCATACAATTCCATCCTTAACGAGATCCATCTGTGAAATTTTACCGGGTGAATGCGGATAAATATGGCGAAAACAGGTGGGTAGAATGCGTTGAAAATGATATTATTTGGGTCCCTGTTACCTTGAAATACCTAAAACGAAAAGAAAAAGATCCTTGTCACCCTTCCGCTACAAAGGGAACCGATAGGGTGAAACATGGTCTAGGGATGGAAACCTACAGTGTGGTTCAAATGAAAGCTATTGGGCAATACAGTTATACCTCCATGTAGTGAATAGTGTTGTGGTGTTTAAAACAAGGTGGCTCTAACTTATGAGGCTGTCGGTAAGATCCCAAGTGTCATCAACTCTGATCACTCAAATGAATGCTCTTCAGTTGTTCAATGTTCCGTTCAAATGAGGCTTGTTAAGAACCATACCTTTCAAAAAGTTTCTCACTACCAAAGTTCTCATTGAAGGCCGGTTGAAAATCACGAATCGACAAAGTTTCTTTTATTTTACAATGTATATCTGAACGTCCGACTGGTTAAATGTCAAAGTGATCCCATTTAATATTGTGACTTGTTGAGGTAATATGATCCGCAATGGCTGGTGCATGACAGCTCTTCGTAAGGGCCTTAAAATGTTCAGTAAGCGCTTTAAAAATTAATCACTTTCGAATTCTGTCCTTCCTCCTTTGCGAATCATCGGCAAAACTTTCTACAGGACTAGCATCTCATCAAGCGATTATGATGTGAATCTCTTGATGCCATTTAAGGAAATTGCTATCGCTGATGAGTGCGAATCTCTTGAGTCACGACAAGACTTGCCCTACCGTTGTAGTATTCACACCCCACCTGGTCAAAGCTAATATTTGAGGCCCGCCGATAAAACTTGAAATAACCACCACCGAAGCTGTATGACACTTTGTATTCTGACACCCACGTGTTCCCGCCTTGCCTTCCTTGAGTTGCAATCTTTGTGACCATGGTGATCTCACCCAAATCGACCTGAATCCACTGTCCCAAGTCCAACCTAGAAGGTTGCCACGCCCCTGCTATTTGATTAAGCCGAGCTCTGCCAGGTGGTGCTTGGTAAACCTGGTGAACGAGAAAATGCTTTAGGTATCTTGAAGAGATTATATGCCTACAATCGGCAGGTAGGTTTCTTGTAAAAATTAGAAGACATTGAGTGTTAACCATTTACAAAAAAAAAATCCAAAAAATTTCGGTTGGACGGTAAATGGTCAGGCCGTTTTGGTTTGCCCCACAGGAAAATTTCCAAAATAAACGGAACGTTGTCTAAAATTCTTAACTGGAATATCCAGACGGAAAATTGTCAGAGTTCCAGTTCTAGGTCCTGCGCCAATAGTCAACTTAGTCCAGACTCTCTGTAAATCAGAGTGAACTGTACAAATGGTACATGCTAATCTCGGACGGTATTTCCCATTCGGGAGGTTTTGCTTACCATTTGCACAAACCGTAGACCAACCGGTTTCCCCCTGTAAATGGTAAACAACCATTAACTTTGGTATATTGCAAATACGCGAATCTTATTAGTTCAATCGTCATTGACTGTTCACTGAGGCAAAGATCGCACGCACTGTCTCTTTAGAAAGGAAACTTTTTATCTTTTTTGTAAATACAACCTAGACATTGTCGTTTTCCGATTGCAATCATTTATTAGTTGTATACTAAAACAAGAACTCCCAATGAGCAATTTAACCTGCTGTTTTGCCCCACCCCACCCCTCAAGTAAGCAAATGTTAGCGAACCTGTGTCACGTGATATTTTGAAGATGGTGACTGATCACTGAGTAGCCTGACGCGTTCGGTATTATTGCTGTCTACACATTCTCCCTGCGGTATTGTGATCGTCTGATAACGCTGTTACCTTCCACCCCTCTTCTCATCCCTTTTCGACCACCATTTCCAACCTACGTGACTTTGTGACGCAATATTTTGACTATAACGTGGCTTAATTAAGTCGTGTTTGGAAAGGGACGACTCAAGCTAGCTATTGCTTTGGATATTTAATTTGGTTCATTACGAGTTTCTACTTAATATGGAGAAATTCAAACGTTTCTTCATGTTGTAAATAAAACGAAAACCACTGTCCACCCCCATTTTGACTCGACAACCAGTTCCACCCCCAATTTTTTAATGGCTCATCATACGAAGCTGCAGAATGAAATATTTTGACTATACCGTGATTTGGTGGTGTAAAATTTAGGAATTGGTGTATCGCTTTGAAAATTTCATTTTATAGGAAAGAAATAAATTAATTCAACTCAACGGTTGAACGTCCTTATAAATTTTTGTACATTTGTACAAGACGTAATGTAAAGGTCAAGAGAATGAAATATGTTAGACACTCGCTTGCAGTCGAACTTCGAAGAGGTCATGGCCAATGCTTACAGGATATTGCAAACCTGCCTACAGCACGCCCTTAGTTACGTAGACAAACAAGAAAACTTTAATTTGGATGGCATCGAACTTCGATCAACAATGACACCACTAAAAATTATTTCAAGCCTTAAAAACAACTAAATAAATACCCTAAATTTAGCCTCAGAACAAATATTTACTGCTGTGCCTAACCCGTGAATAGAAACCAAATGACTCAAATGCGTGTGGGAGTTAACGAAATAAGTCACGTCAAGGCCTTTTTCTCTTCGGATGACGATGTGACAAGTCGGTCTTTATCTCGGTGCCGGAAATATTTATAAAGTATACTTTTAAACGTGGCCTCTGTAGTCTAAAGGCGCTTACGGCAAAATTAAATGTAGACTTTTTAAACGTCGTGGGCCAATCTTCATGTAGCTGGCGTCGAGTCTGAGCAATAACATTTAATATAACCTGTCCGCAAAAAGTTCATACTTACATGGGTCTGTCAATTTCATGAGTTCGAGTTCGAGTTTCGAGTTAAAATACCGAGCTACTACTTTTGGTCAGCAGTAATGCTGATACCTTGTCGTTTGGTATGTATTTTCTGTTATTTAGTCACAAGAATGGTCTTGCTTCTAACACGGCCAATATTTTTGAGCGGTTCTTTTATCTAGGTCAGCAAGATCGGCGAAAAAGAACACCAGAATCTTCCATGTGTTCCTCGGTGAGTTGTTTCTGAATAATAAACAAATTTCCTTAACAAATTAAGCCGCAGATAGTGGTTTTAAGCAATTCAGATAGAGACAATCATGAAGGTGGTGATGTGCCATGTCGCACAGTACAGCAAGACATGTTCAGGGTATACAGTACAGCAAATGATGCCACAATTGGAATTTTAATATTCTCGTGTATGGGTTCCGCTGTAATGAATTGCAAAGGACAGATGAGCAACTTGGGAGTGACCGACATTTCTTTTCTTTTCGCTGTTAATTTACACTCGACCCCGCATGCAAACTTTACGTTCTTATTTTTATCAAGAGAGGATCCTCTCTTGATTTTTATTGTATACAAATAAAGGTCATTATTATTACTGCCGTACATATCTTTAAGCCCAATGACTTGCCTCTGAACCGTGCTGTTTACAAGGGCCATGTGTTATTTCACTTTTAAAATATTTATACTTTTCACAGCGAATATTTATAATTTGAACTGTACTCATGATCCGCGACACTTGTATCTATTCTCTCTTCTCCTTCCTTTAGAACATCCAATGCTCAAATTTGATCGAAGCGTGACCGAAATAAAATCTGAGTGGATGCCTATACTGTACGTCGTCTATTGTCATACGCCTTCGGGACATTTTAATGTAAAATTAAAATTAAAATCCTCTGAAAGCTACAATTATTCTCCATAATAATGATGATAATAATATTAAGTTAGAAATTAAAAAAAAATCGGAATTTTGACTCGAACTCGAAATTTTGACTCGAACTCGAAATTCTAACTCAAACTCGAAATTCTAACTCAAACTCATAAGTTTAATACACTCTACTTACATATGTGGTGGCTTTGATAGCGGAATCAGAGATTGCTTTATTCTCCATTCCCAGAGGAAACTGACAGTCTGAATAAGTATCTACAAGTTTGGTGAGACATTGACGAAAATCAGTGAATGTAACGGGGCTTGCAGATACTTGTAATGGTAATTTATTAAGGTAAGAGGTACATTTGAGTCGCGTGTTTAATCTAAAGGATTTGACAAGCCAGCTGGTTCATCAAAGCCGGTGTTGGTTTCTGTAGCATAAAAGCAACTAGGAGCACGACTACTCCACGCTGGATGGGATGCTAGTTCATCAGTGGGTTACCTTTCAACTTTTTTTGAAGTCCACTAATGTTAGCTGGTACCCATTTATACCCTTGGGTCGAGAGAGACAGTAGGAAGTAGTCCATTGTCAAAGAAGAAATAATTAACATGACAAGGAGACAAGCTCAAATGCTCTTTACGATACAACTGAGTAGTGAAATCGGACATCAGCACGTGAAGAGGCAAATAGAATCCACGTCAGCCTATTCATGATACCGCCCCTCCAACCGACCCGTGAAAACGAAGATATGTGAACAGGGCAGATCACGGCACTGAGGACTACGTCACTTACTTTTTAATCCTCGAATAGCGACGTAGGTTAAAGAACCCTGCCAATCGTGTTTGGCAAAAATCCGGGAGTTAAGTCTGATAGCCAAAAGTAGTTCGTAATTCATGTAAGTTTGTTGTGTAAATTGGAATACCAGAGACTCAATTGCAATGTGTAAACAATGCAAGTTTCTACATGGCCTACCTGGGCAACTTGTAAGGTTGCATTGCTTTGTCTGAGAGCTGTTCCCGAGATGAGAGCAGTCATCTCCATAAGGACCCGGGGGAGGACTGGTACAAGAACGAGTTCTGGAGCGGCTTCCAAGCCCACAAGTTGCAGAACATGGGGACCATACACTCCATTGAGAGAAGTTACCATTTTCTGCATCAAGAAAAAAAAAAGCGAAACTTCGCTTCTTTTTGGTAGTTCCTTTAACAAATGCAAATACTTTATATCAGCCATTCAAAGAAACACTTTCAAAATTCAAGACACATTTAAGTTTTTAGCGGAAAACTGACAAAAAAGTCCAATTATGGTAAAATTCACTATGCTAGGGCTCTGAAATTTAGGAGTGTTTTTAGCTACGGTTGGCCGGGGTGGAAATGTATGCAATATTATGAAAGTCTTTCAGATTAAGTTTTAGACGGAAGCTCCATTAACTTCTCACTGTAGCTTGACGTTTTCGTAAACATTTATCTTTCTTTCATAACAAAAACAGACATAGCACCGTTTAAATGAAGAAAGTCTCACTTTTTCTGCAGCCGTACAACTCTACCCTCAAAGCTATTAAAACGTTCCAAGACTCTGGAGCGATTCTGAGGTACTGCGCTCTTATTGGTGGGTTCAGCTGATGACTGACAAGGGTGTTTTCATCTGTGTTTCCTGGAAAAGTCTAAAAAAAACATGCTTTCATAGATTAACGTATCACTGCCCAAAATCTTGGCGATTCTTCGTTTTGCATCTAATTACGCTCCAAAGTAGTCTGTCTTCGATAACGACGGCAAACAAAAGGACAAAGGAAGGAAATAATTCCTTGCATGTCCACCAAAAACGCCCGGATTGTGTGCGGTCGGCAGATCAAGAAAGCCATCAAGTTAGGTTTCTAACTATAAGGAAGAAAGGTTGGGGAGAGAGGGACAGGGGTTAGAGAACTGAAAGGAAAGGAGGCGGCAACCGGGCAAACATTGCAATACCTGTATTTTTCTTCTTGCCAATTCTCGGATACGGAGAGCTTCATAGAGGAAGGTCTTACAATATGATGAGAATATGATATCCAACCCAGAGCGGAGGTTTTTTACGGTCGTTATTGACCTTTCACTCCGAAGGATACACCAAGGTCGTGTAAAATTGCTCTAACTTTTGAGTCTGTGGGCGAGGGCTTTCAGTAAAAACTTTAAAAAGTCGGTGAAGTAGTTCTTTCCTGTGGAGATGATTGGTTATTAAGACAAAATAAACATTGTCAATTTCTTTCGGAAAGTCGGCGCCTGTGGGAGTGAACGCGTTGAATTATTTACCTTGTTTTGCGATTCTGGTTGATATTCTACAAAGTTGGATCCATCGTTGCTGTATTTTAGTGAGTAAGACATTACCCAGAGAGGCTCAAAGTGGTGACCCTGGGTAGAAATACCGGTGACTTGCGTATCTTTTCCAACGTCGACTTGTAGCCACTGGTTGTGATCACTTGTTTGTGGTACCCAGCCTCCTGTACGATTGGATGCTTGTTTGTCAAAGTGAATGATACATCGCTAAAATGATTGATGTCTCTTGTACGATCACTGACCCGGGATCCTAGATATGGCACACTTGATTAACTCTAGGGTAAAAACAGATGCACCCGGGTCTACGAAAACCTTTTCTTTGTTTCGATGTGATTTGAAGCTACGTCCCTCTTGCATCTTCACTACCGAGAAACAAAATTTGCTCCCAAACTAAATTTGCTCCCGTCTGGCTTCGCTGCCCAGTCACCTAACTCAACGGGTGACCTCTTGGGGAGGGCCTTGGCTCAAGTCCAACCAAAGTTGATTTCTTTACCTTGTACGATTTCATGTCCGTACAAACGATAATATAGGTCCAACATTTTCCAAAGTTTTATTAATTTGTTGAGTATAATTTTCTGGATAAAAGTATTCCCTACGAAGGAGTCAGTCTGTCAGGTCAAGTGGTTGGCCATGTCAGTCAATCCCTCCGTTGAACTTCCTAAAATCTTTTGGCGAGGATCAGTAATCTTCACAAATTTTCAGAGAACTTTCGGAAATCTTTGGGAATACTTCGGCAATTATCTGGCACGGTTAAATAACCTTCACCGAGTTTCAAATATGCCTCGATAACCTTCGGAAATCGTCGGTGTCATGAGAGAGTAGGTTTTGATCATGTTTACTATATTGCTTGTATTGCGCATGTGTGCCAGTAGTTTTACGGACCTCGTGGTTAGATCCGAACGTGAGTTCGAGTTGCATATGAAGCCAAATTTGTTTTTGCACAGTTGTAAAATATACCGTTTGAAATGCACGATTCCAAAATTTGAGATAGCTAGGACAAAATTGACGATTTTACAAGCGCTGACAGTTGGGCAATTTTGCCCCGAAAAATGGTCAGAGGACTGGATCGAGTTTGTTGCGAAATTCCTTGGTTGTGACGTAATTTTGGTGACAGAACTTTTGTTTACGCTCACTGATTTTATGTCACGAAGGAGGATTTTTAGGAGAAAACCATGTCCAGTGATTCGGAAATGGGTAATATATGAATGAATCATTTGAGATTTTGAATCATTTGAATCATTTGAAGACGACAAAGGAAATCGAGAAGCCGATGTGGAAGGCCTGGAAGGCCTTACGCCAGCAGTGTTAGAAGCAAGATACCGTAAACGCATGGTACGTATAATTACGAAGTTTTTTTTAAACGTATACACGTCCTTGCTAATGGAACCCGGCTCTGGCTATACCGAGAGGCGGCGAAACCCAGATTTGTTCGCCCTATATGATATCTGCATTGAATTGTCATCGCTCTCGTCGCGTTACCTCGAATTATTTTTTACTTCCACAATGCAGTCACGAACAGAACGGTGCTGCTGATTAGTCGCTTAATCTTCCTCTCATTGGTTCAGTGAAGTATAAGACCGAACGTTTTGGTCTGTTTATATCTTACTCACGTATACACTCCATGAACTATTGACATACAGTGATAACATTTATTTGTTTATATATCTCGCGCGCGGGCGAACATTCTTGTTTACAAGCCGCGCTTGTCCATGCGGGCTATATCTATTATCTCGACTTTGATTCTTTTTTTTGGTTGACGCATTGCATTTATCAATTTTGTTATGATTAGTAGCATGTCGTATAGCTCCAGGTTTTCTTCAATTTACTGACACTTAGTCACAGCCTGAATTCAATGGAAACTATTGTTATTTGGGACTCATAGTTTCTTTTCTTGCAGGTTCATCCGGGCTGTCGCTTATCGATGGACCATCCACTGACTTTTATGGCTCTCGATAGACAAGCAAGAGGATATAACAATTCTTAGTAATTTTATCTATAACAAAATGCTTGCTTGTGCATCATTGGTTCACTGTACACCTGTTGCTAGGTAGCTGGAGTGCAACCACGTGGGTGCCCAATAAGGGTTAGCTGTATGCGCATCAGTCAGTCCAATCAGGTTCAGTGAGATGGGCTGTTTCTCCACCGTTTGTAAAACAGATAAAATTTATCCTAAAGTTTTAATCAAAAAGAAGTTCACATAGACATTCTAGTCATGCATGTGTTACTTGCGCAAGACCATAAGCTCTGTGGAATGCCAATTTCTGTAACCTTCGATCAAGGGAAAGGGAAAACGAAAATGGGAATATCAGGTTAAAATTGCAGTGGAACAAATTAAAGGGAAATTACCTTTGGTCTGAGTTATAAGCCGGGGGGGGGGGGGGGCTTATACAGGGATGTGCCAGGGATGTGCCAGGGTATGGTTTTTGGCCTCTTTATCGTAAACAGGGTATATAATTTTTTGTGTCTGTCCTGAACAGGTTGTATTTTTGGTCATTTGTCCTAAACAAGGACCTAAAATGAAAGGTGTTCTCCTAAACAGGGTAGCTATTTTTGGGCTTTTTCTTGTCCTAAACATGGTCTGGGTTTCAAACCCTCAGCGGCAGCCCTATACCCAAACATGGGTCAAGTGCCCCCTGGGGTTATGAGGAGGATTTGAGAAATCGGGATTCCACTGTAATTTGACTGATGGGAGACCAGTTGAGGGTAATCCTGCTTGTAATTTCAAATCAATCCCGACTACTCATTTGGCCAATTTCAAATTACTTGTCCGATGACTTCCTGAGCTGTACTGCACTCAGTCCAATCACCATTACATACTACACACTACTGATAGGATATATCCAGTTGTGCTGCTCTTTCGTGCAAATTTATTGAGATTACATCTTTGTTTTTCATGGCATTCAGTTGTATTTTTAAATCCGATAATGAAACTTGAGAGGAAGGAACGATAATTATGATGCTGAACGAAACCCATCAGTACTGTTTGAATTAAACAGATCATTTATTTTTACAATTATTTAACCTGTGAGTCAGAGGATAAACAGACTCTCTCAAACCAGTCAAGTACTGAACATTTTCGCTGGGCTGCTCCTTGTAGTTGACAACCCCCCCCCCCCACACACACACCCTTGTTAGAGACTGGACCTTTTGGCGTATATTCTCACCTACTATGCAAGTCATTGTATCATTTCTGTTAATTAAGACCACTGCAAACAGAACTACTCAAACCATAACTGTACAGTGTATATTCACATGCTAAAAATATATCCCACTGCACACAGTGGTATCCAGAAGTACTTATTTAAAACAACTGAAATGACAGTAAACACTGAAACAATAATTGTGAACTGCTGGCTTGGCTTGCCTTGTGTATCAAGGAAGGGGTGTGTACATGATAAAATACCAAACTAAATTTGACAAAGTAAGAACAACAATTTTCTTATGTTGACAAAAATAACAAAACATGCATGTCATGAGCTGTTTTGGTGCCAGTGGTTGTTCTCTCAACAGAAACAGTATTGCTCTGCTGCAATACCTCTTGCTCTGCACCTGAATCAGAAAACAACAATTGTACATATACTGTTTATCCAGGTGGTTTCAGAGAAATTAAATAGGAGATGAATTAATGTCAGTCAGATCACTCTCACAACAAGAAAAAAAAAAGGACTGTAGTGGTAACTGAACAACAGGAGAATTTGCATGCTGATGCCAAGGCTTTTGTTAGTAAAGCACATAATCTGTCATAGTAACGGAATCCCGTAAGAGCAGCACCCTTAACACGGGTTATAATTAACACAATGAATGGTGTACGGCTGTGCTTTTGTATGTATCAACTGGTAGGGTGGGCTTAGCTTACCAAACATACCATCGAATACATGTGCTGCGTAACTGACCAAACATATATTAATAAGTCTTAATATCACAAATATTTGGCTTACTTGTCTTTTCATTCGATGACTGGGAACTTCCTCTGGAGCTGCACGAACAACAGTATCCCTCGTGGGCTCAGCGGTCCTCTTTATATAACCTCGGATCTTTACTCTCCCACTCTGCTCGATTGTATCAATCACCGATGATTATGATTTGTACTCGTAGCAATCGTCCTCGAAGTGCGCCGAGTAGAGCGCAGTGCACTTGGGATCTTTAAAGTCGGGTCGGTGTTTTCGAACAAATTTGACCCACTTGGCCCTCACAACCGGATCAGTTGAAAACTAATGTATTCGAAATCCCTTTTTCCTCGTGTTTTTCACAACTTCGACCGTTACGGGCGCGAGCAACGCAATATCTCCCTCCTCTTGCCTCCTCTTTCTCTCTTTCCGCCATATTGGATTGTTAGTTTGTGTACCCAAATTGACGTCACAGGTTGTTGTCACGTGGTATTTTGGCCGCGTGATTTGAATGCCATTTTTCGGGGCAAAATAGCCCAACTTTCAGCGCTCGTAAAATCGCCAATTTTTACACAGAGGACTTACTGTTGAGTTAAATAATATTTGCTCCTGTTTGAACTGATTGTCTGTGTGTAACACCGACGTGACAGTCGGTAATCTTCGAGAAATTTTGGCAATCTTAATAAGACGTTGTCGAATGTCCTATTCTATAGCATGAGTGCTACTTGGCCTCCTTACCTTTGAAATGAAGCCTCGCATTGTTAGGTACATCCAATGAACTTCTTGAGGTGGAGGCTGCAATAGAGGCATTTTGAATTTTCCCGCTTTCCATTCCCAAGGGTGTCTCGCAATTGATCTTAGGAACTGGAAAAAAAGAGTACATGTTTAAGGACGGTGCCTCCTAATACAGATGTGTTTTTGCAAAGGTTATGACTATGGGGAAAAAGTAGTTCTTAACAAGGGTTATTGGAATCCAAAAAGAAAAATGTGGGTAACCATGCATTTTTCAGAGCTAATTAAGCAACCGTAATTCTAAAAAAGCGCTAAATACAAAGAACGTATGGCAATTTCTTCCCAAATTTAAGCTCAATTATCTCTGAAAAATGTGCGGTTACCCCCAATTTTCTTTTTGGATTCTGATAGTTCCTTCCAAGATCTTCTTTTTCTGCATAGTCATAAACTGCGCAAACATATTGTTGCCGGGGATTAGTGGGGAAATTCCTTAAGAAACCCGAATATCCCGAGATGCATTCTCGTCCCCAGAGCTACCCGGCTTTTTTTAAATTACGTCTCCTGTAGCTCTGGTAACCGCCAAAATTTTATTTCTGTTTTTATTGGCCGATTCAAACTGCATGCGTAATAACGTTAAAATTTTTTGGATTCTACGCATAACGTTTTATTTCCGGTTGAATTAATCAGGGCATTAATTGATATATTGACTGGACCAATTTCCACGCAAAGAATGTGGCTTAGGGCAGATTAAGCGACCAAATCTTGCTGTTTGGTTAAGCACGTAACAGTTCAAAGTGTTAGATATTGTCGCCTAATGCCAGCGATTCTTTTCTCGCTACAGCATTTTACACAAAACTACAGGGTGTCCATAAACAAACTTACATGCAACTGTCTCATCAACTTTTGTAATGGCCTCTTGACGTCGATGTTTAAAAACTTGGACGCCAAATGCTTCTGGAAATTTTCGATGGGGTGAAACGTAATGCAGTGTAGCATTTAGTAACGAAACGATAAGTACACAGAACAGAAACCACACAACAGAAACCAGACGAATGTAATAAAATAACTGTAGAATTCAGTATAACGCAAATGCAATACCTTTATTCAGGCAAGATACAAATCCAAAACCCGTAAGCAAAATGCAGGGACAATCGTTCTTCTGAACAACTACTGTACGAAAGGCAGCTTCTTAAGTCTGTTCCTTTTAAAGCTCGAGGTTTTCCGCTAATTGCAGGAGATTTAGAGGGTCCCAAACAGCATGACTCGATCGATAGGAATTCAAATTTCTCGGTTGTCATGCCCAGAGCTCCATGGGCGAGAATAAAGCAGGCGCAATAGCACCTTAACAAGTTAGACATGTGCTACGGGATGTCGTGAATTTCACGACATCCGGTAACGGCTGATACCAGAACCCTACGATCCCACCGCTGACCGAACAGATCGTAGGCTCTGGGGGTGAGAATGCCCTAGATGCACAGAACGTATGCACGGTAACAAAAGAAGGCACCGTCCTAAATGCGATTCAGGGTGTAGAAAATCCAACAAGGAATTGTAAAATGTCAAAAAATGATTCATGGCGAAAGTAGTTATGAAACGAGAGTTACATCCCTTTGCTGCCAGTAATATTAAAAACAACATCACAGGACCCCTTTAACACCGACCATAACGTCAACCTACCTGATTTACAACCATAGAAGTCCGCCCTCAGTGCAATCCAACCATTGTAGCTTACTGGGTTGATTCGAATGTATCGTGTAATAATGGGATTCGGCAGCTTGTGACTTACCACTGTGAACTGGTCACTGTTGCCATCAAAAATCTTAAAATGGAAAAGTTATCGTGAAGATGATGATGATTATCTTATAAGGCTACCCCTGAGAGGATTTTTTGGTGTTTGTGTTCAACTACAGAAAAAAGGGTGGAATAATTCTCAAAGAAACGAAATTCCTTAATCTAGTAGCGTCCAAATGTGTTCAGGGAGTGTGTTCCATTAAGATATCATGATTTCTAGAATAAAACAAGTAATATCATATCTAGTACAATTATGTTTTAAAAAGGGAGAGCGATAACGTCATGGCTGAAGAAAACTATATGAGCCATCTTCACAGTTTAAAGTACCATTTTTTCTAAACCAAATCTAGGCCCTTTTCTTGTACTTAAGTTTGAACTGAGGGGAGAACAGCAGAAGTAGTCCATAAGGGGTTCTCTGGCTTGTATAACAGTGACCTTTGGTAAAAGTCGCCATCTAAGATTAGTCAAGCCGACAGAGCATCAAACGGCTTCGGTGGCGTTAAAAAAAATTGTTTTCTTTCTATTCAAATGCAGATTCTGAAAGTTAGTTAAAGGAAGAGGCAGACAAAATTTTAACCGAAGGGACTGCCCCGGTGGGCCTGTATTTAGCTGCGAGTCCGAAATCAAATTTAAGCGGACATGTTTACCTTGGGATACTCCGTAAAGAAAATTCCACAGTAAGAATATGATATACGGTATTTCGTGACCCACTGAGGAACATCTTGTCTTCCTTGAGTCGATATTCTTGTCACATTTGTCCAGTTTCCAAAATCCACCTGAAACCAGCTGTCATCACTTCTATTGTTGCCAGCCACCCAGCCTCCTACAGTCCCAGGTTTAGCGTACGAATGAAGCCTTCCACTTCCGGGTTTATGCAAACCAAAAGTGCTTGAAGCCGTTACTGAGGAGTCGGGAATAGCATAACTTTCCAATCCTAAGCCTGACTCACACACTGGAATTGTCGGGCTTGGAAAACCTTAAAAATAAAATAGAAATTAATAATAAATGTGGTTGCATTTTTTAAACAATTAAACCTAGGTTTTTTAATAGCTCTGTTAGAGGTTATTTGTACATGTAGGCCAAATCATGACATTTTTTAATTAATAGTCTATTGTTTGCAAACGGGTTTACAACTAAAAGCATTAACGATAAATAGACATTTGCATTGTGCCCACGGACTTCATAGACAAAGACATCAAAATAGGAAATTTGAAGGTCTTAAGACGTGTAATATTCGGTTTAGAAAATAGCTGCTGAATACGCGCCATTGCAACAGCCCCTTTCACGGTTACCTTTTTCATTTGCATGACAATGTCTTTGAACGTGGATGTGAGGGAATTTCGGGCAATTTTGCATTTTTTGCCCGAAATTGCCTCACTTTCACGTTCAAATATATTGTACTGCAAATGAGAAAAGGTAACTGTGAAAAGGGCTGCTGAGTGCGCATTATTTTTTATAGATGCACTGATGGAAATTAACACTCGAGGCCCGGATATTGCTTGGCATTGCGTTCAATTTCATTCAAAAGTGGGTGAAAACTACTGAGAGCACGGAGTTATTTCAGCAAACGTGTGTCAACAACTTAAAAATAAATAAGAACATGATCACACCCACTCAGCCAATCAGTGTCCAGCATTTCGATGCTCTATATTCCATAAACTGTCTTAAATTATGTAAAGTGGCGGGGGCTTTGAAGCACAGGGAAATTGTGGGGGTAAAATTAGTATTCACAGAGAATTTCTGCATTCATTAGTTGTTCTATATATTCATTAGTAGGCTCTATCTTATAGAGCATACTAATGAGGCATTGCTTTCCTTTGTTTGGAAGCCACATTAGTATGCTCTATATAAAGAATACTAAAGACTAAGTAGAATTTACTAATGAATGCACAAATTCTCTGTGAATATTTATAACTAAATCGATAAAAACAACAGCTTCAACGGCGAAAAAAATGCCATCTCACGGTGGAATAGCACAGCAAAAAGCAAATCGAAAGAAAAACCATTACTTTACATGAAATAAGAAGTGTTCAGACCTTAATTAAAACAGAAGGACAAACTTGTTTCTCCGTGTTTGCCGGACTACGAGTGTTGTACTTGAACTTGACTTGGGCCTCTTGTTTTTTCCTGTGGGTTCCCCACCTGCTGGTGCCGGTTGTAGCGCGTCAAAGGCTGCTTTTACGAATGTATAAATCTTGTAAATCTTGAGTGGCAATCACTGCCTCGAGTTCCTCAATTTCTGTGTATTGGCTCATGGCCGTTTGCGCGCCAACTACGATAAACTGCTCGGTGAAGCACTCAAAAACATTGCAACTCGAAGGCACGTGCCGTACAATAGCGAAAATATCGTAAACAAAATGGTAACGTAATTTCAAGGTGCGAACTAGAAAATTAAAATGCAAAAATACAATATGTACGCAAAAACGAAATTCTTCGTGGGTGTGACCATGTTCTAAGCGTTCCTCGCAAGATAGAATGCCACTCGGCCTGCGGCCTCGTGCCATTCTATCTTTGCTCGGGACACTATGTCCCATAGAACACTCGTGTTCATTGTCTAACCCTTACATAAATAAGCTTTGAGTTGTCCGGTTTTAGTTCTTCATATATACTTATGTTTGCCTAATTTGCGGAAGAGGTGACAAGCCCGGGAAAAAAGTGGAGTTTGCTTACGATAGAGCTGTAAACAGCGCAAACCGGTGTTCCGCTCGTGTGTCCACTAGCAGTTTTTCTAGACCTCAAACGTGCATTATTTGCTTAGAGAACATCCAGCACCATATTTGTTTTGGTTCTAAATTTTCAGACTTTTATGAGGAGAATACAAAGAGAGCGAATTCTCGGTGACGGTGGTAATTAAAAACTGTTTACAAAAGAACATCATCAAAGCAGAGATCCTTTATCGTTCAGTTTGTGCTGAAATTATCAGTAGGTACTGGATTGGATAACAGGGCTAAGTTACACCAGTCTTACAAACAGAGCCATGCCGAATACGCATAAAACTATCTAGAATTGACAACATATATCTAGAAAAGAGATAATTCTAGGGTTGCAGAGAATATGTCTGTTAAAATTTAGCAGAAATAGCATATACTAGCATGGATAAAGGTGTTTATATACGTATTTCTAGTTGTGTCCGTTTTGAACAATCGCACAGCACACGGTTTTGGGCAACTTAAATTATACTTAACCTAACTCACCGGCTGTAGTTTTAATGTGATTACGTTGGTTATGATTAAATGCATGAGCATTAAACCGATCAAAAAAAAGGCGTCAGTGGAAGTCTCTATCTTTACCTGTCCATACTCTACTGCTTTTTATAACGATCCGTTCTCACCCATCCACACTGAAAAGGTTACGTTTTCAAACGTCTCCTCTTTCAAAATTGTTTAGGAAAACCACCTTATCAGCGTTTCCGACTGCTGGCACGATAGGTAAGAAAACACATTGGTTTGGCCAGGGACTATGTAAGGACAAAGAGGCACATAATAGACAATGACGGTTGTGTTTATCAGATTCAAGTATTTTTGATATTAGCTGTTGTTCGGTGGCAAAAAAATCTACTTTACTTAAGGTGAAAGCTGAGAATTTTCCCATTTTTGTAGTCCTCCCTTTGTGGATTGGTCATGGTAAAGGAAACAAAACCGTTAAATTTGGCTGAAATGGTTAATAAAACATACATTACAACTTCTTTTGTGTATTCTCAAGAATAAATTCTGTTTGCGTTACAAAGAGCAACAAAATACCCATCGTGGGGCATGCTCTAAACCTCCCGTCATTATTTTGCATCCCACAACATCCATGATGTCATGCAAATACTACAAAGGTAAGTCCAAAAGGTGAATGTTTATAAAGTAAGTTCTAGTGTCCACGTGTTAAAGGCATCTGAATACCTAAACGTAAACACTGCTTTACCTGAATGACAACCATATAACTCCATTCTTAACGAGATCCATCCATGGAATCTTACTGGGTGAATGCGAATAAAGCGGGCCGCAAAAGCTGGATTAAATTTGCGGCGAACAGTGCTATTTTGGTCCCTATTACCCCGAAATATCTGAAATGCAAAGAAACCTGGGAGTTAAAACTGCAAAATATCTACACAAACAGCAATGGAATTCCGCCTAAATTGAATAAAGTTTAGGCAGTGATTGGATGGGTTTGCACTGCAGGACTGATCGGAACAAACAGCTCCTAATTGTTTTAATAAATGTTTCTCTATTAAGTCGATATATCTAAAGAAGCCAAATTCTTCTTTACGAGGTCATAGCGCGCGTGATCCTTTTTAATCAGCGATTATAGTACAACACAAAATTTTGACGTGCTCCGATTGGTCGAAATCGATAACGCGACGCGGTAGTGTCTCTCCTCAGCGGGCGGCTATCAGCGCATAGTGCCCGTTTTTGGCAATTTTCCGGTGTAAAATTGCTAGCTTTTTAACCATTTCCAGTGTAAATTGATAGAAATCTCATTAAAATAGCTTCCCTGCACACGTCAATCTTCTTGGGGGCTTTCCCGCTCGATTTTTCGTGACATAACAATCGCATTGCAATTGTCAGCATTTTTTCGCTCAATAATTAGCGTTGTAAAATAAAAACAAAAGATTCGAAATGGAACGAAACCCACTTCATTTTAGTTGTCAACGGTATTGCATATCTCTAAGTAGTAGATATATTCCATAGTCTTTCACGAATACGAGAATCTGATTGGTTCAATCGTTATTGACTATTCAAATAATAGAGTTCTTCTATCTCAGGCCCTATGTGTGATAGGTTTCCTCGGGAATTTGATGTTCAAACTTCACATAAACCCTCGAACTAGGTGCTCGGGCTAATATTTGTTGTGAACATCAAATTTCCCTTGGCAACCTATCACACGATAGTGCCTTCGACAGAAGAATTCTATTATTTTAATAGTCAATAACGATTGAACCAATCAGATTCGCGTATTCGTGAAAGACTATGGAATATATCTACTACTTAGAAATATGCAATACCGTTGACAATTAAAATGAAGAGGGTTTCGTTTTGCCAGCAGAAAATCAAAATAAAAAAGGGTCCTTTCTGTGCGCTGACAGCTATAATGAAAACAAGAAAGTATATTCAGATAAAATCTTGGGATAAATGGTGTAATCACAGTACATTCAGTTTTCTTTCACACCTCACCTTGTCAAGGTTATTGTTCTTAGCTTTGTGGTAAAAAACAAAGTAACCGCCATCGTAGCTGTGAGACACCTTGTACCTAGTCACCCACTGGGCTGCGTCTGCTCGGCCCTGCGTTGCAATCCCCGTTATCCCAGTGATCGCACCCAAATCGACTTGAATCCACTGTCCTCTGTCCACTGATGATGGTGACCACGCCCCTGCCGTGCCGTTTCCTCCCACGTGACCAAGCCTAGCGTTGGGAGCTCCAAGAGATGAGTTGAACTGAAAATATAGCTTGCTTATTAGATAAAGGTTTTAGATGTTTGCACCCAGGAGTCTCAGTAGTCTCTCTCGGTGATTGTCCGCATGAGAGTGGTCCTGAAAAGGACTGTTGTCAGTGACATTGATTGACCTTTCGACAACTTAAGCAGAAGTCAGTAAGTAAGAGTATTGTAAGTTGATGGTATTTAATATCTAAATGGTTTTTGACCTGATTTAACTGAGATGTGATGTTATTGGCTGTAAAGTATCAGAACACAACAGAGATTGGACAATTTTTTAGAGTTTCGATAGGTCCATTGTAAGTGTAATTCTCGTTGCTCTCATGTTACTTAACATTATGTCACTTCAGTTTAATGTTTCTGAATTTTATTGACATCAACAACATTTTAGCATACAATCAGACTCTACACGCTTTAAGGTATTTACATTTTGGGAAGTAAAACATATGTTTTCAATATACAGTGTAAGTCGGTAAAGTACGATCGTCCGGGTGAGTGTAGTTCTAAGGAGGGCTGTTTGCGATGACATTGACCGACGTTTCTACAACCTGTGCGGAAGTCATCATCGGAGGCAAACAGTCCTTCTCAGGACTACACTCACCCAGAGGATCATACTTTACTGACTTATGATGTGATTCCTGGGTCCAAACTATTTACAGAATATACAGTGTGCTGCTAAGTACAAACGGAACCGAGTCTTTGTGTTTGTTCTGTTTATTTGCTTGGCACGGTCGTCTCAGAATGAATGTGCTCTTCGCTTATGTAGTCCGACCAGTTGCTTAAAAGATAAATTTCTGATTTTAGACGTCCTTGATCCTAATAAGCGTACTTACAGTTGTAGTAGCTTTGATAGCGGAGTCAGGAATTGTTCTATTCTCCATTCCCAGAGAGTGAATACAGCCTGAAAATGATGCATTAAAAGGCAGTTATTCAGTAGAAAGCTTGGTATAGCCCAACATAGTCAGTTTTCATTTCAGCTCGAGGTTACCCAAACAATGAAAAAAAAACCAAAACAAAAAAACATTGCAATTTTAAGTGGGAAGGCAAGCTCAAACAATGGAAGTTGGAATTGATGGAGACTGGGACTCAGAAGTTAATCCAACTGGGGCCTCTTACAGAAATTTTTATGTTATCAAACATCCCTCTTTCTTTTTCCAAATCTATTCGTCCAAATCTGTATTTGCATTTTGTTCGGTCAGGAGAACTTAACTCGCAAATTCGCAATCTAAACTCACACTCTTAAGTTGTAATCCATTTCATAAATGTCCATATAATTATTACCTGTATACAAACAGAAAGACCAAAAGAAGCTGTTCCTGTGATAGAAAAGCTGTTCTTCAAACACCTTATGAGGTTGGGAACACAAAATTTCTACCCGCCTGACCGGAAGAAAAGGCATTTCAACTCACTTGGCTGGAAGAAAACAGCAACTCGGACAAAACTGTTGAGACACTTAAGAATAAGTGAGAACTCCGACCGTGAAAACCACTCACAAGAACAATTCTTTTCCCTTTACCTCCTCATTGTTCTTTTGCCCAATGCATGCCGCCAAAAAAAACCTGTCTTTTCGAGCAGCATTAGGTAAGGGGAGAGGGGAGCGAAAGGATTTCTGCCATGTAGTCAGTGTTTCCATGCAAGGAAATCGGGAAACGCAAATTGCATTTGTCTCAACTAGTTCTAGCTATCTAAGATGGAGTTTCTTGTCCTCCTAGAAGCTGCTTAGACAAACAGCATTTCACCCAGCTTTACAGGAAAAATAATTTATTCGATAGGATCTCCTTAGAAAATAACTAGCAGAATTATCAGTAGATTAGCTGGTTCGGAGCCTTTGATACCAGAAAGATGAAACGAGCAACTAAATGGCCACCAACAGTTGTCCCTTTCTTCATGTTTTAATTAGCGGTGTGATCTTATTTTGAATTTCGAGAAAAGAAAGCGAGGTTGACAGCACACGAAAAAACGAGGCTGTTATCTGCGGATAGAGCGACTTTTTTGAGATTGGCTGAAGTTTACCGAAGTAGTCCGAACATTGCTGTCTGCCTGGAAAATGGTCAGCTAGTTAGCTGGTTTGTTGGCTGGTTTCGTTGGGAGGAAGACAAAGGCTGGGAATGAACAACAGCTCTTTTCGCCAGATCATAATGAAATTAATCACACAGAATGTAAAATAATAAAGCAGCTACTTTCTTATCAAAATAAGCGTTTTTAGTTATTTGGGTCGTTTTAATTTTGTCCCGATCTGGGTATGTTCCGGATGAGTGATTGTGATCAGTAGAGCTTCGACTTATAATAATAAACTTGCCCCAAGTGTAACAGTGTAACATCCTGTTTCACAGGTAAATACGCACCTTTGATGGACTGGGAATTCCCTGAAAGTTAAAAAAAGCGTGTCAGTAGAGATGCTGACACTTATGCTGTCTAGCTAGATGTCAAGAAAACCAACTTCTTATTTGGCAAAGCCTGTTTATCATTAAGAGAATCTATATTAAATACATTGTAGGTTGTTTTGAATGGATCTATCGGGCGCATAAACGAAAATTATTTTAAGATGGACGTTTATAACGTATAAAGTTTATAGCGGAGCCCGTTCGCGAAGCGCGCCAGAGGAGCACCATTGCTAAGCAAATTTAGTAACCTATCGACCCGAGAAACGGATGACGTCAGCGTACGCGCGCCCGCCCGTCCGTACAGAGTCTGGGGGAGGGGGAGGGGAGACCCAAGACAACCCCACGGGGGGTGGGAAATTCCGCGCAGTGCTTTTGGGCAACGGCGTTTTCCTTGGCGGGAAATTGCATGACCACCTCGCTTTTGAAAGAGGGTGTTTTTAAAAAACCTCGAATAGCTTGTTTACCAAAACGATTGTTCAACAGTGCTGAAGTTTTAAGCTTGGGAAAAAAAACATCTTATATCTATAAATAGAAAGAAAAAGTTCAAAAGAATACTCAGTAGTCTTTTTGGTGGAAGGCGAAAAATTCAAGTTAAGAAATCTGCCTTCGAGGACTTCATCTTTGCTTTCTTCACGGCGGAGAGCTTGTCCTGTTCTGAAACAACCGAGTAAGTAAAGTTTTTAAAGGATTTAAGGTACATGATTTTGAGTATTACGTTCAAAGAAATTACGTTTCGAAATGGGAATTTAATTTATGTCATTAGAAATGTGATGTAGTCTTGAACATTTTGCCATGATCTGCCGATTTCACTCGCGTGGACGGACCCACGATGCTGGAAGTGTAAGGCAAATTGCATCTGAGTATAAACTTAAATGGGTTTTCGAATAAACTTTTTCAAGAATGATTAATTTTGTGTTTGTTTATTCATATCAGTAGGTCAAAGCACAGGCGCAAGACAACAGCACAAGCATCCCTCCAGTGAGATTTCGGCGAATGTTTGTTTCAATTTTGACTGTCGGGTCTATTGTTTTGTGCAATTGTCGGTTTTCTTGTCCTAGAAGTTTTCAAAAGCAATAACTTTTTAAGCGAAGCAGTTGTCGGTTTAAAGCGAACTTCCGAAAACAGTTTTGTGCGTTCCTCAAAGCGCCTTATTTGAGCTCACTTCGCATCCGCAAAGCTTATGCCATAATTTAAAGAGCCAGTGTCCCCCAAAGTGCTTTGCGCGCTTTTGTTTTTGTTTTGAAACAGTTTTAGCGTTTGGCTGGCGCGTTTGCCAGACTTTTCGCAGATTATACCGTGGCGCACTGGCCTTTCAGCAAGCTGATATGTACAGTAGTAGCCCCTAAAAATAGAATATCTTCATCGCTAAATGTTACTGATGGACGTAAAACCAGAGCAGCCACTTCCACTCGATATAAAAATAAGACAAAAACAAGTAGTACGAATATTGACTACTCAGGATCTGACTTTGCAGTCAATGCGTGTACATGGATCTACTACAGTCTGTTCGATCGATCGCGCGGTCGATCGCATTGTCCGATGTCCATGGACGCAAAACCAGAATAGCCACCTACACTTTTTGTAAGAAAAAAATGAAAAAAAAAACCATTAATAGACAGTGAACAAAGGGAATAATTAAGCAAAACACCACACGCTCATGACCATAAGCATTATTTTGGAGCAGGCCCGTAGCTACTGATATTGTGTGGTAAATTAACGTTCTTTCTGTTTTCATCCGGCAAGAATGTAGCATTATTTCGGCAAACGCAGTGTCAGTACTGTTGCTGAAACCCGTAAATGGTTTTCTTTCCCTCTGCTACCGATACACGGACTCCTTCAGTCGTATAACTTTGGCAGAACCCGGAAGACTCGGCCTTCGTCTCAACTTTCCTGAAACCTACGAAGCATCCAATTTAAAGATCTCCTTCTCCACCGCGAAAACACTTCAGAATTCGGAAATATACAACGAAATCGTTACGGCGGCACTTAAATGTCAAGTCAAAATTCACACAAGTGCTTTCGGTTTGCTAACGGCAGCGATGGAAGAAGATACAAATCAGCCTTCACAACAATCAAGAAAATGGCAGGTTTTTCATATATGAAAAATGTACCTCGGCGCACAAAGCACTTTGGGTGACACTGGCTCTTTAAAGCGTCTTTGGTGTTTGTTTGTTTTCAATCTTGAGGTCTCTAGTTAGAGAACGAAATATAAAAGTTATTTAAGAAAGTATTAGCGTAGCAGTTGCCGGCTTGAACCTATTTTATCCGAAAAGCTTCCAAAAAAAGGTCTGCATGTGCATTTCTAAAAGCGCCCGAATTTTAAACACTTCAATACTTGCGCAGCCCTAAAACTTATGCCATAGAGTTAAGCATGTTTGGTGTTTGTTGTTTTCAATCTCGATGGTCTCAAGTTAAAGAACGAAATATAAAAGTCATTGAAGTAACTACAAGCGAAGCTGTTTTGGGTTTAAAGCTATTTTATCCTGTAAGTTAATTCTGAGTGTTCCTCAAAGTGCTCGAATTTCTTCGCGGCCGCTAAAAACGACGCGACATTTCTTCCATAATTCATTACAGGTGCTTTGAAGCTCCCCAAATCATTTTTTCTTTCGGATAATCCCAGTAAAATGCTGGTGAAATGCCAGTGTAAATAATTATTTTTGACTAGATGAAAGTTGAAGTTCGTGTTATTTGTTAACATTATAACGCAATGAAAGCCCAAAAAGATAACCCATTTACTTCAGAGTAAGTTATATTTTGTTGTTGTACGTGAGCGCCGTTTCAAGTTCATTCAAGCGAACAGCCAATTGCTGGCTTGCACGTGACGTCATAAATTCTATAATCAAAACTCGCTAGGCCTGCTGAATTTTTATCGTCAACAGGTGTAAGACGACACAAAAATATATCTTTTTCCAAGTTTCCAACTCGGTAGCGTCCTTCGTTTTTAAACTAGAGCATTTTGAATTTTCGAGTTTTCCGCCGTACGTGACATCAAGATGGCGCCGTGACAAAGCTGTCTTGTTTGAAAAAAGGCCTCTCCTTAGGATTTTTAACAGTTTGAACATTTCAAATATTAGGTGAGGTGTTTACGTGAAAGTATACTAGCTCACGAGCGAAAAGTAATCGTTTTAATACCAAAAGTGAATTCCAGGTGTTTTCTATGGTATCCGGCAGACGCCATATTGGTGTACCACGGCGGAACACCAATATGGCGTCTGCCTACTGAGCTCTATAAATTTCCGTGAAACGTTTTGGCAAATAACTCAAGAACGCTGTACCGAACAGACCTGAGACTTGGAGAAGTTGTTTATTTATTAGTCTTTGATAACATTTAAAATTCTTGGCTTCTTTTATCGAATGGTTTCGAATTTATTTTTGTATGGCGTGACAGTGCAACCCGGCAATAATCCAAGGAGATTTGTCAAGCTTTGACAGTTAAATGACAGGATATGGAAACATTGAAAAAACCGAGCAAGACGGCTCGTGAGTAAAAGATGTGTGCAGTTTGATGGCCGAAAAAAAATTTTCAAGCTGCGCTCAGCCTCTATAGAATGACCTTTCGAGCTTAGTTTTACTACAAGGCAGATCCCCAAAATATTCAGAAAAAAATCAGGCTTTTTGAGAAACACTTTTCGAAAGAGAACGGGCCAAAAAAGTCCCGAAATATATATATTTCGGACCGAAAAGTTTCAGGACTATTTATGAGAAACGAACACCAGTTTATTCCTTGGGTTCCGCTTTTAGGCTCGGCTTAATGTATATGTTACATTGTTTATATATCAATATAGGTAAAGTAAACTATTATCTGGCATATAACATCTTACATCCCAAATAGCGTCCTCCAGCGCCACAAGCCGTTGATGTTTTTCCTTTTGCAAAATGACTGTTTTTATTAGTGACTCATTAGTCACAACCAGTGTTAATTGGTTATATTGACTGGTTTCATAAGAGTAATTTTAACCAGTCACAACAGTTACAATAGTTTCTGCTCCTGTGATAAGGGATCAAACAATATCAATCAGTCAACCTATGAATTATTAGCTACAATCACTAGCAATCGATTGTCGGATTGGTTTAAGAGATGTGTCACTAAAACAAGAAATTTTGTTTGTCTCCGTCAATTTAATTTCATGATTAGGAAATGCTCTCTTACTTTAGCTACTATTTATTTAATAATGTTTGAATTTTAATAGCGACTAGAATACTCCTGTAGCGAGTTAAATACTTTAATACTTTCCTACCTTAAGACATATGCACCATGTCTTAATAAGACTAATAAGAGAAGTTATAGTTATCGCAACTAATCTCAATGGTGAAACAACCTGTAATTAAATGTTACATTAACTATTTTATTTAGTTGACAATTTTGACTGTTTAAAATAGTTAAAATAACCATTGTTATTGGTTACGACCATTTTAAATAGTCATTTTAACTAGTCAATTTTTACAGTCAGTGTGTTTCGGACCGAAAAGTTTCAGGACTATTTTTGAGAAACGATCATCAGTTTATTCCTTGGGGGCTCCGCTTTTAGGCTCGGCTAAATATATATGTTATATTGTTTATATATCAGTATAGGTAAAGTAAACTATTAGCTAGCATAAAACACCTTACATCCCAAATAGCGTCCTCCCGCGCCACAAGCCACTGCCTCTTGCACTGTAAGAAAAAAAAAAAAGAATAAATAAATAAAGTAAATAAATAAAGTAAATGTCGTTGAATCACGAACCTAATTGTCTTTCAGTGATGATACTGATACGCTCTCTCTGTTATTTCCGTATCGGTGTTTTTAAATCAAGGATTGACAAGACGTTTGTCTAAACGGACTTTCAATCCTTTAACATTTCTTTTTTTTTACTGGGAAGTTTTTGAGTTGTCTAACTTCTGTAAGTTGCCCCGCTATAGACACATTTTGAAACAGTGAGACAACGAAAGGTATGAATAACCATTGTTTTTAAGAACGAACAGATCTTTTGACTAATATCATTTTTTTGATTGTCATATGACACCCCAGGGAGTATTGACGTCAAATTTGTGCATTTCTTTGTGGTTTTATTCAAGGGAAAAATGTATTTTCCCCAGGCTTCAGTTTGAGTTTCAAAAAGCAGAAGATTTGCTAATTCATCGCTTTTTGGTTATGAGAGAATCAAGACGAGGAAATCATAGCCGGCGAATCTTGCTTCGAATACCCGGGTCTACACATAGCTGTAAAATCCGCTGTAAAACTCCGTCTACTGAGTTCAACACTTTCAGGAGGTTGATCCTCAAATTTTTCTGCTCAATGAGAATTATGAAATTTAAGTTCTATGAGTTTCTTCGAGCAGGATAGCGTTTTTCTGTTATGGTTATATAGGCAGCTACCAGTCTAGTTATTATTTTCCTGTTTAATATAGGTCAATTCCTGATCTGATCCACGCTATTCACAATTCGACAAGTTCTCACAAATTGTCAGTGAAGAAATTTATGTTAACGCATTTCTTTATTAATCCTTGTTATCGTATCCTTAAGAAAGGCTTCAATAAAAGTCTTAGTATTTTGGGTTTATTTTTGTACACATCGTTTTGAGTTAACTCTAGAGCTAGAGGCCTCTAGAATATTTGCATCGAACGTTGATTGTTAAGCAAATGATACTTGGTTTGACGAAAACAGTTTCGATTAGTTTAAGGCAAGGTAACACAAAATCCATAGTTTCATGTTTTACAGAGATTTTAGAACTTTAGAATGCTTCTATTGTGCGAACTATACTCACCAATCCTTACTGAGAGGTGCAAGAGCAGTAAAGTTTTCACAGTAGCCTTCATCACTTTTACAGCCGCGAGCAAACTGGCACTCTTTACGATGGCGTCCTTTGTAATGACTGAATAATTATAGTAGTGCCATAAGTATGATCTAATATGCCAAGGGAAGAACATTTCTTAAGTTGAGAACACGTTGCTAGGGAGTTGTCACGAACGTTAACAGAGAAAAGCAATATAATTCATTTCTTTCTTCCTCTTTTCCCTCCCAAGCAAGACCTTGTTAAAAACTGCAAAATGTTAAACCAAAGAGAGTACTAGAGAAAAGTACAGCTCAGTAGCTTTCATTTAAATGGTCACATTTAAGAATCTCACCCGCAGATTTAGTTTAAACAATAATCACGCAACATTATGGCTCAAGGTCTCACGGGTGACAAAGAAAAGCGAAATTTGGACAGAAGGCATAAAAAACAGAGACGCCTCGGTCGTGCAGTGGAAGTTTTTAGTATCTTACACGGGGGCATCAATTCTATTTCCGAAAATTTATCAGGTAAATTATTTATACAGAGGTTTGGTTACTTAAATTTAAGATTATTTTTTTGCTTTGCGTGACTGTTAAATTAAAATTGTGCATAAAATGAAATGAGAGGCCGCCTTTACCAGAATATATATTCTAGAGAGCTCATCAATTGTTCGCCTTATTCTCTAGCTTTCTATGTTTTTGCTCCGATAGTAAATTGAACGGCATAAGCGCCCTCACTCAAGGTGTTTGTTGAGGAAGAGCATACAAAGAATAATTAAATAAACATTTTGAACTATATGCCAGTCATCTTTGAAGTTTCATTGTCTTTAGTAATTAGTATGTCCCTTTTATTTAATATCCATCTTCATTTCACTTTTTGGTATGGTACAAATAGCGTGCGAAAGGGGCGCAAAAAATTTAAACAATTAACAATCATTCACCGAAGTGGAGGTGAATGGCGTACTATTCCGAGTTTGAGTAGCCAATCAGAGCGCGCGAAAAACGCTATCTACTGGTTTAGTATATACTAACTGAATAACCTTTATTTGGCACAAAAATATGCATGGAAATAGCGAAAAGCGATCAGTTTTCCGAGAGTGAAACTCGAATAAATGTCACGAACAAGTAATGTCAAGGAAGAAATATCCGTGCACATTTTTAAGCAAAATAAATGTTGTTGTGTTTATTATCCGTCAAATATTGTCCCTCGAAGCCGCTCGCGTGCCAAAAACATTTAACGCGTAGGTTGTTGACTTTTTATTATTTTCCGGCACCGCTTTATCGCCAGACATGTTGATGTCCTTCTCTCTTACAACGGCTAAAACGCTATTCGATATTGAAGTTTTTAAACAACGACTTAAACAAAGGTTTTGATAACTGGAGAATATCACTTGGATATGCCCGATTCTGGTAAGGACTCCGTGTTAGCACACCATATAGTCGCCTACCTTTCACTTTGTATATGATAAGCAAAATATACCTTAAAGACTTTTGTTCCTGGGCCATCGTAGCTTGACCAAAAATAAAACACAAACAGCGGTAATAAACATTATAAACTTACGCATTTTTATATAAACTTGACGTTTCGTATGCTAGTCAACATACATTTTCAAAAGTGACCGTTACAATTTTGACAAACCTTTTATACAATAGTGATAAAAGGTCTGCAACCAAGATTAAGAAAACAATCTTAACAGTGAATCTATAAAAAGCTACAGCTAATTAATAAAGTGTCAGCTTCTCACTGCTGACGTTGACATTAAAAGCTGGCTTCAGTTCTTGGATTAACAATGTTTCTTTGATTTTGCAGTGGTAATCAGTTTTGCCCGATGCTAAAATGTCAAAATGATCCCACTTGATGTTGTGTCTGGTGGTTTTGACATGGTCTGCAATGGCAGACGTGTGGTCATTTTTAACGAGGGCCTTGAAGTGTTCAGTTTTTCTATCATGAAGTCGTCGTTTTGTTTTACTCTTTTGTCAACCTCAAGATAATTTTTCAAAATAATTGCTGCATCAAATCTTTCTTTCGATACAAGGCCGGACCGCTTGAATCGTTCTCAAAAATCTAAAGTAATTTACAATCCAGTTGCTGGGACAGCAATGATTTCCACATCGGTAAAACAAAGCGACGAGAAAGCAGATCTTAGCAAGGGTTATTGGAATCCAAAAAGAAAAATGTGTAGCAGTTTGTTTCCAAATTCTCTCAGTGAAAAATGCGTGGTCATCCCCAATTTTGTTTTTGAATTCTGGTAACCCTAGCTAAGATCTGCTTTTCCCAAATCGCGGTCAAAAGCCGCGAAAAAATACCTTTGTGTTAGCTGGCACAGCCAGAGATGCGCAGAACGTATGCACAGTGACGAAAGGAGGCACCGTCCCGGCACTGATTAACAAAAGGCTTATCGCTTTGTTATCATAATTAACAAAATACCGAATTTTATTGATAAATGGATATTTGTAAAACAAATGAGCAAGAAAAAGAAATAGTTTACAACACGACAATCGCCGTGGTGCCTGGTGGTGATGTTGTTCTTTTGAGTCATCCAGAGGTATTTTGGTACTGATCAGTTTCACCGACCAGGCTTAAAAGTTTTCACGCAGTGTTTGAGTAAGCAACCAAAGGGAAGTTTTCGATCCCATCACAGTAGCTAGAGGGTTTGCAATCCAGAGGTCAATGGAGATGATAACGATGACGAAGGCGATGAGAAACGAGTGCCCTTTAATGCTTTTCACTTGCGCATGTACTGGAACCGTAAGTAGTGTTATTTCAGATAAGTTACTTTGACGCAACTAGGTTTGTTTGGACTTATAAGTAAACAACAACATCCACCATTTCATCTGCACATTGGAATTACTATTTTCAGATATTTTATGAACATTATGTTTCAAACACAATACATCTCTTCTGATCTCTTAGTTTACTTTTGCTTCAATGGTACCTTTTAATAGAAATAGCCAGGAAAGCGTATTATAAAGTGAGAAAGCATGGAATGTGCTTAAAAACCTATTTACAGTTTCGTCTATTTATATATGTTAGAACTGATATAATTGATAATTGTCCGATTCCCTCTGCCAAAACGCCACAGACTTGCGAACCGTACTATTTCTGGGATAAAGGTTTAAACACCACTCAGTAATACTCCACCAACCGCACCATACACGAGGAAAGAATAATTCCAAGCAACTGCAATGAAAACGAAAAAAAGTGAAAGGAAATTGAGCTATAAGCGCGCAAAGAAAAGGCTTCATTGATATCCTAATTGCTAATTGGATAGGCCACGCATAGTCAACAGGCCAGCTGTTAGGGGGCCTCAGTTTATCTCGGAAAGGGATAGAGCACGAGATTGAGTATGACCCATTCCCGACCCCAGAAGCCTTCTCTATTGCGCATGACTGCACCATTCATAGTTAAGCCTGAAGGCTCTGAAGTCGAAAATGGAGTTCGACTTTGACTTTTAAAACTTAGGGCGCATGCGTTAGATTATTACTTTCCGCACGCAAAACCGCACCCACGATTTTTGCCTCATTAATCACTCTCGTTACTCGAGCCCACCTCTCTACTGGTCAGAAATAGGGAGTACAGAGTCTACCTAATTGTTGTGGGTGGAATGTTTGCCTACTGCAAGTCGCCAACCTTTCAGCAACAAAAAGAATCCAATATGGCTGATCCCAGCAAGTCACAAGTACTCATTAATTTCTCTGGGTAGAGAGAGGCATGAACACAATGCAAGCACAGCTAGAGACTACAGGAACACAAAACGAGAACACCTTCTTGTTTTTCAAACATTTTCAGAGCCTGTTTGGATTCTTTAGCTGAAGATTTGATTCCGGTGCGACTTTCATACCGTTACCATTTCATCTCGGTTTTCTCTTGCGACTCTGTATTCGTTTACATGATGCCTTTCCAAAGCCTCCTATCGGGACAAACTGTACGCTGCGAGTTCACCCCGGTTGCTGTACCGAATCGAGATTCTCATTCGGTGCGAAGACTCATACTGATATTATGTTAGCGCGGTATGATTTTTGGTTCATATCCTTTTTTACTTTTAACCATTCCGTTTTACAATAAAACTCGGTTTAAAGTTTTCTTCTCTTACTGAAATGAAAGTCGCAACAAGTATCATCTAAACATCCCGCAAGACAGAAAATTTAAGGCAAAGGACTCTTACCCCCACCCCCGCCCGAACTTTGGAGCTGCAATCTAAATAATATAATTGCACTTCCGCAAGCAAAAGGAACTAATTCTGCTATCATTTACGAAAGTTTGAAAGGTTGCTTACCTGAAAAGCACTTAGAAGCAATGCTATCAACCCCAATAGGAAAACTTGTTCTCGAAAATACTCGCTTAACTTTGAAATACATCCCTGTAGAAAATAAAAAAATGAGAGCTTATTTAATACGTCTGAATTTAAAGGGGCGTAGTCACGCTATCTTAGTTCACTTTAAAAATAAGAAATATGTCCTCGCATCAATGAACGCCCGCAAATAATGGTTTAGTGAACTATTTTCTGTCGTCTATTGCTACGGATGGCACGGATGGAAGTGGATTGCAATTTGAAAAAATTAGGCTAAACTTTTCAAATTCTTTCAGCGTGTTGACATTAAATCGATATTAAATGGTCATACTTTGTTTTCTCTTAATGAAATTAAGTTAATATGTTCCTTTAAATGTTCGAACACAATGTTGGGCATGGATAAAGTTAGCTATCGATAATTTTAGCACAATTTTGACCAAAAATCTGCGAAATCTTCGTGACCATGCCCCTTTAAAAAGAAAGACCAACCTATCTAACTTGCATCAGAAAACAATCCAGTTGACCTGTCTTGTCGGAATTCTTCGGACAAGAAACTCCAGGGAAAGTACACAACCACAATCGCCAAGGTATACGTCATTATATTTTTAACTCGTTCCGTTTCTTTTTAAAAACGCATCGTTTTTACTGTGCACGCGCTGAGAACATAGGGATTGAGCCACTACTAGGCCCATACCTGGTGGTAGATGTTTGAGGGGTGGTCCCTCTTGCCACAAGCTGGCGTAATGGTCTTGCAGCACGATTCTGGAACGGACAAATTCTCGTTTTCGGGCATCTGCTTCCACGATGTGATGTTCCACGATGCAAAAGAAACGCTGCCACAGCATTTGTGCTGGAATGTAACGATTATACATCAGTTAGGAAAAAGAAGTGCACAGGAAATTAATCTCTGCATAACTTTATCCTCGATTTTGCTTAAGCCTATCACTCTTGATAATGCGATATATCAGGTGCATGATTCTATGAGATTTTCGTAAAATTTAGCCAAAGTGCTAATGTTAAAGCACAAAATTGTCACCCCTCTTACATGTGATATGGCTAATCACCTTTCAAGTTTTCAACCGACTCTTTTTCCTTACACACGTATGCTTCAAGACATTTGTCACACTAATCTAAGCACTAGGAGCTGCAAACTGCTTAGCGATAATCTGTGGGCACACCTAACCATTTATTTGAAGACGATAACTTTCTTGGTTAATTTCATTTTGCTCTTAAAACTTATTTCTATCAATGCACTGGCCACAGACACAGATAAAGTGAGAGAAGCTGGAAAAACCATGGGAATGAGAGAATCGAGTTCCTACCCTCTGTTGAAGCAGGTCAAAGGATTCTTTAATATCATCTGATGAGCCATACTCATTCATTCTATCAATTGTCGTTCTATCGAAATCCTCCTCAATCTAGTAAAGGAAATGCAATCACCAGTTAATCGGTCATATTGTAATATGAATGTAGGGTAGGTAGGCGGGTACGCAAAGTCACATGTGTATTCGGCCATTAATTACAGTGTTTCTACACGATGAAGTAACTAAAAACCTTATTTGTTATTACTCTTTCTTGTTGGGATTATTCCATCGATAAGATAAGATAAGTTAAGATACATGTAAGATCAGATAAGATAAGACAAAATAAGATGAGACGAGATGAGATGAGATGAGATGAGACGAGATGAGATAAGATAAGAATAGATAAGATGAAATGAGATGAGATAAGATAAAATAAGCTAAGATAAAAAAAAGATAAGACGAGTATCACAATGAACCTAGTATGAACCTGGGTTCCTTTTTTCGCTGGGGACTCAAAATGACCCTATGCACGGAAAATGCGCTGTATAAATCACGTTACCATTAACCACAATAACAGCCCTAACAACTAAAATCTGACGTTTGACTAGGGCCGCTACCTTCTTACCTGAGCTCGGTGCACAAAAGCGACAATTCCTACCGAACATTCGACTAAAAATATCAGCGTCAACATGATTAGGAACTGCAAAAAAAAAAAAAAAAAAAAAATTGAATGAAAACTAAAAAAATAAAAAATCACAAGCAACTTAAGATCCCATGTTCCAGGCCTTTATAGTGTGTAGGTGCAAGAAAGTATAGTAAGAACATGTCCCCACTTTTCTCAGGCGCTGTATTTTGCGCCCTCTTTTGAATAGGCGACCCCTCAAAGAGGTGTCATGAAATTTTAAATAACCGCCCGACCACTCGCCATTGAAAGGCAGTTAGGAAGAGTGCACGAGGAATGAGAAGGATGAATTTACTCCACGTTTGATGCTAAGGGAAATACATTTTCCAGAATGCAAACTGGTTTATTGGTGCTATAAGAAAGAAAAAAAATTATAAACTTCGCTTGCAGTATATGTTGACTTAAGGGTTTATTTCACGGAAATATTTTTACGAAGACTCCTAAAAATTAAAAGATACATTTCCACCAACGAAAACCTAAAAGTTATGGTCCAGGTTTGTTAAAGTTACTATACTAGTGCATGGAAGCTATTATTTTAACTACTGATGGCCACGATGGAAATGGATTTCACTGTGAAAAAGCTGACCCAACGTTTTCAGTTCCACCGTTTTGTTTTAAAAACAAAAATCACCGAAATTAAACGGCTTGTTGTAATGATAGTGTACAAACATGTGATTCATAGGAAGGGTGAACGAGTCATACTTAAACGGGAATTGTGACACCAGCAATGTGTGCCAATGACAGTCCCTTTAACGACTTTAATCTACTTACTGAAACGAGGAAATATCTGTGCTCCTTGACGACTCCATAGCAACCGCAGATAGACACAATCATGATGAGCCCTCCGGAGCCAATCATCAAACCGACGATGATGAGAAACCAAGAGCTCCCCAGAAGCACGCTGTACTCGCTCTCAAACATTAGTGTCCAGGCTCCTACTATCACCAGCGCTACGCCACTCAACTGAAAATAACAATTATGGTAAGCGATAAGCGCTTGTTAACGAAGTTATCGTAGTTTTGACGAGGCTGTGCAGCCATGATACTAATTTTCGTACACAATTTTGCGTTAATTGAGGAGAAATAATATAAACAAACACCATACCCCAGAATAAAACGGAAATCAGTGATTCAGATTAAAGTAATCGAGAACTAAATAGTGGCGTTGACAAGGAGAGCAAGAAGGTTTACGTACTTTCTTGCAACGCAAACAGCAATTTCCCTTTAAGTAGTTTTAACGTTTACTAGTTTTATGTACTTTTAAGTTCGAAAGTTTGGTATAAAGTATAAAATTTAGTTTAAGTATAAAATTAAGGTGAAGGAAGAGAGGTTTCGAGTATCTACACCTAAATGATATTATTTTTAAATCCACGCCGGCATGCTCCAAATTGGCAAGGTATAAGAGTTACTAGTAACCAAACAAGTTTCTGAAGTTTCTGTTAGCACTGCATGCCTAATCAGGATGCAGTATAAATGACAGAGGGGATCGAATGACAATCGCCGCCAAAACACCGCCAAAACATGTACCTCGCCTGGTACAGGGCGAGGTTGTGGTAGAAACCTTACTCTGAATTTTCGGCCGTCTCTTCGCCCTAAGCCATCGTGGCCACAGACCAGACATTCTGTTACTTGCGTCAACGGAAGCGGGGAAGGGCGGACTGAAAGTTTTATTTCCCTGTATATAAAGTCATATCAAAAAGTTTTTTCGAAGATGGGAAAGACAAGGGACATCAACAGAGGAATCCGCGGGGGAGGTGAAGAGCAGCATTTGAGCAATCATTTGAACGGCGAGGAAATCGGAGCACCCACAAAGCCTGAGAACACAGCAGCCTATTTGAACAAGGTTGCTGATCCTCAGCAGGACTTCCGAGACGGATTGAACGAGTTTCCTCCAAAGCCTCAGACTTTTTTTCAGGCTTAAGGCGACTCGATCGAAATAAATGACGCGCTTTGTCCTCTCTAAAAACTCTAATATTATCATCATAGAGTTCGCATTTTACACGCAAATTATCGAGGAATAATACGTATGAAGTCTTTGCAGTCCGTCTTGGGTTGTTATTTTGAAGTTCAAATTTGCCGAGATTTCTGTTCCGACGATTTTGCGGAAACTTGAAGAGTCAAGGTAAGATGATATTATAAGCTGATTCTAGAAGTTTTGAACCAAATCTTAGCGCTCAGTTTTGTTAAAATAGCAATTTTATCAAAAAAAGTAGTGTTCAATAAAAACAAAATCACGGAAAACTAACGAACAGTACGTCTACATATTGACATAAGTATTTTTCCATGATAAATTACGCGTAAAACGCAAAAGGTTCAAGGCAATCGAGTAAGAAATGACAATGTTATTAGAGTTTTTAGAGAGGCGTAGAGCGCGTCATTTATTTCGATCGAGTCACCTTAATCGCAGTTTACATAACTGCGAGGATCAGGACAAATGTAATGTAATTTGCAAATGTAATTTGTTTACCCACGAAACACTTAGGAGCTCGAAAGACCTCGTTTGGAAGTGTTCGTGAGCTCAGATCTAATTGGAATTTGGAAGTGTTGGTTTTTGAGGAGAGGGGAAAACCGGAGTACCTGGAGAAAAACCTCTCGGAGCAAGGACGAGAACCAACAACAAACTCAACCCACATATGACACCGGGACCGGGAGTCAAACCCGGGCCACAATGGTGGGAGGTGAGCGCTCTCGCCACTGCACCATCCCTGCTCCCCTATTTCAGGGATTATGGCAGACTTTCTCAAAAGTCCTTCGCTTTTTATTTCCGGTTCCGGTGTTGGGCCCTTGCTGCACGCTCGGTTTTTTGGGTTTTTCGCCCTTCCGAAATCGCGCTTCCGACTTGTGGGCAACTCTAGGATTATGGATGGTGATTGGGAAAACGGAATATGGCCGTTATGGAAAGGCTCGATTTGAATTTATTTTTATCGTGCAAATGCTGCGTTTATAGACGATGTCCACTAAGCTACGGCTATGCAAGCTTACAGGCACTCCACTCGAATAGTCACTGACAAATGACACAAATTCAATATAACAGTTTAAGAACCTAAACTGGTAGGAGGCAAACCCGCAGGCTATCTACTAGACTTGCCCACAAGTCAAACTCAGAATTTTTTTTTTTCAGGGAAGCGCGATTTCGGAAGGGCGAAAACCCCAAAAAACCGAGCGTGGAGCGCGAGGAAGCGGGAGCTCAAGGGCCCACCACCGGAACCACAAATGAAAAGCGAAGGACTTTTGACAAAGTATAGCTATCTACAAGCGCAGCGTGGCCGAGCAGTTGAACTCGGGTCGGCTAACGGAAAAACGCCAGCTATTGGACAGATCGATAGATAGATAGCTAGATAGATAGCTAAAATCATTGCAGCCCCCGGGCCGGCTGAATTGTGACTACTTTACAGTGTAAATATTAAAAATATATATAAATATATGATACTACTATAAAAAGGGTAAAATAGAACCTATAATATAATATAAAAAGGGAAATATCAGAAATACTAATAATTAAAACTGTTTTTAATTATCGGGAATTGAACCTGGGACTCGTAGATTTCAATTTCGACTTGAACTGCTGCGTCCTGACCAGTGGAACACGCTGCCTCTCCTCGAACGATCTTAGACTGTTATTATCCTAAATTGTCTTGCTCTTTTACCTCAACCGGTTCAATTAGCCATGGTTAAAACTTTTGTGAACCCTGCTATACACATTTCATTAAATGATCGCAGACGAATCTTTTACTCAAACAAATGGTTCTTTACGAAGGACGTAAAACTGATAACGATCGATCGGGTTGATAATGAAAGCAAAACTACAAAATTCGTGGGAGTTCTCTTGTTCGCGTTTTTGTGACCTGGAACATCTACTACCGACTACTGACTAAATAAAAATCTACGAGCAGATCGAAAGCCTGTCATTTGACGAAATCTAAAATAAAATATTCGTGTTGAAAACGATACTGTTTAAATCACGTTCGAACACGTTCATGACACCCCCACTCTTCCCCGTCTCCGGCAGACGAGACTTTAACGGCAGCGATCGTCTACAAAAAGAAAACACGACCAGTGGGAGGCCAGGGCAAGACAAGGTATTACTGCTAACATCGGAGGACAAACGATAAAAGACAAGTATTATTGTTAGATCGTATCTAATAGTTCAACAATTATCTGACAGTAATGCGAAAACTCGTAACATTGGATCTAGATAAAGATTAAAGAATGCACCGATCGCCTTTCAAAGGATATCTATTCTCATTACGTTTAGCGCAATAGACTAAACTCTATCATGTTCACGGAACCAAATAGTCTTGCATATTTAAACGTATTACTTCTGTCGTTCGGATGCAAGCGTTTACAATTTCTAATACAATGTATTTCGACAGAAGACATTACTCGATAAGGGCCATTACTTAAAAACCATCAAGTGCTAAATAGACAAAGGTCATCAAGACGATCAATTCCTTGCATGAACTTGGATACTCTGCAGGAATTTCGTTCGTATTGTATGTGATACTCTACCTCAATATTTTGATAAACTGGGATAAATGATACTTTTGTCCTGTTATTGCCTTTTACGTAATGCTATTAACTGTGGTATGTCTGTTTAAGTTACCCGAAGCAAAATTCTTTTACAAGGTGTGAACGAGATTGAAATTACTTGAAAATTAATTGAGTGTATAGATAAAAGACGTTCAATACCCTAGGAATAACAATTGCCTTGTAAAAATAACTCTTGTCAGGGGCAATGCGGTTCTAACTTTTCAATGGGAAGTGAAAGTCAGGGAGACTATTCAAATGAAATCTCTAAAATCTACTGAACACTACTTTCCTGTGGTCCGTTTTTCATGAGGTGCAAGGTTGCTCTATAACTGTCTTTTGGTAAAATTTTCTAGCATGACCATTGTAATGTAAGCTGCAGAGGTCATAAAACAGCACTCCCTTTTGGTGCCAGTTGTTCAATTACTTTTGCCTGTGAATGAATACTTAAAATCTCACCCTCCGTATTGACAACAGCTTTTGAGCGGCAGTTTTCTGCGGAGCGCAGCTTTTTCTTTTCACGTCATTTTGTTAAATAACATTTACATTTTTACCCACTCATGTAGAGTGGTATGTCAGTCATTTTTACAGCACGTGCAGGCAATATATCAACACCACACATGCTTGAGGATACTAACACTATCATTCCATCACGCAATATCAAAGCTGGTTGTAATGCATCAACATCATCAACTACGATAATGTAGATAATTGTTATTTCTACAGTACAGATGCTGTATAATCAACGTTTTTACATCAAATAGTTGTGTTATATACGGCTGGGTAATTTTGCTTGCATAAAATGTTAAACTAGCCTGTGAACAGCCTTTTACGGAGGGGAATTTAAACGCGAAAAAAAAATCGGCGAGCAAAGTGTTATGCAGCTTATTTAAACTATTAGTAAGTGATTTTAAGATGACTAACATACAGCTTGGCAAAAGTGCATTTGTACTGGCCGCGTTAGAAAGTTTCAGTGAGAATCATACGGTAAGTTTGAAGCCTGAAAGTAATTATATTATTAACAATCATTAAACAAGGCAAAGGAAACTTGATTCACAAATAAACAGCTGCAATAGGTCATTAGTGAGAATATTAAAAAGTACAATATATAAACCACGTAACTCAGTGCCTGGGTGCAACTGTCTACATTGGATTTATATGTTTTTACCAAGCCAGCAATTTATTAAAAAATCAATAGCGTTTGTCGTCGGAAACCGTGAGTTGATTCTAACCTACATTCCCAAGAATCACTGAAGAATGCCATTCAAGTGCGTCAGTGAAATACAAGTGTTGTATACGACACTCACCCAGTAAAAGAACGTAAACATGTGCATTGGCGCCTTCAGGCATCTAACACTGCAGCATCGTCTCCTTCCTTTTTTCTTGAGCTCGACATGTCTCAAGTCAGAATAATCCACGGGCACCATAGTGAAAAATACGAGAAGCGAAGTTCGCCGTTGGCTGAAGGCACGAACGACGTGCAGTAGAGGTCGTGACACTGAGGTGGCAAAGAAACAGGAACCTCAGTGAATGAAACCTGGGCGGCGGGAGATTGAATGACATTGAACATTGATTCAAGCAACGTTTAGGAGAATTCAAAAGTAACACAGGCAATTTCAGTATCGTACGAGCAAATACGCTTTTATATCTAGTACACATTAGACAGTAAAATAACAGCTAAAATTAAAAGGGAAGAGGACGTATATAGAGCTGTACTGGGCAACTAAATGAAAAGGAACAAAGCAAACATACGTGTTTTAATGTACACATTAAAATATAAAATCTTACTACCATATAACATGTTTGATGTATGACAGCCAATATATAACCGCTATATAATCCTCACGTGAAGTGCTATCATGATACTTCAAAATCCTTTGAAAAGCTATATAACACGATAACAAATATATAAAGTATATGGTTTCCGGAATGATTGTTATGTGTCTCAATCGTCTACAGTTTGTCTGCGTATCCTATATCGAGCTAGTGCCGGGGCAGAATGCCTTTGAGCTGCCTTCTGAGAGAAGCGGGAGATGTTTGAAGGGGAAGAGGAAAATGCGAAGAAAGAGGACAGTCAAGTGCATGTTTTTAACTAATGACGGTGCGTTGTTTGATTGGTTCTTTCTCATGAGTGATCTTTTTCCAGAAACTGAGAATAATACTTTAGTGCACTCGCACAATTTATATAACAACGAAGACACATCGCGTGCTATGATCGTGCTAGGTTCGGGTTCAGAGTACGAGGACTGGTCAGGTTTTGTTAAACTACTTTTGCTCAAAAATAAGCATACACATAGTGTTTGATGTACCGCATATTCTCTTTTTATTGTGACATGTATTTTGCTGAAGGTACTATTGTACTGTGATAAAATAAATTCATCCTATCTTATTTAATCCTAGAGTGAATCTTTTTGAAAAATTGAAAGTTCACTACACGATCTGTTCACCAAAAAATCAGAAGTTACTAAAAGCTGAATAGTCATGAATTTTTGTTGGGACGAAACTACAAACCAGTTCGTAATAAACAAGTGGACCAGCTAGTACGCCTTCCAAATAGTAACATAGGACCCGACTTTTTTTTTCATTGAAAGCCGAACAAAAAACGCCGATTCTGATTCCTTTATCTCCTTTTATGCATTTGACGCCCTGGTTTTCTGACTCACGCTTAACCGTGTCTCATAGACTGTGCAGAACTTAGAACGTTACATCACATGTTAGTCAACTGTCATAAAATGACGAAATGTAAACAACAAGGACATGATTTTGAAGATTTTACTTTTGTTTAAAGAAAAATGTTTTTAGTCCCATTTTATTTTATATATGTATTTTAAAAAATGCATAATCCACATTCTTCATACTTCTCATTTTTCACGCTTGCGCATTTTCCTGACTCTCCTTTTTCCACGTTCCGCACTCCGCAACCCTCATTTTCCATATATCCTCCTAAAACAACCTTTAGCTTTGTTTTCGCCATCTATTTAGTGCGACTCCTCTCCTCGTAGGATATTTACCGAATAACCTACTCAGGCAGCTGGCCGGGTTTATCGGAAGGTAATGTCAGATGCTAACAGATTGTCCGAGAAATGAACATTTATCGGGAGGAGAGTTACGCGACATTTTTCAGTAAAATGTAGATTTTCCTCTACTTATTTGTAATCGTAAAGCAAGCCATACAGGTGTTTTTCTATCCACTGTTACTGAGAACAAAGCCTTTGGAAAAGTAATGCCTTTAGAAATTGCTCTACTTGGTAAGCTGAGGAAAGTGAATTTCAGTTGGTGAAACTCATGATAGGCAACTTTGCTATTATGAGGACAATCTTCCAGCCAAGGGCATTATCTTAGATATGCTAGCAGGCCAGAAAGGGGTTTATTTTTTATTTTGCTTCTTTTATAGTCCTTCGATTAGTTTCGATAATGTGCGTGCTCCTGGCGTATGTGCTTTATCGTAGTAAATAGAAAACAGCTAGTGATGGTCACAGTATACTAGACCTATTTACCGATACAGCAGCCATAATGATTTTGCCCTCTGGGCATCCCATAATACTGGATTGATTCTATTATTGTGATAATGCTGCATTATCATTACAAAGGATAAATAAATTTCAGTGAGTACTATGGAATGCCTAGGGGGCAAAATCAATATGGCCGCTGTATCGGTCAAAAAGGTCTAATAAAATGCAAGCTTATTACATTACTCGATTTTATTACACTGTGATTAGGAAAAAAATTTAAAACATAAAAGGCGTTTCCCCTTTTTTTAAATTTGCCTTCCTTTTCTGGTCGTGTTCTCGTCGATAAAATCGCAGGAGTGATATCAAATACGTCCAATGAGTGCACGCGAAAATTAATCGGTGGGTTGTAAGAGCTGATAGCCTGTTAGTAGGTAACCAATCAGATCGATCGCTTACTGATATCCAGGGGCTGACTATATCTCAAATACTGTAATAATTATAAATTTCCAATCTCGTTTGTATGACTCGCCCCGAAAAAACAGCACAACTGGGGAAAATATACAGCGATACTACACACCAAATCTTCTAATAAGATTATGCAGTCATGATTTACCTTATGAGGACACTGATTGCCATACGTAATTATCGACTGTCAAAGTTGAGATTTTAATAGAAACATTTTGCACTCGGGTTTGTTCGATATCAGGTTACTAAATAACTGAAACTCGTGCTAGACTTTGGTTATTTTCCTCCTCATATCCAACGCGAGCTTGTTTCGATCAGCACCTGCAGTTAGTTTACACATAGCGTGATGTTTACTAAAGATGTTAGAAAACTTTGTGTCACAACAAGACGGCCTGATGAGAGAACAGTCTTAGCTCATGGTAATTAATCCCAAATAAAAAGATGTTTGCTCAGGATTACATTGTTTGCAATAAACCTCTGAAAATCGAGATTTCTGTTTATTGATAACATTGCTGAATCAACACGAAGCCTTTTCAAGGCAAGGTTAATTAATGCCCCATGAGCATTAATATGAATGTGGGTATATGAATTGTTTTAAATTATGATTTTTTAATTTAAACAATTTTTTCTTCGATGTTTCCTTGAAAGCCCTTAGACACGTAGCGTACGTGAGCTTCTCTTGTTCAGTGAGGATAATTGTTCAGTTGGGGTAGCGGTGCATTCTGTTGATGACCCCGTGCAGTAATGACCAGGAGTTCGACGATCAACAGAACCTAAAATTAATAACGTCTCAAATTACAATAATAAGAGTTAAAATAAATGTGTGTTTTGAAATGTGTACCCTGCTTCTGACACGTTTGTTCAAAGATTTGGAAATCTGCAAATTGTTGTTCGAAAACAATGTGGTTAAAAACCTTGAGCTACATGGCGACGGACACTAAAGTTGTAGTTCAAAACTCGTATCTCATCCACCTGATAGCTTGACAATCGGCTTGATTTGTAAAAGAAGTTTAATTACTTTTTTCTAGAACAGATAAATAAGTCTGTATAATGTTATGTCAAAACACATCGATAAAAAGAAATGCGTTTGACAGATTTGGTTTTTAATTACGAAGCACTGGGCAATGATCTAGTTCAAGTTTTGACACTCAGTGTAGCTATAAAAGGGTACATTGTAGCGAGTTATAGCGAAATGTAAGCATTCGTGATGTTACTAAGAATTACAATACAGTTCTTCTCAAAAAGTAATGTCCTTTGACTGACCCTGAGAGTTCTGTTAATGGAGTTTACAAAGGAACACCTGCCTTTTGAAAGCACTACCACAGTGCATTCAGGGCAGTTCGGACTGTAACCCGAAATTACTACAACAGATCATATGTATTTGATCAGTAATCGGAACTCCTCCCAACCATAGCCCAAACCAGCGTCAAAAACGATGCCCCAACGAGTTGTGCCTGTCCTTGAAGCTGGCCAAAACGAAACCAGTGAGACTGGCGGTAATGATCCTACCAAGCAAAACCGAATACGCGAAAAGATGAGAACAAACGTTCCCGAGCAGTTGTTGCAGATTTACGGCCCAATTTTGAGAGCGATGAAACTGTCGGGAGAACTCTTCGGCGAAACCATATTCACCGAGGATGCAAGAAGAGGAAATTTTGACATCTCCCGCTACTACAGCACGCTGGTTGTGCTTGGTCAGTGGGTACTCGCGATAATGGGAATGACAAGTCTCTTTTACGAAGGCTTCTCTTCTATGACTAGTTTTTTCTACTTGCTGATTACTACTATTTGGTATGTTCAGTGTGCCTTCAGTACCACCATTTGCGTCGTGGTGCTGCCTCTCGCATACAACAGACGATCCAGATTTGCCCAGTTTATTTCCAGTTTTCGCACGACTGGAACTGAGCTTGAAGGTCTGAGGCTAAAGGCACTAAAAGGTCTTACGATTGCATGCACAGCCTCTGTGTTCAATTCTGTTGTCATCGTTTTTGTTTCAATTTATTACAACGGCATAGTCTCAGTCTTCAAACCATGGGACCATCATTTAGCAATACGGGTGATCGAAGTCATATTTGGAAACTTCAATTCCTTTGCTTGGACCTTACCAGTGCTGATGTTTTGCATCACTTGTTTAATCCTTGAAAGGATGTTTGAAGTGCTGAAGAAGAAAGTCATTTCGAGCCTTGTTACAGCCAACTCCTTCACTATTGCGCGCTTACGACAAGAACACCTGAAACTATGTGAAGTGGTTGAGTTGGCGGATAAGGTGTTTTCGCCTCTTCTTTTTGTCATCGTCGCACTGGACATACCACTGATCTGTACCAATGTATTTCAACTGACAAAGACCGCGAAAAAGTGGTCAAGTGAAACAGACGTGATCTTCTTTATCGGTTACTTCTACTGGAGTGTCTCTATAACGATTAAAATTGCAGTGCTGTGTATGTTTGGACATCGGGTGACTGAGAAGGTAAGGTTCAGCTTCAATCTGATTTCTGTTTTAAACAGAACATTTGTTGCACTGGTAGGTAGGGAATAACTCTATTGTCAGTTACAGTGCGTCGTGTAACGGATAGAAAGGTTACAGTGAGTTTCGTTGTTGGCATGTACCATGCAAAAACTTGACTTTCAGTTGTTTTAACCTCTATTTGATAACTTTTTGCATATGCAAAATTTTTGAAAGAAAATTTGAAAATGAATGGAAGAAACTGAGATATTAAAGAAACTGTTCTCACCAAACAGTTGACTAATAGTTTCAAGTTTCAAAAGCCTTTTTGATTTTTCACACAAGATCTTTCATTTCGATTTGCATGAAAGCGTTACCCTGCTTTTTTGTATTTACTAGCGGGCAAATTATGCGGACTTTGTTGTTTTTCTAGTGTATTGAAATGTCGCAAACTTACGCTTTCCTTAGCACAGAGAATTCTTGAGTTCGTTTTGCGTGAATTCCCTTCATTCAAGTGAATTAAGAGGGTAACTCAATGTATAATTATCGTACTTTAACGAAATATGGCCAAAATTTTCGGCAAAATAAACGCATTTAAGAGCCACAGTCTGTAACTTTCGAGAATCCGCGGTCAGGAAGCGAAAATTCGAATTTTCTTTTTCTACACCAAAAAGACCCTTTTGGTGAACCTTTTTAAAAAATGATACCCAAAAGTTCCAGCGAGGCCTTATTTTGACAAAAACGGACAAAGTTCGAAAAGCTGCCCAACCGCCGTCGAAGGCCGAGGTAAATTATGCAAATTAGCGTATTTTCAACTCGCCAGAACATGACAACAAAAGCTCGGACTAAATTCACTTTTTCACCATTTGTTATTCATCCCTTGGACTTCCTTTTAAACTAATTTCATTGCCATGTAAACAATTTTTCTTTGCTATTTATACGCTTAAAAAATATAGCATTCGCTCTTCAGTTGATTCATCAAATTTTACCTTATTTCGGAAGATCACAGCGCCGGGGGTATACGTATCTACAGGGCAAAAAGGGATTCTATCGAACGGGCAATTATTCTTCTTTATCATACTGAAATGGTTAGTTTGGCCCGTAAAAAGCAAGCGCGCTAGAGGCAAAAACGTAGAGACCATTTTCACACATTTCGCCGTTTTCTCTGTTGTTCTCATATTACAAGCTGCATATCATTTTGAAACAAAAATCAATGATACGTTGGTCATTTTGGTCAATGCTCCCAATTTTATTTGCTTTTAAATTTTAACACTTTATATCTGTAGCAATAACTTGACTTTTTTAATCAAACTCGATTATTTTCAAATACGGGAACATTAAGCACTAAATAAACAATCCTCCGACGTGTGTACGGGGGAATTCGAACAAGAAGCTGTGCAAACGTCGAAAAGAATTAAGTTTGTAATAGAAAACCGCCGAGTAGCCACCTTTCCATATTTCGCCAATCGATATGCTTTTAGTTGACGTACTGATTTTAGACTTGCTTTATACTTTAATAGGAACTTTGAACGACAAATATTAAAACGTTTACCATGAGAGATAAATTCTACTGCGTCACACCACATTACAGACAATCTTATATCACTAAAATTTTGATTTTGCGCCGTAAAAAGTAACGCTTAAACATGCATAACAACACTGTCAACAACGTGTTGCTGCTGAGACTATGTTAATATAAATAGGTATAAAGGAAAATACATTATTTGTATAAGGCGCTTCTCTCTGTTCGCTCTGATTTCAATTCAATATCCCACCTGAGTCAAAGGTCACCTACGAAATCTTTTTTGTTGCCTATATAAGTATAGTTATTCACTTACTCGTCTTTTTGTGGTACAGACGTCTGAGCAATGCGGAAGATGTCTTATCCCCTTCGAAGAGAAGGCAGCAAATTGGAATATTCTTCCTGGTAGGTGTACGTTTTTATTTTGTGGAGACGACAACAGGTTGTCACGTTGCGTGACATACAAAATTACATGGATATGCACGGCAGCGCGTCCGCGAAAATTAGAAAAAGAAAACAGAAAAAGGAAAACGAAAACAAAAATCACAAGAAGAGTGGCAGAAAACTAACACATTTCCCTAAGAAAATGTTCTCGACTCATCGACAAAACCAATAACGAAAACAAAGCCAGAAATAAATTTACATATAAAAAATAATAATATGAACGTTTGAGAATACAGAAAAGGATATTCCCATAACTTGGGGATGAAAATAAAATGTAGCCACCACGGAATAAAACGTTCGGACTAAAACATCTAAACAAAACAAAACGCTTCCCCAAATATAAACGGTTCCACCTCCGCAGGTACGTAAACAACTCAACTTAAACCGTCAATGGATACCCAGAACTACTTATCTCACTTCATCATAGTAAAACTCGATAGCAAGACCTTTCGTTTAAGCGGGTTAGTTCTGGGTATCTATTGACGGTTTAAGTTGAGTTGTGGAAATTCTACTGTACATCGAAAACCGTCATTTCCTTGAATTGTCATATGAGAGGCTGGACCACCAAGCCAGAATAAATCATGATTCCTTCGCATATGGTTTTCAAAATCAAAATTTTGGCGTGTCGGGTTTTCTGTTTACGTACCTGCGGAGGTGGAACCGTTTATATTTGGGGAAGCGTTTTGTTTTGTTTAGATGTTTTAGTCCGAACGTTTTATTCCGTGGTGGCTACATATAAATACTTGGTACAAATTTTATTTTACTCAGGAGGTTAAGATAGGAAACGACGCGGTTGCTTCGTGTTACTGGACATTCTCACTTGTGCTAAAGCTTTGGATTTTTGCGATTTACTCATACCCCTCACTCCCACCCTCCCCCTCCCCCTCCTGCCAAAGAAAATAACAAAATTGTCATGTATGAAGCACAATTGTAAATCAGGCCTTCCAAAATCTCTCTATTTTTTATCGGTTGCTGGAATGCATCCTATTTTCATCCCCAAGTTATGGGAATATCCTTTTCTGTATTCTCAAACGTTCATATTATTATTTTTTATATATAAATTTATTTCTGGCTTTGTTTTCGTTATTGGTTTTGTCGATGAGTCGAGAACATTTTCTTAGGGAAATGTGTTAGTTTTCTGCCACTCTTCTTGTGATTTTTGTTTTCGTTTTCCTTTTTCTGTTTTCTTTTTCTAATTTTCGCGGACGCGCTGCTGTGCATATCCATGTAATTTTGTATGTCACGCAACGTGACAACCTGTTGTCGTCTCCACAAAATAAAAACGTACACCTACCAGGAAGAATATTCCAATTTGCTGCCTTCTCTTCGAAGGGGATAAGACATCTTCCGCATTGCTCAGACGTCTGTACCACAAAAAGACGAGTAAGTGAATAACTATACTTATATAGGCAACAAAAAAGATTTCGTAGGTGACCTTTGACTCAGGTGGGATATTGAATTGAAATCAGAGCGAACAGAGAGAAGCGCCTTATACAAATAATGTATTTTCCTTTATACCTATTTATATTAACATAGTCTCAGCAGCAACACGTTGTTGACAGTGTTGTTATGCATGTTTAAGCGTTACTTTTTACGGCGCAAAATCAAAATTTTAGTGATATAAGATTGTCTGTAATGTGGTGTGACGCAGTAGAATTTATCTCTCATGGTAAACGTTTTAATATTTGTCGTTCAAAGTTCCTATTAAAGTAAGCAAGTCTAAAATCAGTACGTCAACTAAAAGCATATCGATTGGCGAAATATGGAAAGGTGGCTACTCGGCGGTTTTCTATTACAAACTTAATTCTTTTCGACGTTTGCACAGCTTCTTGTTCGAATTCCCCCGTACACACGTCGGAGGATTGTTTATTTAGTGCTTAATGTTCCCGTATTTGAAAATAATCGAGTTTGATTAAAAAAGTCAAGTTATTGCTACAGATATAAAGTGTTAAAATTTAAAAGCAAATAAAATTGGGAGCATTGACCAAAATGACCAACGTATCATTGATTTTTGTTTCAAAATGATATGCAGCTTGTAATATGAGAACAACAGAGAAAACGGCGAAATGTGTGAAAATGGTCTCTACGTTTTTGCCTCTAGCGCGCTTGCTTTTTACGGGCCAAACTAACCATTTCAGTATGATAAAGAAGAATAATTGCCCGTTCGATAGAATCCCTTTTTGCCCTGTAGATACGTATACCCCCGGCGCTGTGATCTTCCGAAATAAGGTAAAATTTGATGAATCAACTGAAGAGTGAATGCTATATTTTTTAAGCGTATAAATAGCAAAGAAAAATTGTTTACATGGCAATGAAATTAGTTTAAAAGGAAGTCCAAGGGATGAATAACAAATGGTGAAAAAGTGAATTTAGTCCGAGCTTTTGTTGTCATGTTCTGACGAGTTGAAAATACGCTAATTTGCATAATTTACCTCGGCCTTCGACGGCGGTTGGGCAGCTTTTCGAACTTTGTCCGTTTTTGTCAAAATAAGGCCTCGCTGGAACTTTTGGGTATCATTTTTTAAAAAGGTTCACCAAAAGGGTCTTTTTGGTGTAGAAAAAGAAAATTCGAATTTTCGCTTCCTGACCGCGGATTCTCGAAAGTTACAGACAGTGGCTCTTAAGTATTTGAGGTTTTAACGAAATTCAGATTTCTTTGGGCGTCCCACCGAATGCCACCCATCGAAAAAGTTCTAAAGTCGAACTTCAAAATACATTTTGAACCAATGAGAATATCAAAAAAGTCTCACCCACTTTGTTCGTCCATTATTTCCTGAGTGATAAAGTCCAGCTTGTTTGGGTCCTTACAATTAGGCGAAGGCTTGTGATTCAGTTAGCAAACACTGTCAGGTTTGGATTCTATATTTTGTCAGCTTAACATAAATATAAATATCCTCACATTAATAGTAATATTACAGTTGATCCACGTCACGCGTGAACGGAAACCTCAGCACGTGATCCGAGTCTTCAAATAAGCAAGCTACTTTCAGTGACATAACGGAGATCACAAGGGAAATATTGAAGATCTCATTGAAATTTCCGAAAATGGCTTCTATCTTTGTAGAAGCAAGGGGTTGTGACGGGACAAATCTTTGTTTTATCGAGAGACCGCGTTATTTTCAGGGTTCGCTTCTCGTCAGTGGTTCAAAAACGTTCTAGACGACTAGAAGGAGGTGAAATTATGTCAATTATTTTACTGACCCGTGATTCTTGTTTCAACCGAACGAGAACAAACCTTGGAGCTGAACGCTTGTGTAAGAACGGTAGCTCCGAAGGAAGTGGACGAAAACCAAGATACATCTGCCGTGTCAAGCAATTACTGATGACAGTTTTTTTTAGTTGCGAGGTTGATTAAAGACAAAGCCGACGCTTCGTCCACAGTTAACCAAAGAGTAATGTGAGTTGTTTGTATGGAGCTGAAATTCGATCCAAAATGTAAATGGTCAGTATTCCGTGCAAAATACCTAAAAAGCGAAATAGGTTTGAAGACCATTACCTGTTGTGTGTTTGCTGTGTTTTTGCCACTTTTCCGAGCTTCTGGAGGCCGTTTGGGGCGATTTTCTGTTTAACGGTCGATGCGACATCTGTCAAAGTATTAAAAGCCAGTACGTGACAAGACGTCGCTTCGACCGTTAAACAGAATATCGCCCCAAACGGCATCCAGCAGTTCGGAAAAGAGGTAAAGACACAGCAAACACACAAAGATAAGGTTTTTCAAACTCTATTTTGATTTTTAGGTATTTTCCACGTAAAACTGCCGATTATTTTCAATCAAATTTCAGCTCCATACAAACTCTCATATTACGCTTTGGTGACCTGTGCTTCGTCTATTGCATAACCTACTGCTGAACAATCTTTAGCGATTTTCCCATCCATATATCCTAGGTTTCGCTAGTTTGAACAATTCATATCAATAGATTCTACATGCAACGTCGTCTGAAAGTTTAGAAGGATAACTTCGTCCCCTTTGACTGAACGCCTCACATGTACTGAACGTTTCGTGATGTCGAATGATACAATAAACAGTGAATAAACAGCGCCAGGAGTTGCACGAGCTGCTGTGGAGATCGCTTTCGGTCCCTGTCCAGTGAAATAACGATCAACTATTCGTCTTCTCGTTTCCTTGTGGAGAGGCCTACATGGCCTGTTCTTCCGACCTAAGGCATTAACATAACCAGGTCTGAACGTTTTGAAAAATCTGTGACAGATTCGAAATCTCCTTTCGATTTTCGAAATCCCTCTCTGAATCTCAAGAAACACAAGGCAAATGCCCAAATATGGAGAACGTGACTCGTCACGTTGTTTTGAGTTTTAGAGTTTCCGTTCACGCGTGACGTGGATCAACTGTAAAATAACGCGCCTCCAAAGGATTTTCCGAAAGGGAGTCGTGAATGTTGACAGAATATATGGTGAAAAAATAGGCTATGGTGAAAAATAGTCTTCAAATTAATAAAGTTTTGAAACAAACCGCATCAATTTCTGACATATTAACCTTTTCTGTAGAAAAGCGAGGTTTCAAAAATGTTAAATTTAGTTTTTACGATAACAGCTGTCCTACTTAAACGAAAACCTAGTTTCATTGTCTTCAGAAACCATTCAATATATATATATATAAAAAAAGAATTCCTAATAGCAATTCGATTGTTCGATCATTGAGGCAACAACGCATACAGTGATCTCGCTATGCGCCTTGTGAATGCAGGCTTCAACAGGATTCAAAACTAAATCTCTGATTCTTGTATAACGATTTCGTTAAGGCAAGCATTTTCAAAGTCAGTTAAAGGGGTTAGTAAGGAAGTGGGAAAAACAAAAATTTGGATTTATCAATTCCGTTGATAAGTAAAACTGACCACCCTAAAGAAATTTAAATGCTCACATTTCGAGCGTTTGACCTTCGTTAGGGGTTGTAATTGGTTTTTATGTAAACGGTATAGCCACGCTATTGGTAGAAACATGACAACGCAAAAACAAAAAACAAACAAACAAACAAAAAAACAAACAAACAACCAAACAAACAAAAAACTAGAATAAAGCTTCCACTGTTGCCCTGATGTAGCGAAAGGTCCCAGACTGCCATGAGTGGGCTAGAATGATCAGGGAGATTGAATTGTCCAGCGACCTGTTCGGATGTGTCCTTGTCGTTTCTTTCGACGTCTCGCAGGTGTTTGAGGAAGCGGTCGCCTAGTCTCCTCCCTGTTTCGCTAATGTTTATGTTGTAGTTCAATTTTTATTTTCTTTTGTTTTACATTCATTATCATCTGTTTACATAAAAAGGAACAAAGAAAAATAAAAATTGAACCGAAGATAAAATTGAACCACAACATATATTTTCTTTGCATAAACTGCATTTTATTGGAATAAATAACATTGGTGGAGGTGCATGTAAGACGATCAGTGATTTGCAGATCGCTTGAGAACTGTTGTTTTGCTCGTGTTGTGAATTATGCACGCGTACTTGCTCCAGGTGTTGCGTCGCATTTAAATGAAACAGTGGCCGGGTGTTAAGAAGATTCTACCTGTTTCGTTGTCATTTTGGAGTAATTTTTAAATCACTACAAAATGAAATAAAATGATATTCTATGGCACGTCGGTTAATCTGTTAAACGTGGTGTTCCGCTGCGTTGACAAACGGTCACAAACGGATGGAGCTTTAACAAATTACTGAGGGAATCACCAACTGAAATCTTGGCATCACCACATATTCTCGGACTTGAGCTCATGGGGTGGCCCACTGGACGCTGAGCGTCTCTCCTGCTAACGAACTCATCTGCAACTTGATCACGTTCAATAATTGCTAAATGAAAAGTAATACGTGCAACATTTTCGTGCAACTTGTCGCGCAACAATGTTACAGTGTAAGTTGAGATTGTTTGTTGTGTATATTACTCGGCACCTCCTCGCGCAACAAGTGTTCATGTTGCAGAAAGCAAACTTGGCTTCGACTTCCTCTAAACATTAAAATTTGCAATGCACAGACATGGTGCTGCATTCGCACCAAACAAACTGAATTGCAAAGCAACACTCTTGCGTGACAAGTTGCGCGTATTACTTGACCTTAAATGAACCTGTAAATCAGGGGCAAGGGAGGGGCCGATGGGTCTCTCAAGGAAGTAGTAAATAAGCATCTTACTCATGGAAGAAAAATGTAAGCAGGAAACAAAAAAAGTGCATTAAATTAAAGAAAATACAGGACTTATCTCGACTGTGGCTAACTTTAATTAAATTTCAATAACAGGCTCACAGTTTTTATGAAAGCTTACAAAAATGTCATGTATCTGCGCGCGACATCAAAGAAAATTCGGAGGTAAGTAATCTCATCCTTTTCACAAAATCGCTTGCATGCAATCGCATATGTTGATCTTTTCCAGGCTGGTGGGAATCTATAGATACTTTATACATAAATAATCTGTGCATGCTGACAAAAGACTATATTCAACTTAAAACAAACTGAATACAAGTTTCTCAAGCATACATGCAAAGTTGAAGGACAGTTTGGTACGAAGGAGTACCGCTGAGCCTTCCAGAAACCCGTTCAAGTGACCTCTGACAAGTGGGGTTCATCAGTGGAGGAGCACTTCAGCTGATCATAACAAGGAAACAAGAGGGTTAGTTTCTAAAGAAACTGTGGTGTTGCGTCGGTGGGGAAGTGAAATACAAAACTTTGGATTTAACGACTGAGTTGATATGGTAAACTGGCCACCGGTTAAGAAATTGGAATGAAAAGCTGACGTTTCGAGCGTTAACCCTTCGTCGGATTCGCTTTGACGAAAGGCTAACACTCAGGGCTAACGTCAGCTAACGTCAGCTTTCAATCTCTTTACGGTGGCCAGTTTATCTTATCAACTCAGTGGATGAATCCAAAGTTTTGTGATCATAATAAACGCCTCGTTTTCGCTAGGAAAGCTAGTATAGATTACCAGTAATTTTAACCTTTCATTTGTATTTCTGTAGCTGATGCTGTTCCTCGCGCATGTTCAGGGGGAGCCCATCGGTCTGTCCGTGGGAGGAGTGGCTGCTGTAGTCAACAAATCTTTCTTTCTTACGGTTAGTTGGAGTCACCATGACAACTTTGTCCGTACCTGAAACATACGCAATAATTAAAATGTCGTAACACCAAATTGTTAAAACTGAAACTGATGCATTGTACTAAAACTGCGAGAATTTTTCAGTTTTTTGTTTACTTATGCCACTTAGGGTTTTCTTGTTTAAATTCCTCTGAAATTGCAAGAATTAGATTTGTATCAAAATAATGCCATCCTGAGAATGGCCAGTAGCTGATTTCTACAGACAAGCGGGTTATTTATAACGATTTCCAACGCCCAACTTGACAAAAAACTCGACTTGCGTTGCTGCTGTAAAACATTACTGGTTTCATGACATGGGAAAAATGATCTTAGTGCGCCCTGCTTTCTGCTCTATGTTACGGCTATTAGACCTGGAAAAATGCTGTACAAAAGCCGCCATACTACCCAGTGAACCTGACTCCTTAATGAGTATGTGGAGCGAGCCCAAAGCGGACTGGGGGGTGAAGGTTGTGTGACCACAGGCGGCCCAAGTTCAAGATAAGAGACAAACGCCGCGAACGTGACTCCAAGCGATGGCCTCGTTAATAATTTGCAACGGTCGTTCTCGGTTTGACTCAAACGATCAAAAAAAATGTTCCATAAATCGCTGAATTTGAGATATTTTGTTCCTAAATTACAATAAACTGTAAGCAAGATAAATAAAGATCACTTACGTAATGTTGATTGTGTGTTATTGTGAGATTTGGTGGGGTTTTGGGACGATTAATTCCTCACTTGCCGTTGACGCCCCCTACTTATACCAGAGAAAGAGACAAGGCATGCAGCTTCCAACGCCGCCAAATCCCGACACAGCCCCGAATTTTTCCAATTTCTCATATTTCCACGCGTCGCTTCTCCATCCAGCCTCGGTCAAATATTTAACAATTATCCTGCGAAATCGCGCGGAATATCACCTGATACTTAGCCGACGAGGCCGTAGGCCGAGTTGGCTAAATCAGGGGATATTCCGCAAGATTGAGCAGGATAATTGTTTTATTATTCAACAAATTCTCATCGACTACCATTTTCATAACGAGAAAAACTATAGTTCTATGATGAAAACGCTAAAAGCTAGCAACACGTAATAAAAATCAAAACAGAACTTCAAGAATACGAAGTTTACTACCGTTCTCTTACAAAAGACTTATTTACAAACTCATGTTTGGAAATGAGAAGACAGAGTAAAAATACTGCTACCTTACCGAGAATAAGTCCTCTTCCTGTGAATTAAAGTCTTTTCAACTTTACAACTTTCCGTGAGCAAGTGTGCTGCTTCGTTCGCAATACCATTTTCTTGGTTGAGTTCTCACTATGAAAATTCCAAGTCAACCTCTGGATATCTTTGTGAGCTGAAGCAAATACTTGTTGACATTTTGAGAGCATTTAATCGTGGAAAGTTTCTTCCAGGGAGTTAAAATTTCCGGAGAACACTGCTAAAACTGCCTCGCTTTTCAAAATGTCCGCCAAACAAGCAATGAAAGAAATCTGCAGTGCACTTCCAAATATGGTCATTTACGTATATCGCAGGATATCTGTCATGTACGGATGACAGATATTGAGGGCTTCCTTACCATATATGGGCATAGTGACAATTTGTTGAATAATAAAGTTCGATAAATTACCAAGCTTTGGGCCGAAAATCGTTGCAATCGCTCGGTTCTAACGACCTAAACAGCTGCCGCGAATTTTCGCATTTAACAAGAATACGCCATCGTCAGAGGATGTGGCGCAAGGTCGAAATATGAGAAATTGGAAAAATTCGGGGCTGTGTCAGGATTTGGCGGCGTTGGAAGCTGCATGCCTTGTCTCTCTCTCTGGTATTAGTAGGGGGCGTCAGCGGCAAGTGAGGAATTAATCGTCCCAAAACCCCACCAAATCTCACAATAACACACAATCAACATTAGGTAAGTGATCTTTATTTATCTTGCTTACAGTTTATTGTAACTTAGGAACAAAAGATCTCAAATTCAGCGATTTATGGGGCAATTGTTTCGATCGTTTGAGTCAAACCGAGAACGACTGTTGCAAATTATTAACGAGACGTTTGTCTCTTATCTGGAACTTGGGCCGCCTGTGGTGTGACCGTTGTTTCTATGGCACCAAGCTGACGTATAAACTCAAGAAGAAGGTCTCAACTTTGTAATCGCCAACCTCTGTCGCCCTAAAGCCACCTAACGGTTCAAATTGGGGGTGGATAGATACCAGGTGTTAGGCTAGTCCCCAGGCAGTTCTTGGTGGGTGAGGATGAATAACGCAATACAATGAAAGAGTAAAACCACTACCACTAAAACGATATTCATATGGAACCAGCATACGGGTACCATTTCTTACAGTAAAGTTGACAAAATCGATGTTCGCAATTGTAGTCAACTTATCAATCACATGTACAGGCGGCAAAAATCGAGGAAGAGCGCGGGAAGGGAACGCGTCACTAACGCCTAGGTCGAGTGGGTTTTTGGCGCGGCAGGTGTCTGTGTGTAGGTTTTCCAAAGAACCGAGTGGCGAAATATTTTGCCGGCAACCTTTAGCAAAACTTTACAGGGAACCTCCACTTTTACAGCTTATAGACGTTTAATTGTTGAAAATAAAGCCTTAAAATTCCAATTCTTCAAGTTAGCAAGTGGAGATAAAGTTTTAGTGCACCAATAAATTGGACATGAGTACCACCTATTTTTGCATTTGAATTTCCCTTGTGTTGCCATTTTGAATATTTTGGCGTCATAAGATTGCCCGCGTTGTTGCATACAAAGGAAGTTGCATCTTAGCAATGGTGGCAACCGTATGACGTCATAAAATTCAAAATGGAAGTGCGCTGGAAAGTCAAAAGCGAAAATAGGTGATTTTCAATATCTAACTTTTTGGTAGACGAAAACTTTTTTTCCACTCGTTAACTTTGAAGAATTAAATTTAGACTTTATTTCCAACAATTTAACGTCCATTTGTTTTAACGGTGGAGGTTCTTTTTGAAATAAACTTTTTAAAATGACTGGTCATAGTTATGTTTTGCTTTATTTCAGCTTATAGGAATAATCGTGTCGTACTTTGTTGTGCTGATAACGTTACCAAGTTGAACGCATTACAGATAGAGGGTGTTTTGTCTGGGCAATGGAGGAACAACCCATGACGAGGAAAGTACGGAGGAAACTGATCTCTGAAAACTCAAACATAATTGATGGTTCTCTTATCATGAGTTATCTAGCTAGTCTAAACTAACCAAAACTATAGTTGCCACAGACTGACCGTACAAGTGTTCATAGACGTTAATGAAATGAAATGAAAAAAAGCCGTCAAAAATCGTCCCCAAGGATTGGAAATCGCTAAAATTTGTAGTCACTATTTAATCTTTGAGGGAAAAATAGGTTAAGGTAGTTGTCACTAATAATTATAGTAATCTCAAGGTATACAATTTTCTAATCAACAATTTTATTTTACTGTACCGTAAAGCGAGGAAGGCTAATGAGCACTGTATATACATTGTTCCTGCTTTCAAGTTTTATGCGTGGCAAATAAAGATATTTAAATGAGACGAAAATGCCAACTTAAAAGTTTAGTTAACCGATTGACACTTGAAGGAGCATACATGTATGTACACTGTGTGTAGTGCTTCTGACTATGCGTTTGTCCCGTAGTTCGTCTCATGGGTTAGGGTCAATTATTATAAAGACAGGCACATGGTGGATGATGTGTCTCGATGAACTACTTCTGAGAGAAGAGGGAGATGTTTGAAGGGGAAGAGGAAAATGCGAGGAAAAAGGAAGGCAAGTGCATTGTTTTAACTAATGACGGTGCGTTGTTTGATTGGTTCTTTCTCATGAGTGATCTTTTTCCAGAAACTGAGAATAATATTTCAGTCCACGCACAATTTATAAAGCAACGAAGACACATCGCGTGCTATGAACGGTCCTTGCGTTGCTGGACTTACGTAAATGTTCGGGTTCAGAGTACGAGGTCTGGTCAGGTTTTGTTAAACTGCTTTTGCTCAATAACAAGCATACACAGAGTGTTTGATGTACCGCGTATTCTCTTTTTATTGTGACATGTATTTTGCTGAAGGTATAACTGTACTTTGATAAAATAAAATTATCTTATCTAATCTTAGAGTGAATTTTTTAAAAAATTGAAGGTTCACTACACGACCTGTTCACTAAAAATCCGAAGTCAGTAAAAATTCAAGAGTCATGAATTTTTCTTGGGACGGAACTACAAATCACACTGAAATCAGTTCGTAATAAACACTCGGACCAGCTAATACGCCTTCCAAAGTAAAAACCCGGGACCTGACTTTTCATTGGAAGCCGAACAAAAAACACCGATTCTGACTCCTTAGATGTGATCCTCAAGTAGTACCATGGTATCCTGGAGGCACACTTTTATTTATCTCCTTTCATGACACTAAAAGTTGTGGTGGGGGGGGGGGGGGTTAGTCAACTGTTATAATATGATGGAATTGAAACAAGAAGGACACGATTTTGAAGTTTTTACTTTTATTTATATAAAAATGTTTTTTCAGTCCCGTTTTATTATATACGGGATATATTAAAAAAAAATGTATACTCCACATTCTTCATCCTCCTTACTTTTCACGCTTTACGCATTTTCCATACTCTGCGTTTTCCACGTTCCGCACTCCACAACACCGTAAACTGCCGCTTATAAGCCCCCCCCCCCCCACAGTTATAGACCCATCTATCTGTAGACAAAAAATACATCCGGTTATAAGCCCCCCCGGATACAAGCCCCTCCTCTAGTTTTCCTTGATTCCTTAATATTAAGCACTCTCACAGAACACTGCGGAGATGAACTCTGACCTTCTGTTTTGTTACATTCCGGTTACGTTCGTGTTGTTGCAGTTTTGATTTTGTTGTTAAAATTAAAAGAATTCGATTTATTATGAGGTTTCAAAGGTTAATTAAGAACTGGTAAATTAAAAACCTATTTCGATCAACACTGCTTTGGCTCATTTCGAAACGTTTTTTTTAATGGCGCTTATAAACCCCCCCCCCCGGATATAAGCCCCTCCATTTATAAGCCCACCCAAAGCCCCTCACGAAGATGTATAAGCCCAGGGCTCATGAGCGGCAGTTTACGGTAACCTCCGAAAACAACGTTAGCTTTGTTTTTCGCCATCTATTTAGCGCGACTCCTCTCCTCGTAGGATATTTGCCAAATAAACCACTCAGGTAGCTGGTTTATCGGAAGATAATGTTAGACACTAAAAGATTGTCCGAGAAATGAACATTCATCAGGAGAAGTGTTAGGGACATTTTCAGTAAAATGCAGATTTTCCTCTACTTATTTGTGATCGTAAAGCAAGCCATGGAGGTGTTTTGCTACTCACTGTTACTGAAAACAAAGCCTTTGGAATGTGAAATGAGCTTAAGGTTGCAAAGGTGCGAAAAGTAATGCTATTAGAATTTGCTCTACTTGGGTAAGCTGAAGGAAGTGAATTTCAGTTGTCGAAACACTATAGGCAACTTTGCTGTTTTGAGGACATCCTCCAGTTAAGGGTATTATCCTTAGTTATAATAGTTTCGATAATGTGGGTATGTGTTTTATCGTAGTAAATAGAAAACAGCTAGTGATGGTCACGGTATATTTGCGGCTCGAAAAAAATGCAAGCTTATTACATTACTCAATTTCATTACACTGTGATTAGGGAAAAAAAATGAAACATAAAACGTGTTTTCCCTTTTTTTTGAAATTTCTTATTTGACTTCTTTTTTGGTCGCAATTAATCCTAAATAAAAAGATGCTTGCTCATGATCACATTGATTACAATAAAGCAGTGAAACTCGCCGAGATTCCTATTTATTGATAACATCGGTGAACCAACACGAAGCCTTTTTAAGGCAAGGTTAATTAATGCCCCATGTGCATTACAATAAATATATTAATATGAATATGGGTATATGAATTGTTGACAATTATTATTTTTTAATTTAAACAACATTTCTTTCTTCGACGTTTACTCTGAAAGCTCTTAGAACTTAGCGTACGCGAGCTCGTCTTGTACGCTAAGGATAATTGTACAGTTGGGATAGCGGTGCATTCTGTTGAAGGCACCGTACAGTAATAGCCAGGAGTTCTACTTTCAACAGAAACTAAAATTAATTACGTCCCAAAATTGTTATAATAAGAGTTAAAATAAATCACTTGAAGTAAGCGTGTTTTGAAATGTCTTCCCCGCTTCTGACACGTTTGTTCAAAGATTTGGAAATCTGCAAATTGTTGCTCGAAAACAATGTGGTTAAAAACCATGAGCTACATGGCGAAGGACACTAAAGTTGTTTCAAAACTCGTATCTCAGTCACCTGATAACCTGACAATCGGCTTGATCTGTAAATAGAAAATTAATTACTTTTTTCTACTACAAATAAATACGTCTGTTTAATGTTATGTCAAAACACATCGTTAAAAAAAAGAAAGGCGTTTGACAGATTCGTTTTCTAATTACGAAGCACTGGGCAATGATCTAGTTTAAGTTTGTCACTCAGTGTAGCTATAAAAGGGTAAATTGTAGCCAGTTATAGCGAAATGTAAGCATTCGTGATGTTACTAAGAATTACAATGCGGTTCTTCTCATAATATAATGTCCTTTGACTGACTCTAAGAGTTCTGTTAATGGAGCTTACAAAGGAACACCTGCCTTTTGAAAGTACTAGACGTTATTGGTCGTTACCTCTATCACAATGCATTTCGGGCCTTAACCCGAAATTAGCACAGCAGATCATATGTATTTGATCAGTAATTGGAACTCCTCCCAGCCATAGGCTTCAAACCAGCGTCAAAAACGATGCCTGAACGAGTTGTGCATGTCCGTGACGCTGGCCAAAACGAAACCAGTGAGACTGGCAGTAATGATCTTAACGAGCAAAACCGAACACATGAAGAGATGAGAACAAATGTTTCCAAGCAGTTGACCCAGACCTACGGCCCAATTTTGAGCGCGATGAAACTGGCGGGAGAACTATTCGGCGAAACCATATTCACCGAGGATGAAAGAAGAGGAAATTTTGACATCTCCCGCTACTACAGCACACTGGTTGTGCTTGGTCAGTGGGTACTCGCGATAATAGGAACGACAAGTCTCTTTTACGAAGGCTTCTCATCAATGACTAGTTTTCTCTACTTGCTGGTTACTACTGTTTGGTTTGTTCAGTGTGCCTGTAGTACTACCATTTGCTTAGTGGTGCTGCCTCTCGCATACAACAGACGATCTAGATTTGCTCAGTTTATTTCCAGTTTTCTCACGACTGGAACTGAGCTTGAAGGTCTGAGGCTGAAGGCACTGAAAGGTTTGACGATCGCATGCACGGTCTCTGTGTTCAATTGTGTTGTCATCGTTTTTGTCTCAATTTATTACAACGGCATAGTCTCAGTCTTCAAACCATGGGACCATCATTTAGCAATACGGGTGATCGAAGTCATATTTGGGAACTTGAATTCCTTTGCTTGGACCTTACCAGTACTGATATTTTGCATAACTTGTTTGGTCCTTGAAAGAATGTTTGAAATGCTGAGGAAGAAAGTCATATCGAGCCTTGATGCAGCCAACTCCTTCACAATTGCGCGCTTACGACAAGAACACCTGAAACTATGTGAAGTGGTTGCGTTGGCGGATAAGGTGTTTTCGCCTCTTCTTTTTGTCATCGTCGCACTGGACATACCACTGATCTGTACCAATATGTCACAACTGACAAAGACTGCGAAAAAGTGGTACAGTGAAACAGACGTGATCTTCTTTATCAGCTACTTCTACTGGAGTGTTTGTGCAACGATTAAAATTGCAGTGCTGTGTACGTTTGGACATCGGGTGACTAAGAAGGTAAGGTTTAGCTTCAATCTGATTTTTGTTTTAAACAGTACTTTTGTTGCACTTGTAGGTAGGGAATAACTCTACTGTCAGTTACAGTGCGCCGTGTAACGGTTAGATAGGTTTCAGTGAGTTTCGCTGTTTCATATGCAAAATTTTTGAAAGAAAATTTGCAAATGAATGGAAAAAACTGAGATTTTCAGTAAACTGTTTTCATCAAACAGTTGATATTTTCAAGTTCAGTTTAAAAGCCTGTTTGATCTTTCAAACGCAAGATCTTTGATTTCGATTAGCATGAAAACGTGACCCTGCTCGTTTGTTTTTACTAGCGGGAAAATTTCGCTGACTGTGTTGTTTTCTAGTGGATTAAAATGTCACAAAATTACGCTTTCCTTACCACAAAGAATTCTTGAGTTCGTTTTGTGTGAATTCCCTTCATTCAAGTGAATTAAGAGGGTAACTCAATGTATACTAATCGTACTTTAACGAAACATGGCCAAAATATTCGGCAAACATAAACGCATTTAAGTATTTGATTAACGAAATTCAGATTTTAATGGGTCCCACCGCATGCAACCCATCGAAAAATTTCTAAAGTCGAACTTCAAAATACATTTTGAACCAATGAGAATATCAAAAAAGTCTCACCCACTTTGTTTGTCCATTATCTCCTAAGTGATAAAGTCCAGCTTGTTTGGGTCCTTACAATTAGGCGAAGACTTGTAATTCAGTTAGCAAACACTGTCAGGTTTGGATTCTATATTTTATTAGCTTTACATTAATATTAATATGCTTTACATTAATATTAATATTAAAATAACGCACCTCCAAAGGATTTTCCGAAAGGGAGTCGTGAATGTTGACAGAAACGGTTAAATGGACTATGGTGAAAAATAGTCTTCAAATTAATAAAGTTTTGAAACAAACACATCATTTTCTGACATATTTACCTTTTCCGTAGAAAAACGAGGTTTTAAATTAATTTGGTTTTGTACGATAACAGCTGTCCTACTTAAACGAAAACCTAGTTTCATTGTCTTTAGAAACCATACAATATATAAAAAAAAAGATTCCTAATAGCAATCCGATTGTTCGATCATTGAGGCAATCTCGCTGTGCGCCTTGTGAATGCAGGCTTCAAAAAGGAATCAAAACTAAATCCCTGATGCGCGTATAACGATTTCATTAAGGCAGGCATTTTCAAAGTTAAAAGGGTTAATTAAAAAGAAAAAAAATTGTGATGCTGTGTCGGTGAGGAAGTGGAAAAAAACAAAAATTTGGATTTATCATTTCCGTTTACAAGGCAAACTGGCCACCCTAAAGAAATTTAAATGCTTACATTTCGAGCGTTTGACCTTCGTTAGAGGTTGTAATTAGTTTATACGTAAAACGGTATAGCCACGCTATTGGTGGAAACATGACAACGCAAAATTAAAAAACAAACAAACAAACAAACAAACTAGAATAAAGCTTCCACTGTTGCCCTGATGTAGCGAAAGGTCCCAGACTGCCATGAGTGGGCTAGAATGATCAGGGAGATTGAATTGTCCAGCGACCTGTTCGGATGTGTCCTTGTCGTTTCTTTCGACGTCTCGCAGGTGTTTGAGGAAGCGGTCGCCTAGTCTCCTCCCTGTTTCGCTAATGTTTATGGTGTAGTTCAATTTTTATTTTTTTTTGTTTTTCATTCATTATTATCTATTTACATAAAAAAAGAACAAAGGAAAATACAAATTGAGCCAAGGTTAAAATTGAACCACAACATATATATATTTTTTGCATAAACTGTATTTTACTGCAATAAATAACATTGGCGGAGGTGCACGTAAGACGATCAGTGATTTAATAGATCGCTTGAGAACTGTTGTTTGTTCTTGTTGTGAATTATGCCCGCGTACTTGATCCAGGTATTGCGTCGCATTTAAATGAAACAGTGGGGCGTTAAGAAGATTCTACCTGTTTCGTTGTCATTTTGGAGTAATTTTTAAATCACTACAAAATGAAATAAGATGATGTTTTATGGAACGTCGGTTAATCTGTTAAACGTCAGTGGTGTTGCGCCGCGTTGACAACGAGATGGAGCTTTAACAAATTACTGAGGGAATCAACAACTGAAATCTTGGCATCACCACATGTTCTCGGACTTGAGCTCATGGGGTGCAGAAAGCAAACTTCGCTTCGACTTCCTCTAAACATGAAAACTTGTAATGCACGGACGTGGTGCTGCACTCGCAACAAACAAACTGAATTGCAAAGCAACACTCTTGCGTGACAAGTTGCGCGTATTACTTGACCTTAAATGAACCTGCAAATCAGGTGCAAGGGAGGGGCCGATGGGTCTCTCAAGGAAGTAGTAAAACAAGCATCTTACTCATCGAGGAAAAATGTGAGCAGGAAACAAAAAATTGCATTAAATTAAAGAAAATACAGGACTTATCTCGACCGTGGCTAACTTTAATTAAATTTCAATAACAGGCTCACAGTTTTTATGAAAGCTTACAAAAGTGTCATGTATCTGCGCGCGACATCAAAGAAAATTCGGAGGTGAGTGATTTCAAGCATTTCAGTAAATCGCTTGGATGCAATCGCATGTGTTGATCTTTTCCAGGCTGGTGGGAATCTGTAGATACCTTATACATAAAGAATCTGTGCATGCTGAGAAAAGAGACTGCATATTCAACTTAAAACAAACTGAATACAAGTTTCTCAAGCATGCATACCTGTTAGCCGCAAAGTAGAGGGACAGTTTGGTACGAAGGAATGTACCGCTGAGCCTCCCAGAAACCCGTTCAAGTGACCGCTGACAAATGGAGTTCATCAGTGGAGGAGCACTTCAGCTGATCATAACAAAAAAACAAGAGGGTTAGTTTCTAAAGAAAATGTGGTGTTACGTCGGTGGGGAAGTGAAACACAAAACTTTGGATTTATTGGCCGCCTTAAAGAAAGTGAAAGCTGACGTTTCGAGCATTAGCCCTTCGTCGGATTCGCTTTGACGAGGGGCTCACGCTCGAAACGTCAGCTTTCAATCTCTTTACGGTGGCCAATTTACCTTATCAACTCGGTGAATGAATCCAAAGTTTTGTGATCATAACAAACGCCTCGTTTTCGCTAGGAAAGCTATTATAGATTACCAGTAGTTTTAACCTTTCATTTGTATATCTGTAGCTGATGCTGTTCCTCGCGCATGTTCAGGGGGAGCCCATCGGTCTGTCCGTAGGAGGAGTGGCTGCTGTAGTCAACAAATCTTTCTTTCTAACGGTTTGTTGGATTATTTCCTAGAGTTACCATGACAACTTTGTCCGTAACTGAAACATACGCAATAATTTAAAGAAAATCAGCGACTGGCGGGATATTGTTTATGTCGTAACACCAAATTATTTAAAGTGAAACTGATTGATTGTACTACAACTGCGGGAATTTTTCATTTTTTGTTTACTTATGCTACTTAGGGTTTTTTTGTTACCTAGATTCCTCTGGAATTGCAAAATTTAGATTTGTATCAAAATAATACCATCCTGAGAATGGCCAGTAGTTAAATTTCCAGTCACCCAAGCGAGTTATTTATAACGATTTCCAACGCTCAACTTTGCGTTGCTGATGTAAAACATTACTTGTAAATTGTAACGTGACAGGGGTAAAAATGGTCTTAGTGCGCCCTGCCTTCTGTTAAATGTTCCGGCCATTATACCAGGAAAAAATGCTGTACAAAAGCTGCCATACTACCCAGTGAACCTGACTCCTTAATGAGTATGCGGAGAGAACCCAAAGGGGACTGGGGGGCGAAGGTTGTGACCGTTGTTTCTATAGTACCAGGCTGACGTAATAACTCAAGAAGAAGGTCTCAACTTTTTAATCGCCAACCGCGCCCTAAAGCCACCTAACTGTTCAAATTGGGGGTGGATAGATACCAGGTGTTAGGCTAGTCCCCAGGCAGTTCTTGGTGGGTGAGGATGAATTACGCAATACAATGAAAGAGTAAAACCACTGCCACTAAAAACGCTATTCATATGGAATCAGCATACGGGTATCATTTCTTACAGTTAAGTTGCTAAAATCGATGTTTTTAATTGCAGTCAACTTATGAATCACATATACAGGCGAAAATCGAGTAAGAGCGCCGGAAGGGACCGCTTCGCCTAGGACGACTGGGTTAATGGCGCCTTGGGCGCCATTTTGGAATAGAACACTTTCCAATAACCGAGTGGCGAAATTTTTTACCGACAACTTTAAAGTAAAAGTTTTGATATTACTTGTCATAGTTATGCTTTGCTTTATTTCAGCTTATAGGAATAATCGTGTCATACTTTGTTGTGCTGATAACGTTACCGAGTTGAAAGCATGGCGGTCAGAGGGTTTTTTGTCTGGGCAATGGAGGAACAAGCCATGTCAGAGGAAAGTACGGAGGAAACTGAACTCTGAAACCTCAAACATAATTGATGGTTCTCTTATCATTAGTTATCTAGCTAGTCTATACTAACCAAGCTCAAAAATATAGTTGACGTAGGCTGGTAGTACGTGGACAATTCTTTATTCAGGCTATGGCCGCCAAATACTTTAATTGTTCGAGAGACTGATATTTGTGTTGTTTAATACGGACTTCAAGACAAGCCTAATACTGACCATAGGTGTAAGATATTGGCAATGATTGTTTTGATTATTAAGGCTAAATAATGATTAGATATTAAATGTAAATTCGAACTCTCATTCATGTCACAGACAAAAAACCAAAATATTTCTGTCAGTGGTGACTGTAAGACCTGTGTGGCTTTTTCTTAAAGTGCACCTAGCCCCCAAATTCTTTTTACGCTAATTTAAAACTTTGCACCTATTTTAAATACATTTCGCCATTATTTGCAGTTTATGACTTTTTTTACGGGCTTCAAAACTTACGAAAATCTAAGCATTATTTGTCGCACGACCGAGTCAGAAGGGGCATGGGTCTATTCCTGATTTGACGTCACGAACTGCTTTGCACGCATGTTTACAAAGACTTAAGGAGATGCAAATCAGTTTATGATGTCAAATCAGGAATAGACCCATGCCCCTCACTAGTTCGATCGTGTAACAGATGATGGCTAGATTTCGTAACTTTTACAGCCTATAAAAAGTCAAGACTGAGGGGGATTTCATAAAAAAGGCGCAATGCTTTTCGAACAGGTGCAAAGAGTTATTTTAGCGAAAAAAATATTTTGGGGTTAGGTGCACTTTAACTTTAAAAGTCTTTTTTACTTCGGAAACCGCAGTATTTACCTCAATGCACATTTTAGCGATGAAAGAGAAAAATTGGTTACTCAGTGGGCTCGCTGAAATTTATTTGAAAAAAAAAGGCTGTAAAAATCGTTCCCAAGGAGTGGAAATCGATTACATTTGTAGTCACTAAATCCCTACATGTAGTTGTCGCTGCTAATAGTAACCTTAAGGTACAAAATGTTTTAATAAACGATTTTATTTTATCGTAATCTAAAGTGAGGAACGCTATTGAGCAAAATGGCTTTCCGCTCAGCTCCTGCTACTCTGTATATAGTTCTTGCTTCAAGTTTTAAGCGTGGCAAATAAATTATGAGGCGAAAATGGCAACTAAAAATTTAACTTAATCCATTGACTCTTGAACAAGAATACATGTATCTACACTGTGAGTGGTGCTTCTGATTATGCGTCTGTCTCGTAGTTCGTCTAGTTAGGGTCAGTTGTTATAAAAGACAGGCACATAGTGGATTATGTGTCTCGATGACGAACTACTACTATCCTCGGTGGTGAGTGGATAAAACGTCTGCGTCTTTAAAAACGGTTGTACTGTATAAAAGAACGTCCAGTCACTGCACGATGCTGGTTTAGTGATATTCTTTCAGTTATGAAATGCAGTGAAGCCCGGATATAACGGACCCCAGTACAACGAAATCCCCAATACACCCTATAACCGAACATAATCCAGAAGCCTAAAATAAAATTTACCCTGATAAAACGAATAAACAGCATCTCGCAATTGAATTTGAACACGTAACAGATCAACAGAGATGCATACCGTGCAGAATTTCCATTCCTATAATACACTGTTCTCCCCCCCCCCCAAATTTTGCACAAACTGTTGTTTTCAATTTCTCTCGGGAACATTCAATTAACAAATAAAAAAGCCAAAACCGTGCTTTGTTCTGTGATAAATAAAGCCGCGGCTACACGAGCGATTTTTTGCTTGCGATGGTGATGCGATTTTTTTGAAAATTGTCGCGTCACCAGCGCGCGGAGAAAATCACATGTGTAGCCACCCTCGCACAGGTGATGCGACAGATGAAAAAATCGCAGAAAAAAATCGCGAGAAATTCAATGAGTTCAATTTTTTGCGACTAAATCACGGACTTGTCAGATGGTGGCTACACAGGCGATTTTCGCCGCGCGCTGGCGACGCGACAATTTCAAAAAAATCGCATCACCATCGCAAGCAAAAAATCGCTCGTGTAGCCGCGGCTTAAAGCACGCAAGGAAGTGACGAGAGCACGAAAGAAGTGTAGGGTGAACACGAGCCGCAAGCGAGTGCTTCTCCCTACTTCTTGAGTGCTCTCGTCACTTCCTTGAGTGTTTTATCACAGAACAAAGCACGGTTTTGGCTTTTTTTATTTGTTTTATAATATAGCTTTGCTCACATTTGTAAAGAAACTGGCTTTTAATTGCAAGAAATCAAGTTTTTTCATAGCTTGCAAGCGCGCGCAAGAAAGGTTTTCAGCTTGCCAGCGCGCGCAGAATGACGTCAAGGGCTACTCCATGCAGCTGTACTCTGATAAAACACGCTGTTTCAACCAATCACAGCGCGCGTTATATCGAAACTTTATTATAATTTCTCTTGGGAACACGAACGTCCCCATGAGAAGTTGAAAACAATAGATCATGCAAAATTTGCATTATTATGGGAATGTGGAAGTGGTCAGAACGCTTTTCTAGCAGTTACGTCGAGGCAGAGTTTGACTGTGAAGTGATAGGCTCAGATTAACCCTTTAAACCCCAAGGGCCCAAGAGTGACAAGGATCTAATTTCTCCTTACAATATGACTAGTTGATCATATACATACAGGTCATGGAATAAAGGACATGATCACCAGACAAGAAATGTGTTGATGTTTAATCAAATTCTCCCAACTAGCAACAGAAGAAATATATGGAAAAAAGTGAGAAGAATACGCATGTGGATACAGGGGTTCAAAGGGTTAACGGAAATGACTGCATAATTGAGCTTCTCTTAGGGCCAAGAAAAAAGTGCTTGTAATGACAAGTTGCAGTGATATCAAGTGTTCCTCTGGCGAAGCGTACTTTATTTTACGTTTATTCAAGTGAATTGAAAGTAGCCTTGTCCTCTGCTATGAATAGTGCGTTGTGAAGCAGTCGAACTGCAGTTTGGAGAGACTTCTTCGACGGTAATAAGGTGTTCGGAATAACATTGATTATCAAAGAAAACAACAAGGATACTGGGACACAGCTGCTCATTAACAACAGAATCATATAGCACCGCCCGCCTGGACGGATCGACGGGTGTAGCTACAATCAAAGACGAGTTGCCTGCAGAACTGGCCAACTAAAACCCGCGCGAGGTATACCTATATGAAACCATCTCCCTTTCTAGATGAACACCGCCTTGCGTGTGCAATTGAGTAGCAGGCATCTCCGGTGAAGTAGACACCACGTCCAAACAAGCTTTCTGGGAACAAACAAACAATTCATAAGGAAGTAAGAGGAAAGGTGTTCTTGCCTTGCCATCCCCACCCCCACGTCTTCAGCTCAGTTCCTCAATAGCTCTCACAATTCCCAGGTAGGACTGAAGAGGCAAATGATCCCTCTCCCCCAGATGTTGAAATGTTGACATTTCAGCTGTTGAATTGGGGGACCTATACCACGTTACCACAAAAAATGCCTAGACTCTTGGTTTCCGAATTTCAATACATAGGTTTTCTAGTTCAGGTACGTTTAATCGAAACGTACTGAGTAGTTAATGTTAACAAGTGCGAATACAAAAACAAACACCATCACCAAATCTACCATTTATCTCTCTATCCCAACGAATAATTTCATAGCCAGGGATATAAACGTTGCTGTCTTTTACCGAGTCATCGAGCTTTGTCTCGTTAATTGATAAAACGTCAAATTTTTTGAGGGAAACTATTTGAAATCGGTTCGTGCTCTGTACAATGTTTGGCCAATTTTGTATTTCGTTTGAAAAAATGCGCCATTATTTCCGTTTCCAATCTTTTTCACTCGCGTCACGTGGCTTTGGAGCTATGTTTTGATTGGCTATGCGTGGACTGGCGGCACTCACGCCTACTTCCGCTGTTTATGAACTTGAGCCTGATTGATCATTCTCGAAATTTCAAGATTTTGATCGTGTGCTCTTCTGATCTTCTGGTTCTTCTGTTCTCCTTTTCTTGCCAACGAAAATGATGAAGGCCAGAAATGAAGGATTCTGTAATATTGTTTGTATGAAGACGTTGTTTTTCGTGTTTAATTTCATATTCTGGGTAAGTAGAAAGGAACAAGACGCTGCCAGCCGGGAAAGCTAACATGTTTTCAAAGCGGCGAGCAAGCTTATAACCTAATTTTCTCACGAAATGTTTTAAAATTGTGGGGTGCTGAATCAGTTATACTAATTCATATACATAAAAGCTAGTTCTTTGCGTCGATCTGTGTGACTTTCGCCCTCCACAGCGAACCCATACAGCGAAACAAGACGCGTACAGCATAAGTTAATTGTGTTTTCATTGTCTGGTTTTGACTTCGATGTGATCTTCTCGGCATATTTTACGTTGATAATCATGTTTGGTTTCAATTTTAATTCCGCATGTGTTTTGATGGACGTATAAAAGCAACAGTAAGGCAGTAGGGTAGTGTATGGCATGGAAGGTTATCGAGTTAAGCTTTACTGTAGGGGTAAATCAAATTATGCAACCTGTTTGTAAGAGCAGAATCAACTGTCTTTATTTTAGGGTTTTTAAGTCTCAAGGCTGGAATTTTAAGAAGCTTTGGACATTGCATTGATATCATTCACAGTTTTGGTTGTTATTTAGCGTCCATAGTTCTCATATGACCATTGACATCACATGGTTTTGTTTTGTAATTATTTTTATGGGAAATAGCATCCAATATTTCTGTACAGATGTTTACCTCTTATGCTTATGAACCATTTTCCTCGAATAGTAGCCATTTCCAAACCGAGGAGCCAATTACTTGAGGGGTAGAAATTATTTGGGGATGGCCACTATTTGAGGAAAATACATACAACTTATAGTTGCTCCTAAAAATGTCTTTAAATAATTGCCCCATTTGGAGGCCCCCCTCCCCTCCTCGATAACTCAGTTTCTGTTATTTTTTGACAAAACATGGTATATTCATATTTTATACTCTGCTTTCCTGACTCCTTCACATCTTAAACATTGCTGCTATTAGTTATATTTATTAGTCCCTGAAATTGAGTTGGCATAGATGAGCTGAGTGTACATCAAGTTGGCTGAGTTCCGACATGACTTGAGGCCTTGGAATAATTGTTTAATTACATAGACAACTCCTGGATCATGAGAAATGTTGCGAAGTTACCAAAACAAACATTTTTTTAAAGACAGTGTGCTTTTCACCACCTTTTTCAAACCACTTATCTACATTGTACATGTACTCTTGGAATATGAGCTACATTGTAATAACATAATTACTCGTAGGGATCCAATCAGAATATGCACTTGCTCATTTTGCATGGCTGTCTATGTCATAAAAAGAGTATTTTTCAGACAAACCCTTACAGGTGCAAGTGTACTTTGTTTGCAAAGTTAACTTAACTATTTGCGGAGAAAAGAAGAATCCTTGGTCCACCTCTCTATAATTCTCTTATGATGTTGCTCTTTTCTATCAGGCTAAGAGCTTAGAACCAGAAAAATAGTTTATTTTATTAAGGAACTTTTTGGTTTTGTTGGCTTACAGGCATAATTTTGTGATTTTTTCCCCAGCTTGCAGGGATAGGAATTCTTGCAGTTGGAGTATGGATTATGGTGTACAAAAGTGACTACAAGAGTTTGTTAGACAGTGACATATATGTGATTGTGCCTGGCCTTATGATTGCCGCAGGCGGTGTGGTTATAATTGTGGCTATCGTGGGATGTTTAGGAGCTGCAAAGGAAAATAGATTTTTCTTGATCTCTGTAAGTACCATTAATGTTATTGTATAAATAGGAAAACTTTTTTCTGAGTTTGTCAGAAACATGACACATACCAGAATGGCTTTACCACTGGGTTACAGAGTGGGTCATTCTACTAGGTTTATAGGGTCATGTTTCCTGTGTGCTGCTACATGTGTGGACATGGATCCAGGAAAAACTGTGACCGTTTTCCTATATTACCAAGAGAGCCAAAGGTGCAATTCGCTAGTGGGGTTCCAGGGGATACCCATCTGGAAACATTTTTCTATTTTCACTCTCTAAAGTGCCATTTTGTGGGTTTCTGAGTCACCTGTAAAGGATATTGGCCCGTTCCAATCAGCAGATTATTTTATAAATGTCAATTTCCATTGTAATGAATATGGAGCAAGTGAAGTCCTGTTAATCTTGTTTATGACATAGTGCTTCACATGTAAGTTTTCAGTCACTGTTGCACATGCTGTGCAGCCAACATTGCACAAATCTTGCACCAATCCCATTGCATGCGACTGTGTACCTTGGAATCACAACCTTATTAAGTCTGGTAACCTTAATAAAGCTTTCCCATACTTTTCCCCTGTTACCTTGAATCACTATCGAAGAGAGGGAAACAACTGAGAAAATTGTTATAAGACAAGATGCATGAGACAACTTTTCTTCGCCAGTCATTTGCGTTAACAAACTTAGCAAGGCAACTGAAATCTAAGGCCTTGTTTTTGAACTGTCAGAAAACTCGTGAACTGTATTAGTGCAAACATTTTACAACTCATTGTGTAGACCTGGGTTTCTGAAGTATTATTTGCCAGCTATGATTCACCTGCCATAATCAATGTATAAATACAGGGCTGGAATAGCTACGGTGACCCACAACTGTCACGGCAAAATAAAAAGTTAAAAAATACTCATGGCAAAATAATGTAAACAAACGGCAAAACAAAAGATTCTCACGGCAAAATAAAAATAACTCACGGCAAAATAAAATTAACTCATGGTAAAATAAATAAACGGCCCGTGCATTGCGGGCATGTGCGGACGTCTGAAACTGATAAATAAATGTTTTCAATCGGTGTTTAGCCGACTGTTACTGCAATGTGCACATGAGTGTTTTTAAAACGCGATTTGCTTATCATAATTCGACTCAGTGATCGAGCAATGGAAAGTGAAACTCGCTTTTAAAATGAGTTTAAAGGGGTGCCTCTTAGTCAATTCAAGTTAGTTAAAAAAATGCATTTCCTAATAAAAGATACATGTTAAGTTCAAAATGAGTTACCCATGTAAAAAGTTAATGAAGCAAATTTGGAATAAAAATAAATTCTGACCACGCTAAATGGAAAGAAAACCACTGCAATGAGTCAATGCTTTGTGTGACTCTTGGCTGGGGTCATGTAAGTACTGAAAGGTGACAGCCTGTTAGATCTGTCAAAATGATTGCGTGATTTTATTCACGCGAACGTGCTGTACGTAACGTGCTGTCGCTAGTTGAAATGTTGAGCTTCCGAACAGCATAGTGTTGTTTCTTCATAAATAGTTAGAGTACGTTCTTAACTAACTTTAGGATTACTGAATGTAAGCAGAAAACTGAAGTCCCTCGCGAAGTGCACAAATCATCACCACATAATGGCATTATGCCAATCTTGACATTCATGTTCGCGTTAAGTTCAATTTCCTCATTTTCTGGTATGAAAAAGTAATAAGTTTATTGCTCGTTCCAAAAATCAAAGCTACTGTTGTTTCATCTTGGTTGGATATTTATTTGGTGCTTTCAGAAATTAAGCCCCTTTCCAATAAATGATGAATGTGAAACGTGCCATACAAAGTTTTTGAAACAATAATATGTACTGATCAGTTGCATCAACAACGAGTGAAATGTGTCAGCAGGGCTTGAAATAACGGCCGGTCAACGGACAATGTCCGGTCAAAAATAGGTTTTGTCCGGTCAAATCCTTGGATGGCCGGACAATTTGTCCGGTCGTTTACGCTTGTAAAGAAAAATTCAATGCGGATCTTCAGGTTTTAAATTTTTATAGGTTCAACATTATTGGCGTTTGTGAATAAAAAGGGGAAAAGACAGAGATACTACCAGACCAAGAACTTTTAAAAAATGATTCATAATAGTGGTTGTAAAATTTCCGGTGGTTGCAAATCTTCGCTTTGTCGTTCATCAAGCCGTCACCGCAAATTAGCGGGTCTTCCGGAGTAGCGTGTGTAGCAGTATGAATTACTATATTCTTATAATATATAGTCCGCTTGGATTTTGTAAACGTGACGTGAGAAGCATAACAATGCCTCTCAGATTCTCGGGCAACACTCAGCGAGAACACCCTTAGCCACCTGATAAGAGTCAAAATGGAAGGTCCCCCTTTTCAAGGTTACGACACTACACCAGCCATTCACTTGTGGGTAACGAGCGCCACTCGCCCTCCGAACCAAAGCAAGAGGAAATCGTACAAGGCCCGAGAGTTTGCGAAAAGGGGAATGGTCTTGATTGATTGTTCTTCAACTGAAGAAGATTCCGATTCAGATAATGAGGACGAATTAGAAGACAGAGCAATAGATTTAATAAAAGACACAGGAGTGGATCAGTAGGCTCCCGAACATTGTATATATTTTTGGCGTTGATATGTTTTTGTTTCACTTAAAACCACAACAAAGTGCTTTCATTTCCTTAATTGCACAACGTTGATGTAATTCCAGTAATTCCAAATGGCCAAATAGTCATCCATAAAAGTTGTGATTCATATTGTCTCTAAAAACGCTGAAACGGAACAAATCATTCATCACTTCCGGCACGCCCCTGATAAATACTTGGTTACCAAGCTTTTTGGTGATTATTGGATTCACGGGCATTACTTCGCAAGGCAATGTTTTCCTCAGGCAGTAGAGACTTGAAATTGACAACGAGTAGCAAAATTAGGTTGCCATTCAAGTATTCCAAATGAAAAAAGAGAGTTGCCTGTTGGTATCATTTCCCCGACCCCTTTTAATAAGATATAGTACTGAAAAATTTCAAGATTCAAGCTTATTCATTCTAAGCTTACTTTGTAGCAAATCAGTGGATATGGATTCTACTTGTAAGAGTTTCTTGTTGTATATTCACATCAGTTAGCTTGTATTATTATGAGGATCGACTAGATCGCAGGCTTCAATTTCATCAACTTCATAGCTTTAGTAGGTATTAAAATTTAACGGTATAGAAGACATAGAACTGAAGCGATAGATGCATGCACAAATGTAATATTGATTTTGCCGAACGTTGTGGCTGTACCATGCATTCCACTTTTCCTGCAATGAGTTCGAGGCTCCATGTACAATAAAGGCTTAGAAAATGTACTTGTTTGATATGTAAACATCATGCTGCAGGGGGAGGGGGGGAATTTTGTAGAGATATGGCGTAATGGAGATTTGTCCGGCCAAAAATGGGTGGTGTCCGAGCAAAAATAGGTTTGACCGGACAACTTGACCGGCGCCAGCCGGGAAATTATTTCAAGCCCTGGTCAGAACTTAATCAGAACTTAAGACAATACACTCGTATGATTAAACAAAAAGCACGCAATCTTACGCTTACACAGCCAAGTTGACCAGCAGTTTTATAATCAAACAACCAAAAATATGTCAGAAATCAAACCAGAAAATTGAGCAAACAAAAATAAAATAAGAAAACCATCATTTCATTTATTTATTATTAACATTTATAGTAAACATGAAGCAGAAACAGGTGAACGCAATATCGTACTCACACTGCGGAAGCTCCTTAGCTTGTGCCAGCATTTGCAGGAATAAAAAAAAAGCAGAACCCTCCAGCTTTTCAGGAATTCTTCGACCAGTGGATTCGTTACCATGGCACTAAGCCGCTGACCAAAAAGCCCGAGGTTTCTGAAAACCACACCCTTCCTTACACCCCCCCCCCTGAATAAGCCTCCCCACTCCCAATTAAACCACTGCCCAAGAGTTACTCTTGACTCAGGAACCCGTACCAAACTCAAACAAACAAACAGAGTCTGAAAGACGATGACAATATGCGGACGCATAGGTCCGTACTGCGTACGTACTGCGTACGTACTGCGTCCGCACAATAAACTCACGGCAGAATAAAATAAACTCACGGCAAAATATAAAAAAACTAACGCCAGAATGAAATAAAAGTCATGGCAAAATAAAATCAACCCACGGGAGGGTGAATTAAAAATCCCGGCAAAATAGAATTTACTCACGGCAAAATAAAATAAACTCACGGCAAATTAAAAACATAGGCACGCATTGCGTGCTTGACCTATGTTGAAATGACAATTCTCATTGTAGCTTATTTGCGATTTTTGGATAAGTGTTTGTAGAATGGCTCACCCTGTGTCATCATGCACCGTGTCTGATCTGGCTTTTTTGTGTTGTGTGGCTTCAGTGAAGCTGAGACCACTATGTCAGCATGTTGATTGTCTCTGGCTTCTTTTGACAGTTTTCTCCGTGACTAATCACGCAAGACTTGCACAAGTCACACAATGGCATGATCTTTTCTAACAGGGCACGCTTGTTACTCGATTTTAGCCGTGTGTTCCAAAATGGAAGTTCATGTGAAATAATGTGGAAAGTAAAACAGTTCTTATTTATATGTTTGTCTGGATACGGGAGTTGCCACATTTGTCAAGCATGATGTCATGCAAGAAGTGAAGAAGTTAGTACCAATGACCCAAGACGTGACTTTCAAGATCGGCTATTCTCTTCAGGTTTAAGCATCACAGAATTAATTTTTGTGACAAGTTACGCTTCCTACTAGATCCAAAATATTTGTCCATGGAAAAAAATCTTTATGATAGAAAGCCACAAAATTAAATTTCAATCCGTTGAGCTTGCGAGGAACATCTGAGAATGAGCTTTAGAAGGGATTGTTTTGTATTACTTTGTTTGTCCCATTTCTTAGTTATGTGCATCAGCACGCGAGTAATGTGAGAACATTCACGCTTCGTCTTATGTAAATTTGCTAAACCAGCCAAAGTGCACGCTTTCCAAACACTCCTTGTATTTCGCACATATCATAACAAGAAAACGTGTTTCTCAACCATATTTCGAGAAATCGTCACGTCAACATGACAGAACTAATCCAAGCTGTGCTCATGGGCATGCTTATCCCAAAAAGTCCAACTTCTATCTGGTAACTAGGGGTGGATTCATTTGCAGCATACACATATAGCAGAAAATCCGACAACCTGTTTGTTTGCATCACATTTAGGTTACGCACATGGGTAGGCGTTACATCAACGGCGCCTACCAGCGTGCGCTCGTACTTCATTGGCTATTTTGATGCCGTCACCTCTGATTACTTTTCCCAAAGGGAGCAATTGCCTGCTCAAACACTTGCGAAAAGATTGCATTTCCCCGTGCGACCAAAAATGCAAATGTATCTTCATTGAATGTGATAAATCAATACGCCATTGATTAATCACATACCCTATATGCGTATCCTGAATGCGATGCAATTAAACAGGCTGTCGAATTTCCCACCCTTCCAGCATTTTTGTTATCACGGTTTCGCAGACCGTTTGCTATCACCATAGGTAAATCAGAAGTACCCTATCATGAATTATTTCCTCTTAGAAAAATAAAAAGAAAGTACATTGTCATCTTCGCTTTGTACCGTTATTCCATCTTCCCATCTGCTTGTGCCTGCCATATTCTAATAGCAACTTCCACCACAACTAACTAAATTATAATAAGGTATCACATTCCACAGCATTTAAAGTCAAGTAGTCAAATAAATCACCAAGAAATTTGAAGCTTTCCTTCCTTTTCACCTTGACGCCGAACAGATAATTATTAAGCTAAAAACAATAGGCATTTCGCATGGGTAGTTTTCTGGGGTTATCAACACGTTTATTTGCAACAGGGTGCGCGTTAAGAATGCGAGGAACATACGTCATACGTGTATGCTGCAAATGAATCCACCCTAGGTAATATCGTTAATTTTCAAATGTTATCAGATATTTTACATATTTTCACTGTTAAAATAACCACAAATTCTGCCTGCGGGCAATGCTGGTATCTTTGTAATGCCCGAGGGTATTTAAGACAATGTTATACAAGTCTCCATGGACTCCATTTGTCTATTTAATGAAATTATCCCGGGTTTTCGGCCTCTTTCGCTAAGTAACGCTGATCTGGCCCTGGGGAAAATTTTTTACCCTGCCACCTCCCCTTCAGCGACGCGTACCACTCTCTCCTTTCTCTGTCTTACGACCTCCTGCCTTTGCAAAATCTTGCTTCCCATAACTTAGTCCCTCGTAGGCAGTAGGTGGTTGTATTGACTGTGAAAATGGTCTACGAGTTTATCTCACTTTCTTCTTATGTTGTCGTAATTTGAAGCCACACTTGTACGCATTAAGACAGAGAAAGGAGAGAGTGGTATGCGTGACGATTTCTCGAAATATGGTTGAGACTTAGTTCCGTTAAAGTTAATCAAAAAAATCGCAAATAAGCTAGAATGAGAATTGTCATTTCAACATAGGTCAAGCACGCAATGCGTGCCTATGTTTTTAGTTTGCCGTGAGTTTATTTTATTTTGCCATGACTTTTATGTCATTCTGCCGTGAGTTAATTTTATTATGCCGTGAGTAATGTTTTATTTTGCTGTGAGTTTATTATTTTTATTCTGCTGTGAGTTTATTTATTTTGCCACGAGTTTCTTTTATTTTGCCGTGAGCATATTTTAATTTGCGTAACTTTTTATTTTGCCGTGACAGTTGTTGGCCACCGTAAATAGCAGATCTTCCAGCTCTTTATAATTGTTCATATCTCAGGAAGTTAGTAATTCCTCCACATAATTCTTTTATGCGGAAATTTTTTATCTTTATTTCATGAACCATGGGCCAATCATAATGGGTGAATTTGCCGGATATGATTTCCTGCCATTATTTCTCTATAGTCACAAGATAATTCTGGAAATTGAAAATGAAATGAGTTTACAGAAAGAAACATACTAAACTCCAGAGATACATGTACAAACCATCATTTAAAAAAGCAGAAACTTTTCTAATTTCTCATTTCATCACTTTGTGAGTATGAGAGAATCAAGACGGGTGAATCATAGCCGGCAGATGATTTTTACCCAGATCTACACATATAGCAGTGAAATCAGTTGAAGGGCCCGGTGGAAAAAGGGCGTAAGTGACGATTTGTGGTTAAAATCGAAATTGCTCCTATTTAGAAGAACATTGGCGCACAGGCTGGTTTTCATGTGAGGAACGCTGTTGCACACTTATTTCTTGACCTGAGATCTAAAATTTGAAGAATTAGCGTATTACTTTTGCGTGAAAAGTGTTGTTGAACTGAACTCGCTCAAGTGATGCGTGAAAGATTTCTTTTGTTCTCTGCCTGAACTAAAACAAAGGAATTCAACCTAGAATCCGCGGTCCTGTTGTTTTCTTTGTGTCAGTTTTAAGCAAAAGTAATACGCTAATTCTTCAAATAATTTTTAGATCTCAGGTCAAGAAATAAGTGCGCAACGGCGTTTCTCACATGAAAACCAGCCTGTGTGCCAATGTTCAGCTAAATAGGAGCAATTTCGATTTTAACCTCAAATCGTCACTTACGCCCTTTTTCCACCGGGCCCTTCAGTTGTAATCAAAGTTTTAGTGGAAAGGGTCTTGACAGGCATCTTATGGATGCCACTTTTTGCGTAAAAATTATTTGCTTGTAGTGTAATTTCTTATAAAATTTAAAAGAAACATCTTCCTTGAATGCTCAATTTTCATTTTCTGGCTAAAAGCCTGGCTGTAATTGCCAGTATAATTATATCATTGAGAAATTTGTTGGCTGCCACAATATATATCAATTAGCAAATAGATATTATAAATTTTAGTACAGATAAAAAAGAATGCAATTTGTCATTTGTCACCAACGTTTTTAACCCAAAGCCCTGTAATCTTTTCCCTGGTCCCCAGGTGTGTTGAAATAATGGGACTCCTCTGTTACTATCATTTCTGGGTTTGCTAGCTTAAACTTCCAAACATGCTTCTCTTATCTATGATTACTGCTTATTAGGAATAACACATCAATAATGATTTTTTTAACATTCCATTTGTGTTAATCCTAGCTGCAAAGCTTATATTCAAAATTGAAATCTAAATACCATGATTATGTTGCAGTTCCTTGTTATGATCACCCTGATTTTCATCCTTGAGCTGACAGTTGGAATTCTGGCATTTGTCTATTCTAGTAAGGTAAGGTGTGCACGTGCACATTTCAAGGTGTCTTTTTACCAGACTGTGTAAAATTCTTAAAGATGTACATTTTTACAGGATCCAAATTGCACTCAGTGGTACAGAACTTTTATTTACCAGAGTCAAAAAGTTAGCCTGAGAAAACAGCCGACATCTCGCGAGGTCGTCTCTTGAGCCCTCGCAAAACGACAGCTGAGTAACAAGCGCAAAAATTCCACACTGATGACGTGTCACTACCCAAATCTAGGTAGTGCCTCTGATTGGTTGAAATGAAATTTCCTCATTTTTCAACCAATCAGAAGCACTACCTAGATCTGGGTAGTGACACGTCATCAGTATGGAATTTCTGCCCTTGTTACTCAGACAGCGTTTTGAGAGGGCTCAAGTGACGACCTTGCGAAATGTCGGCTGTTTTCTCAGGCTATCAAAGAGTTAACCTCTACTGGTGATCACTTATGTTTAATGTTTTACTGTTTACGTTTACAACAAAGGTTGAGTTCAAAACATGATTAAATGGTTTGTTATACATTCAAATGGTTTTTTATTTAGGTCTTTCACACAGTGACACTTATAATTTATTGGTACATAAATTCAATCAGAAACTTCTCCCCAGTAATTTGCATGTTTGTCTCCATTTACACCAGATAAAAGGTGAGATAAGAAAGTCAATAAGGGAGAAAATGAACCAACAGTATGGGGAGAGTGATGATGTGACTGAGTCTATTGACAAGTTACAGAGGGAGGTAGGTGTCAGTCATTGTAACTTAGTACTTCTATGTGTAGCTCTAACATTACAGCACTGCTGGGGCTGCTGTTAAGGGGCTTGGTGCAAGACAGGCGAAAGGGGTGATTTTTGACCTCCCATCTCCTGATTAAAAAAAATCCTTGTGAATTTGCCTAGTTTTTTTTTCTTTATTTAAGTGGTGATTACTGATCTGTTTTGTTTTATTTGTGGTGAATATAGTCAATGTTCATTGTGTTGAAATTTTTTTTTAGAAGGTTGTAAAACCAATAGCAAAGAAACAAACAAAAAAGAGCAGATCAGCATAATTTGCATACAGTGGAATCCCCACTAAAACACAGACTAATGCTACATTGTTCTTATTGGACTCCCAAACAGGGAAAATTTCCCTTTCTTCAAATGAAATATCTGACAACTCATTTGACAACCAAAAAAAAAAACAAAGAACAAAAATAGTAATCAGACGATTCTCTGCTGGTTTCTGGAGTCCAGTCTCCTCTCCAATATTATTAATTATTAAGGTCTTTGTACATGTAATTTAACCATACACATTCACCCTGTTACAGTGCTTAATGCACCATGTACTTTTGCCACTGCAGAAAGTTTTTGATTTGTTGTTGAAAACTATTTGACATATCTTTGACACCTCTTAATGGCTTCTGTGTCAACTGTGTCAACAATTAGAATGAAAGAGTTGTGAGAAGGGAAGTTGACAAGTTTCACATTTGCATTTCTGACTCCTCCTCTATATATAGTTCTTGGATATGTAGCATCAGATGAAAAAGAAGCATCAACAATTTGTCAAAAAGTTGTTGAAAGTTAATAAAACTTTGATCAAGTGGCAAAGTTAAGGTTCAGTGCATAACATTGTAATGGGATGAGATTTTATTGCCCATCAGTGGTCTTGTAAAGGAGGCTCCACCATTCTACTGATGGATGCATTGCAGGAAAGTGCCTCCTAGTACAGGTATTTATGCTTGGTTTATGACTAATAAGGGCTTTTGGAATCCAAAAAGGCAATGGGGGTAACCATACATATAATAGATATTAAGCAAAAATAATTCCACATTGAAAATAATTCCAGATTGAAGCTTAATTTTCTCTGAAAAATTCATGCTTACCCACAATTTTTTTTTTTGGATTCCAACAGCCATTGCCAAGGTTTTCCCACACAGTCATAAACCGTGCAAAAATACCTTTGTATTTGGAGGCACCTTTCCCAGAATGCACAGAATGTATGTACGCAAACAAAAAAAAGGAGGCACTTTCCTTAAATAACAACGATGGCAAGTGATTCTCTGGGTATTCTCTCAAGTTGTTTCCATGTATACAGCGTTTGGAGGTGTTGGGAGGGGGGGGTGAGAGGGGGGGGGTGAGAGGGGGGGGGCGAGAACCTTGGCAGTTCTCGAAAAAAGAGGTTTGGTTTTACCTAACCTCTTCAATCCCGTGGTTTGGAAGGGTCCAAATCATGGGGGAATCACACATCGCACTTTTGGTGATCATAGACTAGGGTGATTTGCGCCTTTCGCATCATATCTTTTTATGTATGCTATTGCCATTTCATGCAAAAGTACTTTCACATGGTCGGTTTCAAATGGGCAGTTTCTAGTTTTTGCTGAGCTGTGCTCTCTTACAGAACAAATGTTGTGGTGACACTGGTGGAAGCAGCTGGAATGGTACCTCTTGGTATCGAGAAGAGCAGAGGAAAGAACGGGGCAATGAAGTCCCTGACTCCTGCTGCAAAACAGAGACACCAGGCTGTGGTGTGAGGACGCATCCGTCAAATATCAACAACCAGGTATTTATGTACACTGTAGTGGTACTACTTAAAAGGAAAGTTAAGTCACGGGGATTTTTCTGGGGTATTGTCAAAACTGTTCTCAAGTCTTTATTAACTTGAACTCATTTATGTGCAGGACCAATTTCAAGCAAATTCTTGAAGGGCAAACAACCATAAAGAGGTTCCTGTCTAAGCGATCTTTCCAAGACTGGTTGAGGGAACTTTGGTGCAGTCGTATTCCACCCTAGCCATCTGCAGATACTTGTAACAGTTTTATCAGTTTCAATGCAGTAATATACTAACTTTTTAAAAAAGATTGAACCATTAATTGTAGGTTTCCAATGTTGCAAATGTGACCTTCGTCTTTTGAAAGTCTCTCGAGAAGTTACTCACATAGATTCTTTAATTTAAGAGGATACACTCAGGGAAAGTTCTAGTGTCTGCTTGACCCATTTTACCTTTGTGTGTGTGTGTGTGTGTGTGGGGGGGGGGGACTCCCACATAAATGTAAGGGGGATGCTCATCAGAAATTTTGAACGTTCCCGCCTAAAAGGTATCAGAAATCGAACTTTCTCTACATGGCAAGGCTATATCATTATTCTAATATGCTCTGTCACGTGGTGGTCCATTTCTTTGTAATTTGACTCGACCCCAGGCCCCTACTTCGTTTCTTACAGTGACCAATTAGAGAAAGCTTTTCACAATGCACGCTGAATAAGGTGAAAAGGAGAATAAATCACGGATTTGCGATTAAGTTTCTGCAGCTTTTTTTTTTAAAGTTCCAACAAGTCATTTACTTTATTGGTATGAAAATGACAATAACCCAGCAACGTTAATTTACTGGTTCCTTTGCCTTAGGTTAAGATCGTTAGTCTGTGAACAAGATCTCATGGTTTAGGAATAGTGAAAAAAGGTCTGTAAGCATCCTATCCCCCACTAATGAATCTGTTCATTGGCTGTGAGAATCGTGTTTTTCAAAATGGCGTTTGCGTTTTTAGGGATGTTTGACCCAAGTAGAGGAGTTCTTTCAGCACCACTTCAGCATTCTTGCAATTGTTGGAATTGGTGTCGCTTGTATTCAGGTCTGTTTAATTGTTCTCTTTTTTCACGCAATAACTACTATACAATCATGATCTGACGTAGGCAGGCTTAGCCTCCTACACAGTCGTTTTAGGGGAGTCGTTTTACCCTCCTCTCCCCTAAAATCGACTGCGTGGGAGGAGCAAAAATTGTCATCCAAAATCGTTTTTGCCTCGCAAGTGTTTAGTGGCTAAACGGACAAACAATGTTTGACCAAGCATCTAACAAAGTGAGCCCATAGAACGCTTTGATCCTATTGCCGCTGAAATTATGACACCCACGCAAGACACGCAATATACACACAGTCGACAGTCCACAAGTCGAGAGAGGCGGCTTAATGATAAAACATGTTCTTCCAACACGGTGTTGAAAAACGTGTGATCGCTTATCCCAGCCTTAACTTTAAGACGCTGTTTGTTTTTTCTTGCGCATGTGGTTATGCTTGCATCATGACTTATGTTATACACCAGGCCCCAGTTGTTCAAAAGTTGGATAGCGCTATCCACCGGATAAATCTCTATCCAGTGGATAACGCAATTGGTTTCCCTAACACTTATCCACTGGATAGTGATTTATCCGGGGGATAGCGCTATCCAACTTTTGAACAACTGGGGCCTGATCGATAAAACGTTGTCGGGTGCAAAGTACAAACCATGAACGATGCGAAACGATGGAATTCTGGGAAGACAGAACTGACAAGCTTGCTTCTCAGTCCCACAATTTGATATTCAATATATTTTCATTCCTAAAAAGGGTTTGGAGTGGATTCGGGTATCCTGTGATAATATTATCTGTAAGGTGCCTGAGAACAGAAGCAAGTTTTCCCGCTTCCCAGAAAACCATTTGGTCGTACCGTTCATAGTATATGCGTTTTACACGACAACGTTTTTTTATTTGGATAAAAAATACTGCGCTAAAATGTTTCTCATATTAAAAAGGTTAAAAAACGACGACGTTTCGACGTTCAACAAACGTCATTATCAAGTCAAAAAATAAGTGTCTGTTTCAAAGTATAAATACTAGATAAACAATGCATCATTAAGGAAACTAATATAAAGTGTAAGAATGTTAGTTCAAACAAAGAGTTTTGCACGGATGGAATCGGCCTCGGTGTTCAAGCTTGGATTGATTTCTTTTATGAAGAGCATCTCATTAATCAGGCATTCAAACTTCGTTTGGCACTTGCGAAGAATGCGAAATTGGCCTTCTTTGGGGTTACCTAATTGCCCATGAGCTTCCACAAGGTGTTTACCGATGGCCGAGTTCTTATGTTCAACAATGCGCTGGTGGAGTGTCAGGCTGTATAGCCCACATAATCTGCATCTGTGCGATGCGTTCAATCCAAGCTTGAACACCCAGGCCGATTCCATTCGTGCAAACCTCTTTGTTTGAACTAACATTCTTACACTTTATATTAGTTTCTTAATGATGCATTGGTTATCAGTCTACTAGTATTTATACTTTGAAACAGACACTTATTTTTTGACTTGATAATGACGTTAGTTGAACGTCGAAACGTCGTCGTTTTTTAACCTTTTTAATATGAGAAACATTTTAGTGCAGTATTTTCTATCCAAATGTTTATCGAAATCGCTTCTTAAACGTTTTTTCAATTAGGTATATACTCACGGTTGACATAACAATGCAAGTATAAGTGCATGCGCAGAAAGGAAATATCTCCTTTCTTTGTGATTGCCATTATTCACGTACATGCCCTTATCCTTATGTCACCCCTTTCTTTACTTTAGAATGTACCTTGTTCTTATGCTTGCATCATACATGTAATCCAGTTTAAGAGAATCTAACGTAAAGTCGTTAGTTTTGAAGGCCATTGTGATATTTCAGACATTTGGTTTACTAACAATTGTCAGTTGTCCTTTTCTGAAGTATTTGACGTAACACAATTTTCTTTCTCTTGTCCACAGTTGATTGGAATTATAGTAACCGTCTGCATTCTCCGTTTCGTGGAAGAATATTAATTTGACTTGCTACTTCAGTCCTTCAGAGGTTTAGAATGCTCAGACGACAGGAACACCAACAAGGATAAATAGGCAAAAAGGATCACAAATCCTAGCTAGCTGGTTTTGTTTTCGTACCGTCCTCAGGCTTCTTGGTCAGCGGGTTGTTGCCGGGAGAGACTATGGGGTAATGGAAAAATTTTTATTTTTTTTTTTATTGGCTCATCCTCGGGGCGAGAGGCAGATAAAACGGGCAAACTCAGTGCGAGCTGAAGCCTGGTGCGAGCGAAAGTTTACAAAACGGGCGGGAGAGCCCCTGGGAGGATACCTTTAACGGACTAGTTCAAGAGCCGATTGGCGTTCTTGCTTCTGATTGAGCGCAAATTTTGAGGCGTTGTATTTTTTTGTGTCCAATCAGCGATCAGCGTATTTCCCCGTTCCTTTCGTGATGTCTTATACATAGTGTAACTTTGCAAAATCTTGTACTCAGATCTCGTGCACTTGTGCGTACTGAATCAACTTTTTGTGTCGCTCATTCCATAGGCCTATCATCGAATAAAGTTTAGTAATATGCGAACCCAAAAAGCCGAGAAATCGACAAATTTGGCAAAAGCAGTCAACGAAAAAGAAAAGTACGAAAATCAGATTGAAGTATTGTGAAAAGTTCACACCTTAGGTGTGAACTTTTAGAAGCGTGCGGTTTGGAGCAAACGCAGACAAGTTGTGGATCGCACGTAACTGCATGCTTCTAAAAGTTCACACCTAAGGTGTGAACTTTTCATAATACCTCGATCTGATTTTCGTTCTCGTTGTTTTCTTTTTCCTTGAGTACCCTTGCCAAATTTCTCGATTTCTCGACTTTGTGGGTCCCATTTTACTGAAACTTTCTTCGAGGGTAGGCCTATCGAACGAGTGAGACCGAAAGTTGATTTCAGTACGCACGAGTGCATGTATTGAGATCTGGGTACAAGATTTAGCAAAGCTACACTTTTTCACAATTTCACAATTTATTCACAACAAAATTTTCATACACATAAATTATTGAAAACAAAATTACTACATTAAATTACATCACACTCTGCATAAGACGTCTCGAAAGTAACGGGGGAAATAAGCTGATCGCTGATTGGACACAAAAAAATACGCCTTAAAATTTGCGCTCAATCAGAAGCAAGAACGCAAATGGGCTCTTGAACTAGTCCGTTAAAGGTTTCCTCCCAGGGGCTCTCCCGCCCGTCTTGTAAACTTTCGCTCGCACCAGGCTTCAGCTCGCACCGACTTCGCCCGTTTTATCTGCCTCTCGCCCTGACTAATCTGCCCCTGGGTCTCCGAGGATGTGATTGGCCGTTCTCAGTAACAAAACTAAAAACCGGTAACCACAGGATTTCTGCGGTAAAAACTCCACTCGGGTCGGGTCGATCAAGCTTTAATGATTGTTATGTAGAAAACGAGACGACGTTAAGTTAAACGGAGGTAAACTAGCAACAGAGTTATTTCCGTAGAGTTATGACATAGAGTTGGAGTTAAGCTTTAAGCCAAAATCCTGAATTCAAGATTGTGGGTAGCTAAAATCCTGAATTCAAGATTTTGGATAGCCAAAATCCTGAAATCAAGATTTAACCCTATTACCCTACCCTAACTTTAACCCTAACTCTAATTCTACGCCCTAACTCTACAAAAATAACTCTAGAAATAGCCGTCCCCAGTTAAACGAAGTTGACTAACCATTTAAACAATTCGAGTGTCTATTCAGTCATACTTCCTGCTTTATAATAGGTGATCTTACATTAAAGTATAAACTGGACTTTTGATTTTTGTAATTGTCCAAATTTTCTACGATGAAGTTCAAAATTATTTTCATAATTATTTGTAATTATTCCTTTTTTTATTTTTACGTTTTGGACAGAAACATTTGTTTTTGTTATTGGATGAATTCGGCTGTTCTGTAATTTTAAAATTTTAAATCAGTGTACAGAATCTTTTTAATGTTTTTTGTTGTCAAAGCTGCGATCCGTATGAAGTCTCTCGATGTGATGATGGGTTCTTGAACCTACAGTATTTTATAAAACCATGTCAGAGGTTTGTTTGAGTAGTTTTGCAAATTTCGTATTTCCCTCCCCTTCCCCCCTACTAGTGTTGTCTGAATTCAGGGGCGGGAGTCATGAAGCTCTTCAATTCAGTGTCCAAGTTGGGGGAAACCAAAGTACTGTTTTGGAACAAAAGGCTTTGGCTTTCCAGCAATATTTGGTACACATTCATGAGGTAAGGGCCTCGGGAATATGTTAAAAAAAATTGTCTCGCAACATAGGAAAGGGGGCAGGGAGTTAGATTTGATGAATCGACGTGTACATGTCGCAATTTCAAAGACGTCCTTGCCATTCCTTGAAAGGACTTCGTTTTGCATGATAGTATGTCCAGGTTTATATAATAAGCGATTCCACAAGATGTTCATTTAAAACGTTACGTGAAATGGCTATTTAAGTTCTTAAGTTATGGTCTTTGCCTGGAAGGTTTCGTTCATGTTTTATTAGTGGGTGTATAATTTTCGCTTCAATTTGCTTTTGTAAAAGTAACATGTAAAAATAAAATGTTAATAGACGATTAAAACGTTGCAATTTAACTGCAGCAGAAGAAAGCGATACTGTTTTCAATAAATTGTTTTTTGTTATCTATCTTACCTAGTTGACAGAGGTTGTTATTCATTTGGTTCTCACAGGGACCCGATTTGTAACTTTGCTTCTGTCGATTGAATAAAGCGTGGTTCCCAAGTGGTGATGTAAGCGCAGTGCTGCTGAGTTCTTGTGCTTGTGCTATCTCACGCCGAATTCCTAGTTGTGCAATTAGCACTACTGAATTAGGCACAAGAAAAGTTTCTTTTCATTGTGCTTGTGCTTTCACCGCGGTCAAACGCAAAAAACAACGTCACTTCCAGTTTTTCAGAGCCTTGAAGTTTGAATCAGTTCGGACTTTTACAAGCGCGAACTTGTTATGACAACGATGCATAAAATGTCCTGATAAACCAAATTTCGCGCCGATAAAACTTGTGCATGCCAGTTACTTCATTCTGAACACAGGCTCGAAGTAAAAAGTTAAGTTTGCAGAAACGGCGCTAAGTTTTGCAGTTAACGCCACGGGTGAGAAACTAAGTCATCAGTATTTATTTATTTAAAGCGTATGCACGAAGTGCGACGAATGATAGCGACATTGCACGAAATATTCATGAATAGGCTCTTCAGTAAATCTTTCAGTTTCTGAATCAATAGTTGCACGTGCGTTAAATCGTGTGCTACGGAGTTGTGACTTTTAAACATTTTTAAATAAAAAAACATTTTAGAAGTTTTTCAAGAAAACAAAGCAAAAACTATAATACTCCTTATAGCTAACATAGAGCTTCGGAAACGCTTATATTCTTCAATCAAAATATTTGCGATCTCTAAATTGCAACGTATTGTTCTTTTCTGGACAGTGAACAATAGCTGCTAGAATTCAATTTCCATAATTAGCGTAATCTTACCTTAATCGTGTTTATTCGGAAGCCCTAAAACCACCAATTTTGTGTCCAAGAATACAGCGCGGATATAGAATTTCCTGAACAGACACAACAAGCAGACAAACTAGGTGAATTGTAGATTGTCACAACAGAAGCAATTTTTTCAAACGGGCTTTTTAACAAAATATTGAAGGCTTCAAATTTAAACAAGCACGATTTTACTCAGCTTCTGTTGTGACACAATAGAGGTTTTAACTGATCAATGAATGGTAAAATCAAGAAGTGTCGTCTTCTCCACGAGGAGAAAACTTGGACAAGGAGTCACTTTCTACAAAATGTTACCTTTGGGACTCATAGCATCGCAATGAAGCGCAATCTATCAAAGCAAAAAGAACCATGTTGCACTTCCACCATTGCCCAAGCTCTCTGTTAACTTTCAACGGAATCGGCTCCCAAGCATTCATGGTATAACGTTTTTTAAGGTAAGACCTCCACCAAAATTTTGCCTCATAAATTTATTCATGAGCAGCTTGTCACCCGCGGCCTTAAAAGTGAAACTTGTATTATGGAGGGAACTGCACACACGTCGTGCGTTTGACCGCTGTGAAGCTTGTGCTTGTCTCATGCCAGATTTCAAGCGATTTTCCTTTATTAAGAAACTTGTAGTATACGCAGTTGCTTGTGCTTTTCGCACCAGTCTTATGGGACGATGGAGGACATGTTTGACCTAAATGATTCGTGTTGTGTCCTCGGGACCCGTATACAAACCAGAGGCGGTTTATCTTCCTTTCCCAAATCAACTCAACGTTTAGGTTTCACAAGTTCCGTCGTTGTTTTTGATTCCCGTGTTACCGCTGTTATAACAGAGGTGGCAAAATTACTGATTGCTGATTGGTTGAGATAGAGGGCATTTTGTTGTTAATTTTCTTTTTAACGAGGGCAAAATTACTGACTCCGGATTTTTCAAGCGCCAAAATTACTCGCATTTGATTTGCTGAGTGCGATGACGCGTTATTTGCATTTTGTATCAAGCGTCTCGAAAGTCCCTCTTGAAACGAAAAATCCGGGGTTTGTTGGTAAAAATATGGAAAATCGGGTGATAGCTTGAAGAGAAATGTGGGGGCCTAGAGAGTTTAGAGTTAGCTCCTAGTAGAACTGTTACGTAGCAACAATTTTCAGGGCAGCACAAGAGAAGAAAATGAACACTACCAATCACGATAAAAGAGCACCACACGAAGCAAAATTTTTTTTCCTTCAAGCCGGCAAAAAATGTTTTCGCGCCGAGTTCGCGCCAACTCTGTAACCTCAGTGACCTGTTTCACGTGCTTCGTCTGTGCGCGGGGTTAAATTCTAAACTCTCTATGCCCCGACACGGGAGCAGTTTTCGCTGGGTCGAATTAACGAAGCCAACCCGGGGTCGGGAGCAATTTTGACGGTTACGATGGCGCGTACCCGTGTCGGCAGCGATCGGCGAGCGGATAAGACGAAAGACAAAAGGCCGCTTTTGTGGCGAAAACGGCGAGATTTTTGCCCACTTATAGTGAACTTTTGACTCCGAAGAGAAAACTTTCGGAAAGTATTGCAAGTGGGGCTGTACTGGTTCGGATTTTGTGGAGGTGGGAGTATTTTGAGTGCTTTTGTCGAGCTTCGTTGAAAAGTCTCTTCGTTTCTCACCTGCCAGCCTTGCTTCGCTATATAAAGGACAGCGACATTTAAAACTTGTGTAAATAGCTCCCAGGACAGTCAATACACATCAAGCAACAACAAACAAAACGTAAGCAATGTTTTATTTACACGTTTCTTTATTTGTGTTTTCATTTCAACTTGTTCGTTTATTAAGCTTATATTTAGACTGTCAATGAAATCTCCTTAGTGCACATACTGCCAATTTGGGCTGCCTGTGAGAAAAACAAATCAGAAATTCGCGCCAAAATCAGACACTACACGGCTGCACATCCACACGCACCAATTCACTCATGAGACTCACTTCGTAAACAGCTCTTTGAGGTTCGAAAAAAAGTTTTAAATCGTTGAAAGTCAGTAGTATTTCTAGTTAATTCACACAGGATTGAATGGAACACGTGGAAGGGAAGCAATACAGGTATGGTGATAGAAACTAATCAAAACTGAGGCTGTGTTTTGAACATACGGGCACTCCAAAAATTCAAAAGCTGAACGTATCGAAGACGATAACTTGAAGTTATTTTCAAAACAGGCATTCGAATGGTCATTTATCGTTGGGTTTCCTGATTTCTTTTGCCAAAACGAAGCCGAGGAGGATAAAATAAATGGCGTATGGAGAGGCGAAGGATTTTTGGAGTCAGCCGGAACGCTGTCTAACAGCCTCTCACAAGAATTAACGGGTAAGTGTTTCTTTAAGCTTATATAGTCAAAAGCAATTACGCTGAATCCGTTGTGACACCTTAGTCAATCCATGAACACCTTAGTTTGGTTTTGAAATTATTAATTTTGCAGCTTCTACTGTAAAAATTGAAAGGTATTTACCTACAGTAGTAGTATTTGTAACAACTCTTAAAATGGTTTACTCTTTTTCTTGAGAGATTTTTAAATCAAGAAAGCATTGAAAATCTCTTTTGAAATGTATGCATGGTATGATTTTTATGCGTTTCATTAGTACCCGATAGTCCACAGTTTCAATTTGCCTCAGTATGCTCTGTGGACTGCTGCTTGTAGTCTTTTATTTGACCTAACACTTACCCAAAATTGGACACGTTTTTCTGGAGTAGCTCTGCCAGAATTTGGTCCATATTCAAAATGGATACAGGTATGGATGGATCTGTTCCTTGCTGTGTTAGCTGCTTATCAAAACAATCTGGTGTCGTCAAAAATGATGACGTCACAAGTGGTTCAATGGTCTACGTCTCCAATGTCGAGAAAAGTCGACTTTTGCAGGGAAGGAGTTAAGGGAAAATTCGGGAAAAGTGATCTCTGAGGACATGAAATGGATGGCTAGTAAAATTCATTCAGGGAAAGTTGAGCGTTGTCGAGCTTTGTTAAGAATCTTTACTCACCTTGCGGTCAACAATCATTTGAACACGTTTAATTTTTTCAAACCGTGGAGTGAGTTCAACGGTCTGTGAAGCGGCCTAAAAAATGGCCTCTCAAAGGACGTCTGAGATCGATAGTATTTTTATCCCTTGGACACATTTTAACATAGATTTGTAGGAGTCAGTTGCCATGGTTACGAAACATGAAAGAAAAAAGTCTAAACTTCTACAGTGCTAACATGGAAAATTTCTAGTTTCTGCCGTTTCGAGTAATAGCCAAGTGTTACAGGTCCCAAGCGGCGCCACAACCCATAATATACCTTATTATAGGAAATGAACACTTGTGTGATAAAGGTATTTGAAATTAACGCAAATTGAAGGGAAAATTACTCCCCAGCAAAGGAAATTAACCCGAAAGAGGGGGTAAAATTTTAAAATGAGGGAAATTAACGCGCTTAACACAAAGAAACACAGTTTGTGGTCACAACTAGAAAAAGTTTAAGACTAAGTTAAAAATCCCCACAAAACGGATCCATAGGTGTGTTACACAATTTCTTCACAGACAATATGCATTAAATTCTGCCAGAAACTCATAAGGACTTGAAACGTGTAACTCGCATATGTAGTTTTGACTGATGCTCGTAATTATTCATTTTCGCAAGTACCATATTTGGAACATGAGGAGAAAGAGAACTGACCAATCAATTTCGTGAACGACGTGACGTAATGTTGCACCAAGTTCGCGGGCTTGCTCAAAGAATGGCTGACAAACAGGGGAAAACAAGCCGGCAAAGCTTTCAAACGTTGGAACGACAAAGCGGAAAGAAATACTGGTTTCGAAGACCGAGCAGGAAATTTTTCAGGCAAGTCAAAATTGGTAATTGAAACAACGTCGAGCAAACCGCTGGGGTTAGAAGTAGATCAGACTGCGAAACCAAACCAAACTAGTCTAGCGTTGTGTTTACGATTTCTTTCACCGTGGCACTATCAAGGAATGTTCACAAAAGGTAGGTTTTACACGGAAAACTTTTAACACCAAAATATCAAGACATGATACAAAAATATTTAATACAGTAAAATTGAAGAGAACCGTTTAATAGTATTTAAGTGTCACCTGTCACACATTTTCGGTTGTTCGCTACCAAAAACAAGCTAACTAATTAACTGAATAAGAAAGGACGACATTTTTTTTCGGCTTTATAAGCTTACTACACAAAATAACACTGCAGTTGATGTAGCTCTGAGTTCAAGCAGCTCCAAATGTTCAAATAAAGAGATTGTAATGCAAAATTAGTTGAATGTTTGATTGATTGTTGTTTTGACACATTCCGTCCGCGGCCTCTGAACCTGTAACCACTACGTTTTGTGTTCGTTTCCACTCTCCATCTTCAATGCTGAAATCATACGGTAGCTTTAATCCACTTTGGACGATGAATACAACAATTTTTTCAGGAAACGTCAAACCTATACCACATTTTAGAGCCAATATTTGGAAGACTTTTTCAAAAAATTATTCTCGAATGTTCACTTCGGAGCAGTTTCATTGATCCATTCAGCTTTGCAAAGAAACGCTGCAACACGGTTTTGGCGCCTTTTCCTTTCAGTCATGTGATCGACTACTTTCCCTTTTTTCCTTTCTCGTTTTTTTTCTCGTTCTTTCTTGATTTTTATGGTTACTAGTGATTGAGTTTTGAATCAACTGTGCATTTGTATCGTTTATAAGTTCAATTTTCAACGGAAGCGAAGTGAACTGTAGCATCCTGCCGAAAAAATATTTTCAGTAAGCTCATAATCGTTCAGTTAAGTTTCACAACGCTGGGTTTGGCCCAAACCCAGCATTGTGAAACTTAAACTTTATATTTTACCGAACACTTTTGCCAAGTATGTTGCCATCTTTAGCTCACAACTCGTGCGTAGACTGGAGCGAGGGGTTTCCAAATATGGTAGTTTGAAAAATGAATATTCACGAGCATAAAACGCGAGTTGCACGTTTCAACCCCTTATGAGCTTCTGATTCTGCCTAACTGTAGGACAGCTATTGTTTTCTAAGTGTCAAGAATGTGTGCACAAAATCCAGAATTTGGGATTAGAATGATGGAAATTAAAGTCGCGGAAATTAACGCTCCACTTAATTAACAACGCAGAAATTAACGCTCACAAAAATTACCGCGAATTTTTACAGTTCGCGTTAATTTCATGGGGCTTTAGTTTCCTATAGTAATGTATGTCTCGTGTTGTAGCAGCGCACCACAAGCTATCTATTAATGAAATACCGATGGATGTTTTTTAAATTACCAAAAGGTATTGCTGTTTACGAGTAGATATACAACAAAGAACTACGCCGTGAAAATCATCAGGAAAAATGACACAAAAATGCTGGCAACCGAGCTAAAAGTTCTGGAGATTAAAAGAAAATCCTCCTTCTTGTCAAAATTGTGTTCCTTCTCTTCTGTTAAGGTAATGTATGGGTATCAGTGTGAGGTTTGGTAACCTTTGCCGGATAGAACTGCTACTGATATCTCATAATTGTTCAAGTTCAGTAGTCATTGTCAATATCAATGAAACCCGGGGGCACTTCCTGTAGTGGGCAATCCGGGGAGGCTCTGCCCGTAAGAGGTAAAGGGGTGTCTTGTAAAGCTCAGAGTATACTAAAGGGTAGGGAAAATTGTTATTTTAGTATGTGAAGGGGTAACCAAAATCCGCTGCTAAGCAAAGGAGATAGCGGGTAAAGGTTGTCAAATTTTGGCCAAAAAAGCAACGCGCAACACTCAACTAAAACTTAGTGCCCTGAGTGACTCACCCAGAGCAAGTGAAAGCCCAGATTAAAACACCGCAACCATAGGATATTCTATTGTTTTGGCTTATTTTTGAGACATGAGAAAGAGGTGCAATTTTTTACTCTAAGTATAAAACTTTATCGAGTAGCCCCCAGTGACCTTAATAATACGGGACAACTGTTAGGTGTATGGTGTTTTTGCCTTTGCTGGCAAGATCTACTTATACAAAGAAAGTTTTAAGTACTGTAGTACTGAATCATAGAGGACTCTTTCTTTTTCAAAATGATAACTCTTATTTTGTATGTGTATTCTAGAAATTCATAAATAAAATTCTTAAATCATAACAAAAAATATAGGAAAACCTCACTGTCAGCGTAAAACTTCTATTCTCTCTGTTAATTTTTTTCCATCAATAGAACCTTATGCTTCTAATTTTGGAATTCTTTGCTGGTGGAGACCTTGAAGCCCACCTTTTGGCCGTTGGAAAGTTTACAGAGGCCGCCGCAAGGTATTCAGTTCAAGAAGATCTTTCTTGCAAAATCTTAAAAGTGAATAACCGTATTTTTTTGTTATCAAATTTAGCAGCATAGTTGTTGGTTTACTGAATGCGTATCTTTTCTTTCAGATTTTATGCCTGTGAAATTATCTGCGGGTGGGAGTTTCTTCAGAACAATGACATCATACACAGTTATAGCAGCTCTTGTTATAACAAAATGTGAGACTGTGGATTCGATAAAGTCAAGTGAATAATTACCAACAATATGTACGTCTTAACTTATTCTTTATTATCAGCTTATATGATATGGATTTTATTCAACTGTTGCTAAATTTCAGTCGATCTACCTTTCCACTTGAGTTTAACCTGCGATCAGGCCGAATTTTAGCATCGCTCTCATATTCTCTTATGTTGGTCGCTCGCTAAAATAGGGCCTGATACAATCTCTCACAGAAGTTCATGTCGGCGGCCAAATTTTGGCCGCGGAATCTCGCAATCTGATTGGCCCTTTAACAATAGAGCTGTCAACGGAAGTAAATTGTCTACGAGATTTCGATCCGACCGCCATCGCCAAGGGACAACCAAGAAACAAGTCTGCCGAAGTAAAATGTGTTGCTCTAATAAATTCTCGTCGTTCTAGGAGAATTGTCACCATTTCTTTCTCTCCTGAGAATGGCGTTCGGTTTGACGCAAGCTGTCTCTCACCTGGAGCAGAGAAGTACAGCAACAGTGAAGTATGTATTCTGTTTTATCGCATCGTGTCGCGGAATTTTCATTTGACGGCTTTCAACTAGTATTGATAACATGAACAGAGTAGTGGCTGTTTCCGCGTCTTACGAAACAAAACGAACAGCAGACGAGCAAGTATCTTTCGCCAAGAATGATCAACAAGTCAACCGATAATTCGGTAAACTTAACGGTGAACTAATGTTTGGCTACCCTGCGAGCAGATCGAAGGGCCTCTGCTCGCACGGTAATGTTTGGCGAGAACCGCAATCAAGTCGCAATAACGATTTTCAGTTTATTCATTCATTGTTTAATACTTATGTCGTTTTATTGATCTCTGACATTGACATCAAAGGATCTGACTAGTTTTATAATAGATGTTCTTCGTTTTAAAATTCGCTGCTGCTTAGAGATAAAATTCGCTGCTAATTTCAAATATTTATCACTTCTCGAATTAAATTACAAAATACCCCTTTGTTTATAAACGGTTTTATTTATATTTTTATTCTAAAGAATGAAACTGAAGGTATTTCTCTTAATTGTCCAAGGTTTTTTACGCAGAAAATCGGTACAATTGGGAAGAGAATATTTCCAGATACCACCTGAAATGGGAAATGATTCAAGCATGCAGCATATTTTGGTACATCACAACCTCGTCGTGTTTTGAATTTTCATTCAGTTTCAGATCAGACAGAGCAACCATGTACAGTACCGGAACCTTCAAGTTAGCAATCGTGTAAATTTGAGTACTTGTGCCTAGAAGATATATCGTAGCCTTTGATTTTCTTTTTTTGCCGACATTTACGTGACTTTCTGCGAATTGCCGTTATGGGAAATTTGCATACCGAGGATCGTGCAAGCAGAAGAAATTTTGATTGGCTGTTTTGTTGAATGTCAATCAATCAAAAAAAGTGGGCGGCAGACGTTCGGTAGAAGAATTGTATCAGGCTCTATTTTTCGTTTCGCCCGTCCCGCCTGAATGTTTCACCAAGCGAATCGAAAATAGAGCCTGATCGCAGGTTAACTTGAGTTATGCAAAGTGTCCTTAGCCTTCTCTTTTTAATGGACCACTTTGGAAGAATTTGAATACATTTTGATGTCTAGAAACTAAAATAACGAAGTCTTTGTGATTGCTATTGCTGACTTAGTAGAAATATTCCTTTTTAGGTTGTGTACGTTTCTTTCCTCTGTCTTTTTCTTCACTCTGATGCAAGGGATTGATTAAAAGCGAAGACCCTGAGTCAATTTATCACACATCGGCAGTCACGAGTTTTGCAAGTATACAGGGTCCCCTTTGCTGGGAATGTTCATAACTCATGCAAGAAGGGATTTTTGTTAATTTAATGATTTTCCTTTTAAGGACCTTAAATATGAAAACGTCCTTACCTGGCGCACAAGGGCACGCACATCAAAAGTGGGGGTGCGGTGGTAGTCGTTAGCGCGTTAGACTTCAGATCTGAAGGTCGGTGGTTCGAGGCCTAGCCTGGTTCCTACAGAATTATTTCCTAAGACAAGAAACTTTATCCTACATTGTCTCTCCCCACCCAGGTATATAAAATGGGTACGGGTGACATACTGCTGGGGATAACCCAGCAATGGACTAGCATTCTATCCAGGGGAATACTCTAAGTTGCAATACTCTCAGCTACACTACTCTCAGTTGCTTCATGGTACAGAAACCGGGTAGAGCTCCGGCAGTGTGGGCCTCCTTGGCTCGTGTGCGACTTTACCCTTACCTTACTTTATTTCATGATTATAATTGTCTTCTTAGGGACCTGAAACTTGAAAACCTGCTTATTGACAAAAAAGGCCACATCAAAATTGCCGATTTTGGTATTTCAAAAATTCTAAAAAAGGAGAAGATCACAGGGATTTGTGGAACGATCTACTACATGGCGCTGGAGGTAAGTCAGTTTTTCGTTAAAGTGAGAATTTTGAGGTATCATATGGGATCACAACTTTGAGGTGGCTCAAACTTTCAAACTTTAAACCTTATATTTCTCCCATTTTCAGATGCTTGAAGAAGAACCGTATGATGAGAGTGTAGACTGGTGGTCCTTTGGAATGTTAATTTACAGATTGTTGACAGGCGAGGTTTGTATTTTATCCGAAGAAAAAATACAATGTCTCCTGGCGTTATTACAGGGACCCCGCAAAAGGGCGTCTAAAGAATGAAACCAAAAAGGCGATACTGATGACGTAAAGCTTCCCTGATCTAGATACTACTTGGACCTTTGCAGCGCAGAAATAAATTGAACAACACTCTTATCTTACCCCTACCATTTGAAAGGTAAGAAAGCGTTGATTTCTATATGAGAAATGATTTTGACGTCATACGGCGATGAATATAAAAATTGTTTTACGATTCGTGGTCTCTAGTTTTATTGCCACCACCCGAGGTGAGAGGTTTTTAACTTCGCAGCACTACATTCGCTTTTTATGAACCTTTTTTGTGCCACCCGCGGTAAGATGTTTCCAACTTTATAGCACTATACTTTCCCTTGTGAAGAAGTTCTTTTGTACCCTTTAGCGAGTAGCCAATTAAAGCTAAATTTCTATCAATGGACAATGGAAAAATTTAAAAAGTTCAAGTAATGACAACGTTGATTATCTATCCATGACAGCTTTTCGAGCGGACTCCCCAGATAAGATTGGGTTACAAAAAGGTGACTGCCCATTGACAAGAGAACATTCTTTCCTCTTAAATATAAACTGGCAAAACGTGGTGGCGCGATTAGAGCGGCCACCATTTATTCCACCTTGTGATAGTGTGGTAAGTAATTTTGCAATAATTACAACAGTAATTTGCATTTGAAACTAGGGATATCTAGCGAAATGACATCTTTGAGAAAAGTCAAGTGTATGGGTGACTTCTGTATTTACGAAAAAACGTCAGTTTCAAAGAATGAGAAAAGATGATAGGAGACTCCTCTTGGGCTTTTGATTTCACACTAATTTAAAACTTTACAATATCATTGCACTTTGCCATCGGAGAAGCAGTAAAAAAGAGAGTTTATGTAGGCTAATTCCATGACATTCATAAAACAGCTTATTGGTCTTCAAATTAGTGTGGTTGACTTCCAACCGTGAATTAAGATATAAAAATCGTAAATTAATATTGCTATCCTTGAAAACGACTCGTCACCATTTATTATATCATTTATGTATACTATGGTTCGTTGAGAGACAGTCTGTGAGAAATTACGGTTATGTTGTTCCTCCATTGTCTTATTGAACTTTTAAGTTGTGTCATCTTTAATTTTGTTATGAATTTCAGGCGTGCAACCCTCCGGGCTTTGTAGATCATGGATCAGAAGACGTTCGCCCCGCAAAAGTATTACGATGTGATTCACATTTCCCGTCAATTGACTAACTTCAGGTATGAAAGCAACAACTAGGCCTTGAACTATCTGACAGATTTTGTTAACTTTCTCTCTGCTTTCCTCCACAAAATCTCCTTTTAGTGAGTTAAGGTAGTCAATCATAAAAATTGGCTGTCAAGACTTTCCTCATAATAAAACGAGCAATTGTTCATTCTGTCCATGGCCATGGTACAATTTATTACATATTACAATTTATCCATGGCCATGATATTTGTTACGCTCACACACAAGTGAATTTTTTTACAAGTGAGATAAAAGCCTTAGACTAAGCTCTACCAAAAGACGATTTTCTACTCAGTTTGAAGTGACTGCACGTTAATAGGTTTTTCTCTTTTCTTATCTTGTTGCAGATGATCCTTGGGATTTGGTAACTCTCTTTTTCGAAAGTTCTCTATCGAATGTCCTGGTCTGCACCGGCCCGTTTGTAACTACGACGTAAGAAACTAGTTATAGCAACGTTATAACTCAATAAAGCCAAAATATATTGAAAAGCATTTGCTTATCAATGTGTGTATTCACTTCCTTTGCCTTGTAAACTGGACAAACCCCTGTGCTTTTAACAACTCACAAGTTCAGTGACAATTTGTAAAACCTTTCATATACACCCTTTGGTAAACCCTCAAACCCCACCCGTTTCTAGTCTTTTAAAAAACCTGATACCAGGGGCTATGTGATACATACCTCGATTTACATGCATTTCTAGTCTTCAGTTGTTGAGGTTTTCTAATGCAAACATTGATCTCGAGTGTAACATTCCACTGTTTGTGAATTACAGACAAGTCATTCCGCAACGCCTGTGGGATTCGCACATGATGAAGTTGAACGGTAAACATGTTTGCTCAGATTGAAAAATTAGCATTACACGTTTTGCCTCACTGCGAAAAGCAGAACGGAGAGGAGAAAATTTACGAAGCATAGCATTCATGGACTTTTCATGGAATAATCTTGTCGTTATATCTGAAAGAATGAATCGGATGACAGCGTGTTTTGGGGGGGAAAATGAAAAAAAAAATTGAAGTTCAATAGTATTTGAAGGCGAGACGAATAGTTGAAGACTAGAAATCGAGGTATGATTCTTTGGAATGTTTCTTTGTGTTTGCTAGACGGTCGCGACCAATTTAGTCCTATAAGAACGCAATTGGTAAAATTTCCCCGTTTTATTATACTTTCTATAAACGATATGCATTTATTTTTGCTTTTCGGTGTTATTATGTAATTATTCTTTGGGGGGCTAAATTGAGGGGAACATATAGGGGGAATATGTTTTGGGGGGGGGGATGTGTTGAGGGAAATGTACCTAGGAGAATATGTCGAGGGGAATATGTTGCATTGTTTTGCTATTGTTATCAGCTGTTGTTTCAGCCCCGTACTCCCCCTGTTACAAGTTTTAAACTAGCTTTCGCTTTTTTTTGTATATGTAATCGCATGAGGCCGAGTAGAATTAAGGATAAATTTTCACGCGTATTTTCAAAGTTTTCACAAAATTGCCCGAGTCGCGTAGCGACGAGGGCAATTTGTGAAAACTTTGAAAATACAAGTGAAAATTTATCCTTAATTCTACGAGGGCTCAGTGCGATTACTTGTTTATAACATAGAGGGCAAAATGTTCTGAAAACTTTTCATTGCACGTCGAAACACAATCCGCCGCCGGCACTCAGAATAAACAATTCTCCACACAAGCAGTTTATTAAACTGCTACTCAGCGTCCAGAACAAAAAAAGAAACTGTCTTTTATGCATATGTTCATCTTTTTCACTCAAAACTCAAACTAAGTAAATTTATTTAAGCTTACCTGAGTTGCGAAGCGACCTCTCGCTCGCTGAATTAACCAAGGTTTTCGGTAGTTTTAGAACAAATAACCATTTGCTGTTTCCCGTAAAACGTTCAGGTTCACCTTCTGGAATTTCTCTTCGAACTATCAGCCGATTACCATACCATTTTTGCCAACCAACTCGGCTAAATTTAAACTCTGAAACTATATTTTTGTGTTGAACAACTCAAATCCAATTCAAAATCTGCTTTTCGTTTCAAGACGCTTACAAAATGCAAATGGCGCGCTCTCGCGCTTAGCCAATCAAATGCGAGTATTTTTGGCGCTTGTCCAATCAGGAGTCAGTAATTTTGCCCTCGTTGGAAAGAAAATTAAGAAAAAATGCCCCCTGTCTCAACCAATCAGCAATCAGTAATTTTGCCCTCTATGTTATAACAATTGTAATTAGTTTTTAATTAATTTCTTTAAGTGTGTGCAGGGCCCCACTGAAGAGCACCTATTGATGAAGTGGGCTCCCCGCTAAAATATTATTATTATTATTATTATCATTATTATTTTATTATTATTATTATTATCATTAATATAAAGCCGCCACTACCTTTTCAGACAGTGAATAAAAATCAGGGGTTGTGTAATATATTCCCCTAAAAAGAACAAAGAAAACCAAGCCAACTGAAAAATAATCTTGAATAAAACTTGAGCAATGTGGAATCGAAATGTAATCTAACCAGGGCAAAAACAGCAAACTGAGTTACAGCTTTACATGAAGCGTAAATGTCTTGTCTAAAATCCCATAGCAAACAACAACAGTCGGCCTCCTGACCAATTTGAATGGCTGTTATATGTATTCAAACGGTGCCTGTGATGAAATACAACAGATTGTTTCGGTTTAGTTTTGAAGACTTTTAAACTTCAGAAAGGAATTAGAAAAAGGCGGTAGAGGAGGTATAACACATGTTATTGAAAGCGACAGTTTAGTTTCAATTTACCCACTACCTTTATTTTTGAACAAACATTGAAAATGAACTTGCAATTGCTTGCAATTTTCATAGTTTTTATGGTTACATAGTTACCTTATCCCCCGATTATTATTCAGAGCAGTAAAGATGTTGCTGTAATACTTGAGCACCCTTTCGCTAGCTTAACGCAGGATCCTACAATGTCATTTCGTAATTGTTCAGAAAATCCAATTTGAGTTACTACTACACCGCAAAATTCCCCATCGCTCACAGAGGAAAAAAATCTGCTTTGGACACACCTTTAGCCATGATTAGTTGCTGCCATGAGAATGATTCACTTTATTTTGGTCTGAAGGCTATTTTAAGAGATTGTAGTGCGAATGAGGAAGAAACTTTTCCCCCCGATTAAATGTTTTTACATGTTGTTCTTTTCATTCAGTTTAGACTAAACGTATCAGCCATAACATGCCAATGTTACCCCCCCCCCCCACCCCAAGTACGCTTTAAAAATGATCGATGAGTTACACGTTTTGTATTTCGGACATCTTTTTCCCGTGCTTTTCAAATCATCTTCCTTCTTTGGTATCGTAATCATCACACCTGATAATGTACCAGAAGCTTGAGCGTCAGTGTTAGTGCTTGGTTTGGCGGTGGAGTTGGCAGTGGATCAGAGCAACTAAGACGCTTCTTTAGCAACAACAACAATAGAAACAGTTATCTTTTTTTATGACTATAAATTCTTAAATATATCAAATTAGTTAAAGAAAGGACTGATAGATTATAATCCGTCACGTAAATGTAGACATGATTAAATCAACTTCATCTATTCATAATAGAAACAAAAATATGTGAGAATATATAATATAAAAAATATATAACACAAAACCATATTTTGAGAATTCATTTGTTTTGTGATCATGGGCAACTGCTTAATATTGAGGAATTTAGCCTGCATTTAAAATTCATCCGTTGGCGATGAATACTTAGGGCAATGGAAAAGAAAGTGAATTTCGTCTTCAATTGGTTGAACGACAAATGAGGCAGAGGCTTTTTTCAATCATGCTTGTGTGGTAGAGTATTTGTATGTGTAATCAAATGGTGACGAGTGAAAATTTTAATAATTTCCCTCGCCTAAAGGCTCGGGAAATTATTAGAATTTTGACAAAACGCGCGTGAAATTATTTCCTAATTTCACGAGTATACAATTTGATTACCTATTAATATCATGGATGACAAATTACACTCACAATCGTGGGGTTTTGACTTGTTTATCGCATCGAGAACTCCTTGAGCATTGAAACGGTTTAACGGCTAAAGTTCACAATTTTCTGAGTGAAATAATGAAAAAATCTTGTGACAAGTTCTTACCACGCTTTGACGATTTCGTGTTTTTTGTAACCTACAGCAAAATACACCAGACTCTGAATTTTTACTTGAAAAGTACCAAAGCAAATCGCTTGGCAAAGGTTATCCGCGTTTTATCCGGCAAATTCACTGAATCGTGCACTACGTTGCTCCATCGAGCAAGGCTCAGAAGGCTTCACAAATACATTCAAAATACGCAAAGCAAACTTGTTTTAACGAAAGTAAACTTCGGAAGCAAATTTGTATTTAAAAACTGACCTTTATTCCATTCGAAGAAGTGCCCAAATCCACTGAATTACTTCTCTGAGTTCGCGGTCAATCACTCAATCGCTGCAACTGGCTCGCCGTTCAAACATTTTCGCTGTCACACTATCAAAAATGATCTCTTCTCTTTATCTCGCAGGTGATTTCTGAGAAGTTCAGTCAATTAAAAGTCAAAATTTACAGATTACCAATTGTGTCCTCAATGAATATTTCCAGAATCGCTGTAGTTCTGCACAAAACATCTTCATCAATAACCTCAACGCCATCTTGGCGCTGGGCTATAGACCCGTTGCCATGGCAATTTTGTAATTTCACATGTCAAATTATAAATTAACGCTGAAATTTCGCGCCAAAATTAAGGAGTAATTTGTCACCCATGATATTAGTCATTTTATTAAGAGTTTCCTCTTATTCACTCTAATAGAAAGGTCAAAATGCTTATAACATACTTTAGGTTATTGCAATATTGACGTTTTTGCCACATATTTCTGTTTCATCAAACTCATGTAGTGTTTTATCTCGGTTTCAACTATAAAGTGGGGATCAAATCAGTTAAAATTATTTTGGACAGGATAAGGACGTCTTTAATATTTTGAATTCTTTCCCTACCGGGCTTCCTTATCCGTGAACTGGCAAGCATGATGGGATAACGCTGACGAGGAGCCCCATACCAAACATAGGAAGCAAATATACGCCAGGGAAGCTGTTTTGAGCTGCGCTCCAGTTTTGTTTAGTACACCCACGGAGCTTGCAGCTATGTCCGTCACATTTCCCGCAACTTCACGTCCTGAATTCGATCGGCGGCTCTTGGTACTTACAGTTGATAACATTGAGGGGCTTATCAAATGTTGATTCCAGTTGCTCAGTTCGTTAAACCTAACTCAGACAGTGTGTAACCCTGCAGTATTACTAGGCTAACGTAATTATTGCTAATTCTTTCCGTTCTGTGTTTAGAATGCGTCCAAACAAATCTCTGAAACGTTTATTCGTCAAAGACGCGCATTAAGAACATAATTAACATTGTTCACAGTAGCAACTAAAGGAAACGAAGGGGTTCTGTTTTTCAGTCATCTTTTTCTTTTTCTTGGCGACAAGTTCATAAAATGCGAGCACTGATCACATCGCTAATTTTTTTTCCAAACCGTATTCCACAGTTTTCTGAACAGGCCTCTCTTGGTCTTGAGGTACTCTTCAATTTCCGTTTCTTCATTCAACTGCGCATAGTCAGCGGCATCTTTCCCATCCGCTGTGGTCAAGTCGACATCAGCTTTAAGCTCAACAAGCTTTTTCACAACTTGCAGGTTACCATAGATCGCTGCCAAGTGTAGCGGAGTAAAACCATCTACGTCGCAGGCGTTTATGTGAGCACCGTGCTTCACTAGAAGTTGGACGACTTGCTCGTCGTTTTTTTCACAAGCAACATGAAGCGCAGTTTTGTCTTTCCTTTCTATGGAAACTTGGGCGTCAACTTCAGTTATTTCTTCCCTTTTGCTGTCTGGTGGATCCTGCCCCCATCCTGATGCAAGCACCGTGCCAAATTTGGCAACGTCTATGCTGCCTCCCTTTACCCGCTTGTGGAACAACCCAGATAGAGGCTTCAGCACGTCAACGTAGTGCCAGGCTGGTTTTCCTCTGTCTTTGCCGCGTACCAGAAACACTCTTTCTTTAGTCTTCTGCGTGCTTCGAACATTTACATCAGCGCCATTTTCAAGCAAACGTTTGACGAGACTTGCAGATTTCTTTTCACATGCACGATGAAGTGCCGTCTTGCCGCTGTTGTCCTGCAAGTTAATGTTACAGTTTGACTTTATCAAAAAATCTGTCACATTGTGTCTCCCAAAGCGCACAGCTCTGTGAAGGGCCGTCTCTCCATCACGTGTCGTAGTGTTTGCATCAAATCCATATTCTATAAGAAGGCGGACAGCCATGTAGTTGTTCCAGTCTACTGCCAGTTCCATAGGAGTACATTTGTCTTCTCTCTTGGCACTGACGTCAGCTCCAAGATCTAAAAGGGTTTTGATCAGCGTGCCCGAGGAGGCCAAGATTGCCCACAACAAAGGCGTGCGATTTCCTTTAGCAGGGATGTTGATATCCATACCATGATGCAAAACAAGTTCCACGGCCATCTCTACATCATCATGGTCTCTGCAGTGGTGTAGCTTCGTCAAGGTCCTTTCCTTCTCAAGTGTTTCTTCATAAAGCTCCTTTATACTTGCATGCCCTTGTTTTCCTAGTGTCGAAAACATATCACAAGCAGTCTTCGACGGCGAAATCTTTGCGTTATTTGCTGTTGACTCGAAATTCATCTCTCTAACGAAGTTATCAAGAAAGATGCTGCAAGTTATGGCCGTGTCGCAATCTCCCTCGAAGGCAGCGGCCTGGAGCAAATTGAATCCTGAACTTTGGTCAACTGCTAAAACAGCCGTTTTGGAAAGTGACTTGAGGCTGAGCTACGAATTAACAAATACATATTAAAACTATTACTAAAACACAACAATAAAAGTAATAATAATAATAATAATAATAATAATAATAATAATAATAATAATAATAAACAAAAACAAACAAGCAAACAAACAAAAGCAAACGGTGCATCAGTCACATTGGTGACCGAATAACGAGTTAAAAGGGTAGTTTGTTTGAAATTTTAGAGTTCAGAAAGAAATAAAAGGGGATAAATTTTTTGGTTGAATTGCTATGAAAGGTGTCGTAAATTATGGCAGAAATTAAAGAGGGATAATTTTTTTTTCTATACATTACAGGTCAATCCGCCCCTATGTGGCAGCACTTCGATTAAAGCGGACTAAATTGTCGTCAGGTTATAAACTAACAATTTCAACTTCTTATTTTAAAGACCCATTCAATTTCTAATATATAACAAAAATCCATTGAATTTCTAATTTAAAAGTGCAACCCCCTACTTTTATCTCCTCAGACATTACCAATAATTGACTTCAGTTAACATAAAATAACAAATTAACGAACAGATTTTTGAAGTTGTGGAAGTACTAACGAGAGTAGTATTGTAAGCCCGTACAGGCCACCTAGCCTCGTTTTGATGCCAGGGCTAAAAGAGGGATCACATGACCTGGGAAAGAGTTGTGACGTCATACAGGAAGTGTAAAAACCGGAAATGACGTCATCAGTAAAAATCATCATGACCACCATGTTGGATGACAAAAAAAATCAATTTTTTAATGGGAGAAAAAACCTACATAGAGAGCGGGACCGTCTGCCTGGACCCGAGTGGTTTTCAGGCGTCCCTGTTCCTCCACCATCTTTGATAGTTCATGTTACTTGCCTCGGCGGCAAGTTCCAAAATTGTCAATGTCAAGTTGGTACCCATGCTCAACCATGAATTTTTCCATCATTTTTTGTTTAGAGGCAAAGAGGTGAGGGGTGGAAGGGAGGACACGATTGAGGGTGATGGGTCTTTGACAATGGCGACACCATTGAGTGGTTTCCCAGGGGATGGTTAGGAAGCAGTGTTGGGTTTGAACATGGTAAAATCGGTCTTCTTCGCGGGTTGGAAGCAGCTTTGAATCACCACTCGAAAACGACGACAACCAGCCAACAAAAACTCAAAGAGGGATACCGTGTTGGACAACTTTCTCAATTTAAAATTTTAATGGCTTTCCATTGTCCGACGTCTTGGATGAAGAACAATGGTTTGAAAGCGTCATCCAAATTGATGATCTGGATTTCAAATTCGATGTAGCCGTTGCCACTCCCTCCCACACCCCTTTTTGACATGCGCGAAGATTTCACAACTCTCGTCCACTCTTTGCTTTCCAACACAACACTTTCCCTCAACATTCAGGTCGTCGAAAAACGTCGGATTTCTTCCCCAACCCATTTGGGAATCCATCAATCGAGCCTATTTCATTTACCAATTGGAAATCGTGGCTTACCAATCCCTTTAAATCCTTGTAGATCATTTCTCCCTTCCCCCCATGGCTATATGCGTCGCGTATTGTCCATGGTCTTTGTCAGTCTTCCTCTCGTCACCTTTGTGGACATCAACATCATCATCCAATGTGAGAAACAGTATTAAGCATGGGCCGAACAGGGACTGTCACGCATTCTACGTCACTTCTCACCGGAGGAACTCTTTCATCTAAGCACGGAATTCACTACCACACCATCTCATTTCATGGTGGAGCATGGGTACCAACTTGACATTGATAATTTTGGAACGCTGTTGACATTGACCGCCGAGGCAAGTAACGTGAACTATGAAAGATGGTGGCGGAACAGGGACGCCTGAAAACCACTCGAGTCCAGGCAGACGGTCCCGCTCTCTATGTAAGTTTTTTCTCCATTAAAAAAATTGGTTTTTTGTCATCCAACATGGTGGTCATGGTGATGTTTTATTGATGACGCCATTTCTGGTTTTTATCCTTCCGGGATGACGTCACATCTCTTTCCCAGGTTATGTAATCTCTCTCTTAGCCATGGCATCAAAACGAGGTTAGGTGGCCCATACAGGCTGACAATACTACTAACAAGATAATGCTATAAAAGTAGAGCTTAAACTCCAGATTAGAAAAAAAAAAACATTTTGTACTCTATTTAAACGCTGATATAATAACATAATCCAAGGGTCTTAATTTTGTTGGAAAACGCCATTAAAACGAATCAGACACAAATTTTAACTATTTGATGACTGTTTATATGAAGCCCTTACCGGCTGTTTGTAACTGGCAGTGGCACCATGTTTTTTAAGAATTTGAATAATTGATTGGTGGTTGTTACGTTCAGCTTTCTGCGTAGGTGTTTTCTGAAACTTATAACAGAAATCGTATTTAGGCAAGAGGATGGAAGAGGATATGCTCTTAAAAGTTACCTCTGCCCTGGACTTTATTTTATTTTGTTGAGCTTATTTGAAAACGTCTCTTCTGTGACAACTACTTTTAGCGAATTTATTATTTTTATGGCGAATCCACCCTGAACACTCCCGAACACCCTGCTTTTCGCGCGGCCAAAGAAAAAGCCACGGTGTAACGCCCCCTACTAACCTTCCACTTACAAGATAAGTCGCGTTCCATATTTATTTAATATTCTTTTTGGTTCAGGAAATTTTTCTTCCTTCCCCTTGTAGTTAAAATGCAGGACAAAGGCTTAATACGCATGCGTGTAACTTACATTTGCTTATACATGGTTCAAATCTTTAAATGTGTAGGCCTTCTAGGTTAGGTACTTTCTTCGCTCCTAACCGCACTGGGGTAAACTTCGTTTTCAAAGTCTCTAGAAGTTCATTTCCTTGGCCTGGCCCCTTCCACTACCCCCCTCCCCCCTACCTTGTCACCTTGGCTTTTACCTTTTCTCTTTTGTCATGTGAGTGCAGTTTAGTTGTTCCCACCTTTGATTAGTGGGGGTTATTCTTGTCAATACCTCATTGTGTTATCATACTTGTAGTGATTATTGTTACATTTGAATAAATAAAGGCCACATTCGTGGTAAATTAATCCCAAAGAGGCTTGCCATTCATCAAACTGACCTCGTCGCTCCCACGCAAGGACATACTTGAGTATGTACACGGTTACAAGGGTTTGTCTTTTGAGCTTTAACATAAATACCAACTTTAACTAGCCTCTTTTGTAAATCTTTGTGTCGTGTGTTTGTGAACGCTTTGTCTCTTCTTATAATACGTGTAATAGACCATTTCCGAGTTGCCTGGTACCTCTTTTTCAAAGCGAGTCTTAGTGCATAGCCTTTCCTATGAAAATGAGAGCGCGTTTTTTTATTCACAATTCTGGAATGAGAATGGCCAGAATGTAAAATGCGCTCGTTTTTCTATTCCGCATTCCTATTCCAGAATGGACAGAACGCCATTCCATCCATTCTGCTCCTAGGGGCAGAATGAACAGAATGTTGCGAATGAAAATCCAAGATGGCGGACGGCGAGATGAGCGCTGCGGATTCAAATACGTCTCTGCCGGAGAAAAAATCAGGTAACACTTTTGTACACAATGAAACATTGCTTCTAATTTCATTGTACCAAAAGTGCGAGGTTTTTTTCAGTGATGTTTCGCACAAGAAAAAGGCAATTTGGCAAATGATTGCCGACGACATGAAGAAAAATGGCTACTCGCCGTCGGGAATAAACTGCGAGAACAGGTGGAAATGCCTTACTTCTTCTTCGTTTGTTTGCCCATCGGCAAATATACACATATTCGCAATGTTACACATATTCGCATATACACATAAAATACACATATTCGCAATGTTTACTCGTGCCAGGACCGCGCATCTCGACGGGCGTTTTTTTTATGCAGACAATCCGAATTATTCCTAGCATTCCGTACCAACCATTCTTATTCCAGAATTGTGGATAAAAAAACGCGGCCTGAGTTTTCATTTACACGCAGATAAAACTCATTTCCATATGAAAGGCTTTGCACGTGGCGTCGCTTTGAAAACGAGACACAAGGCAATTCCGAAATGGCCTATTGAGGACCACAGAGTAGCTCCCTTTAGGCTATCGAGTTGTTACCGTAATTTGTGCGGAAGCGAGGCACCATCAAGTAGTAGGTTTCGATAAATCAGTGGTAAGTTATTATTGGTCGCCATGAAAGAATTCTATAAATTTCAATGTTGTTTAGACATGTTTTCTTCGTTTTCTAATCTTGTCTCCGCAACAAGAACTGAAGTATCGTCTTTATAGAGTTTACCCTTAGACATGAGGTACATTTAAATTAGAGTGGAAATTATTTGCAAAGCAGATAAATTGAAAATTTCTCGGCGTTTGTACCAGTCCAAGCATGGCTTTTCTTGGCACTCACTGGTTTTTGAAATGAAATCCAATAAAGTTTTCCCGAGGTCCCGACGTCATCGGCTCACCACAATCCACTTTCGTTGCAAAAATGACTGGTATAGATGCCCTAACTACTTAATTGAGAGTTCTCTCGCTAAGTCAGACGTGTTAGACGTGCAAAATGGCTGATTAAATCACTCGCTAAATTCATAGTTCCAAAACTGATGAGGTCGTTAAAAATTCGCTTAAGCCCCTTGAAATCGCATATTTAAGGTTAAATAATCCAGGGGAAACCAATAAGTTAAGTCACTCAAAAAAAGTAACTTTGAGGTTTTACGCTTACTCTGTCCATCGCGTTGACATCTGCACCGTGTTCTAGCAACAGTTTCACAATAGATTCCTGTCCATACCAAACAGCGAGATGAAGGGGAGTCAAGCAAAACTGAAAAAGGAAAGAGGAAAAGTTGATGCGTCAATAGGAAGCATGAATTTCTCCACTGGTTGATCATACAATGACAATAGAATAAAGAATAAAGAGTAAATCTGGTGATACCGACAAGCCCAAGAAAGAAGGAAAAAATTCTGGAAGTAAGAGCAATCGTTTGTTAAGAAATGATGCGATCGTCAACAATGCCTGTTTTCTTTTTAATACTAACACACTGAAATGTGGTCCAGTCATGGACAATGCAATTAGGGTTCTGTTGCTCTGTTTTCCCTTTAATGATAACAAAAAACATACCACGCGAATTGCTCTATCTTCGATGACCAAACCGACCCAAACCGAAACAAAAAATTAAAGAAATAAGAAAAAAAGAAGAAGAAGGTACCTTATCTCCTTGGTTTACATCTTCGCCATGATCAAGAAGCAACTTAACAGCCTCCCATTGCCCACAGATGGCCACCTTGTGCAGTGGACTTCTACATGCCTGGAATCGAAAGCAACCGCCCGTATTTTTAACCAACATACATTATATTATACCATTCAGTTCTTAGGCTACGTTTACACGGGACCAGACTGGTACCGTTCCAAACCGAACCGGACAGGATCGGCTTCTGTTTACATGTAACAGTTTGGAAACCCATCCAGGTATTAATACGGGATCTTTCTGAAACCGATCCGGAAGGGATCCAAAACTGAACTTGCAAAAGAGAAGGGTTTTAAATGTGTTTGGATCCAATCCGATTCCGGTTCCGGTTCCAGAAAGGTCCCGTGTAAACAGAAGGCCTATCCGGTCCGATTTTCGGACCGGAGACATTTGGATCTGTATAAAACATAGCCTAAATCTCGGTTATCAAATTTCTAGTTCTCTCATTGGCTCACTGCACACAGGCTAACAGCAAATAACCCTGAATTTTTCCTTTCAAAGAGATTTGATGCTATGTCGGTGGAGGGGGACAGGGGGGTGGGAGACCGGGAGAAAAGGGGGCGGAAGGTGTCTGGGAGGCGGGAGAAGAGGGGGCGTGATGCGGGATTCCCAAAATGGCGGGAAGCGGGAGAAAAAGGGAAAAAAACGCAACATTGCGCAATATTTCGCAATCGAAAAAATGCAAAGAGGTGGGAGGCAACAAATGCAGGGCGGGAATCGGGATTAAAGGGTACGGGAAGCGGGAGGTTTAAACCACCTTGCCCCCCCCCTCCCTCCAGCGATTACAAACGTTGAGAATTTAATAAAGCACTATTATTTCACTCGCGCTTTTTGGATATGAGGTGATTGTAACCAATTATAACCAATTATAACCAATCACTTCATATCCAACGCGCGGTCGTGGAATAATTATCACATATAATACATTCGAGTTTTCAATATTAAAGGAAGCATTTAAATTGTTACTCGCGATCAAGTGCTTATCAGCCTGAAGTCATTTTGGAAAAAACAATGGACAATGAAATTCCTTTATTAATACATTTTTTCTTATGTTAGAGTACAGAAGCACATTAAAGGGGCAGAAGGAGGAGGTTTTTTGGCATTTGCTACTTAAGCTTAATTATAAGTTACCTCCATTTATCAGAAGTTTATTTTTAAAGTTTGTATGTCAAAGCTCCAGTCGCATACCTTTGCCTCTTTGGCTCTTTCTTCCCAAACAGTGGTGGGCTGAGTATGCGCGCAGATAAAAATAGAAGAGATTGAAGAACACCATGTCAATAAACATAGGCTAAGATGTGTTGTCCATTAATTTCAGTATTCGATCATCCCCCGAGGTAATTTCACCTAAATTGTTTTTCTTTTTCTGCTTGCACTGTGGTGAAAAAAAATTGATTTAAAATTAAGAATATGAATAAATAATTATGTTTTGCCTCTTAATATTCACGATATCTTTCGACAACTCTTTTCGTTTCAAGCATTAGTTAGTCCAGATCAACCCCAGGGACAATGTTCTCTTATGAGTGATTTCATGGTCTAACACATTTTCTCACTCCTTTAATCCTTTAAATATAAAATTTACCCAGGAACTGTATTTGACCAACTTGAGTTACAAATTGGTAGCCGAGTGCTTTTTGTGTGCTGTTAGCATGGAGTTATAAGAACTAAGCAGTGAGTATGTACGTATTGCAGGTCTCAAAGACAATTTTGTATAGTGTTTAAGCTTTTCAGTTGCTGTTTAGCACCAAACAAATTACAACAACACCAGCAGGAACAACAACAACAACAACAACAACAACAACAACAACAACAACAACAACAACAATAACAACAACACCACCAACAACAAATGAGTCCTGAATCCGCCCTACCTTTTGGAAACTAGCCTTAACATACACAGACTCACTGGAGTCACTGGCGGCAGGTTCCCTGAGCTCTGATGCCCGAGTGCCTGTATCACCTGTAACATATACAGACCTCGTTGATTCGCTGCCTTGGTCACCCGTCCAAGTGCAAGGATGTCCTTCAGATGAACAGCCTGGCTGCGTTGCGTCTTCCGTGGTCTCCTGAGAGGAACCCAGTCTTGGTAGATGGGACTTGTAGTAGCGACCTTCAGAGCTCACAGTTATGCACTGCAAGTCCACCTAGAGGAAAATCCAGTTTAGATCTCTTTGCACGTACACCCTCTTTTCTACTGACACAAACACATCACATGGGGCCAATGAAGAACACGAAGCAGTAAAATGTAACCCATGTCAAGCGCCAACCACGATCAGGCGGTTTACATTTGGCACTCTGGTCTACGGAAGTGACTTTTAAAAATCTGTAGAAATGACCGCGTGTGGTAAGATGGATTAATGGTTTAGTTGTTGATTTATAAAACAACCGAACGCTGGATCAGATTGTACCATTATACCCCCTTATGTGTAATGGAGCGAAGTACGAACTTAGACGTTTTAAAAATAGCTTATTAAAAGTTGCAATTTACCTTGCCTTGGTAGCCAAGCCTATAAGTGCCTTCTTTACCAGAATCCCAAGCAACCCTAGCTGCACATGATGGTACTCCCTGCCAGCTCGTTATTTCCGTCACGGTCCCAAATCTTCCGCCATCTTGGTTGTCATATTTCCAGTCGGGGCCCCTGGTAACTATGGCGTTTGGATAAATACCTCTTGCTTGAACTTTACTTGTTGTGCTCCTTTTCTCCACTGGAGTGCTAAGAGAAATGTTGCAACGCGTTGATTATGACCAGTGTATTTATCATGTTAAACAAAATAATTTGCGAATAAAACCTTGTGTTCAAATTGCGTACTGGAAATGCTCAACTAGTTTTTTTTTACATATATTTTTGCAATTTTTTCTCGAGCATGCAAGGAGGAGAACTAGCAGAGTAGTTAGGATGTCACTTCGTGATGTCCTGTATCGATCGCTCCTTTCTAATCTGATCGCTTTAGGTTTTTCAGCACAATATGATCTGTTTGCGTTCTGCTGTATTTACTTTGAAGTGACGCTGACAACCTTACTTTTCGAATAAAAAACCAGGTGTTGACGTCCCTTCCCAAAAATCTATTCTGGCATTTTTGGTACCGCTAAACGGCATTATTCGAAAAGACGTTCCATGGTATTTTTATTAAAGAAACTCCACTTCCACTCAAATCCGAATTTCTGAGGGGATTTTTATTTTAAAGTTTTAAAAGGCTATCCGAGCATGTATTCCATCGAAGGGTTCTATAAGGTGCCCATGATTAACCTGTTGGTCACAAATCTGTTTTTATTATTGAAGGTTAAACTATTTTGGATTGGCTAATTACACGCGCTCGTAGAGCGATCAACCTTTTTTCCCTATCCGGATTCGGGTAGGGTTCTGTGGGAAAACCAAAAAAATAATGATAAAACTTAAATTTGAAAAAAGTTTAAAAAGTCCCACAGTCTTGATCCCACAAAGGTCGCAATATTAGGTCTACTACCAGCTGTTTAGTGAAAGGATATAAAAGTTAATGTTTTGATCACGAGCAAATGGCAAATTATAATAGGGAAGATTAAACATGTTATTCATTTGCCTTTTTCAGTCTGCATCTATAGGGAAAGGCTAGGCTTTCGTCCTTGGGCTATTCTCTTTGTAACTCGGACCTCCCTGACAGTAATAAAATATTTATTTTCTCAAGTTTTGAAATCGTGACCACAATATATAGACAATAATACATGGGCGCGCTGAGATATGGAATTTCTCTTCGAGTGTTCAAAGCGATATCTCACGAGTGAGCGTAGCGAACGAGTTAAATATCGAAGTGAACACGAGAAGAGAAATTCCATATCTCCAAGCAACCATGTATTATTGTGTTTATTATATAAACAAAAAAAGCCCACAATATTTAATACTGAGACAATTTTTATTTAAAGGCAACAGCAGTAAGCGTAAAGGCAGAAGGTAAAAGTAATGACAGTTCAACTGATTCAAACAAACAATTTTCAATACATTCATTAGCACGATAGAAAACTTCACTATTATTTTGTTTTCTTTTTGTTATTACTCCTCTTTATTGCTTTATTTGTCCGTATTCATTAGTAGACAATCGAAAGTCACCATACCTTCTTGTTCCAGATTAAACTTGCGACGTATATGACTAGAATAGCACTTATCGATTAACCTGAATATGAATTAAATTCGGCAAAGTCGTAACTCGCCGCTCGTTGTCGAAGTCTCCGCACAAACTAAACCACAGGGTCGTCTATAAATTGAGAAATTTGCTTACCTCTCGAACAACTCAACTGTTGAACGTTGTCCTTCGATAGTAGACTCGCTGCATGTAGCGTTGGGTTTTCAGATAACGCTCCACAGAAGCGATATAAATTCCTCTGAGTGTTGTTGGCTCATATTCATCACCAGACTTTTTTCTCACAGACAATAGAAATCTGCTGAGATAAGCATCTAATTCTGGCGGCGGTATGTCTTGCAGTTGTCATGTTTCGTTTTCATTTGGCAAAAACGACTTCATCAATACTACGTCGCTGTGCATCTTTCTTTAAGGTGATTCCATTCAATTGCATTGCGCATCCTTTCTGCGCATCAATTTTTGCGTGATTAGCGCGCGCATGAGCGCGCGCGCGCGCGTTCGAAACTTGGTAGGTTTTCTATGAAAACTGAGCTGTTGAGAGAAATGAATTGTCGTTTTCTCCAAAACGAACTCGGTGACCCCTCTTCTTTATTCCATTTATTTGAAGAAAACACGACTCTGCATAATATATCTAAATTTTAAGAATTTTTCCTTATTCAATTTTCAAATATTCTGATTAATTCACTATTACAATCTGATTTTAGGCATTTCACTGGAAGCGTGCATGTGCTCGATTTGCTTATTATTTCATTACTTTCATTTTTAAGGTAACTTTAAGGCCTTCTGCTGTAACACTGTTTTGCTATCACAAGAATAATGCTTATATTTTATTGCTAGTGATAACTTTCTTAAAGTAGTGAGTGTCTCTGGTACAAGGAAAGGCTTTTTAATATTGCTGTCGATAGCTAGCAAGGTACCTGTATACTACAGCCCTGTAGCGTGAAATCAGACACGGTGACCCCCTCTTTTTATTTTATTTTTTCGATGCACTAGGTGTAGTTATTAACTGTGCAAAGTTTCAACAAATTCTCATTACAACTTCTGTTTCGATGGAATCACCTTAAGTGTTTTTGTTGGCTTCCGCTTCGACAAATCTTTCAACATCTTCGTCGGTGAGGGACACGATTCTTTAACTTGCCGAATTTTTGGCTGTTTTGTGTATTGCTCGAGGCCATCGTAAACTGTTAGAAGTTATTTCTTTTTTTTCCGAGCCAGCCAAGCGAACAGAGAATCGATGGGCAAACCGTTGTCGAAAGTGGCGCGAAAGAGGGTGCGTGACGTCGCGAAAGCTGATTGCCCGTATTTTCACATGTAAAAATTATCGTAATTTTACATGTACCAATTACGATTTTTCTCAGTGGTGAAAATCTCTATAAACACTCTAGTTTATATAATAATATGTTTTAGAGCAGTATGTCATAAAATGTTGCATTTACCCCTTTACAGCTGAGGCGTCAAATCTCAAGAAAGCGTGGTCTTTTTCATGTTCATCGGCCATATAACAGGATGTACATAGGTTCACGGATGCGTCCTTGCAATCGATACATTTCCAGCGTATTCCAGCGATTGGACTTTGCTTGCACGCAGTGCAGATTATTCCATTATGTTTTATACCTGAAACAGGTATAAAAGAGAGCTATGTTAACTTCGTTTCACTGCAAAATGGTTTGGTTTGCTTTTAATTCTCCTCAAAACAGTAAACAAGAAAGTTCCGGTATAAAAGGACAAGCCTCGCCCTATTTCACGCCCCATTGCACTCTGGAATTGAAATTTTTGAAACAAAATGACGTACAAAGGGTCGAAATAAAGTTATTTCTTCCTTCTTCATATCCATCGTGTCCTATGTTGTGTATTTTTATCTACTGCGACTTATTCCAACCTATTCACTAGGAAGTACGCGCCTGAAACACTAGTGTAGTATTTGTGCAAGCTTTGTAATTTTTTCTCGCACCACAGGTAGCCAAAGCTGAAAATCGATAAGCCGCCCAATGAGCCGGAGAGAGACGAGATGAGATTAGCATATTTGGGAGCACAGGTCGGCGGATGGTTTCCGAAATTTGATTTCATGTTGCAAGAAGCCCAGAATATTGCCGTTTTATGATGAGAAACGTTGGAAAAGATGCATTTTTCAGAGTATAGTTATCAATTCACTATGGATTTATTCTGGTTTGAGGAAATTGTGAGTAAAAGTGGCGCATTTCAAGAATTAAAGCTCATTTAATGAAGAGAAGTATGCTTTTGTGCGGGTGAACTGACGGATATGTCTGCAACCTTTCATAATTAATTATACATAATACTCCTTGGGAAAATAAATTAGAAAAGACGCTTATTCTCGCTTCGAGAGCGAACCTTTGCCCCAGATACCAAGTAAGTAAGATACAAACAAAGAATTTAATAGCATTTTTTGGATTTTCAGTCAAAACTAAAGCTTTGGCTACCAGTGTTAGCACTTGGTTCAAGTTTCTCGCACTTGTTTTGTTGGTGATGAAGGAAACCTTTATCAGAACCGAACATGAATTCTGTGTTCTTTATGCCAGCGAGACTCCTCCTGACGTCAAAGTCTATGTCGTCTCCCGTGTTGACAGATATCGGAGATGTGCACTCTACCGAGGTTGATTGACAGCTAAGCTCTCAGTGGCCAGGCCAAGGCCCTTTTATACCGGAACTTCTTCTTTAAGGTAATTCTGTTTCACGTATTTTGACAAATTTTATGGTGTGTAGTGTTCATGACTGTACATTTATCAATCGATTGTAGAACATTTATAAACGATATTATTTCAGGAGAAAGTGCGCTCGTCTCAAACCTCAGAATGGTCATGGGTATTTTGTGAACTGTAAGTTGATTGGCATATATGTTTTTTCGTCTGTAACGAAATGTTCCACACTGCTGTTATTAACCGGCCGTCCCCATGGCGACCGCCGGTTTATAAATTGGTCTGGGTGTTTTCTTTGGTGACTTGCCTTAGTTATCCGGTTTTGACTCGGCCAACTGAGTCTCCGTAAACTTCCGGTTTTCTCTTGACGTACCTCAAACGTCCAGTTCCGGTTATGACGTCACACAGTCTTTACGTCATGATTACGTCACGCGAGATAAACAAAACTGAGGGGTGTCACATCACACTAACAACGTTACTTGTTTCATGTCACTGTTCCATACTTATTAAACACAGACAACGCATGCGTAACAGAGGTATTACTACTGGAATTCTACGCTCGTTACTAATATGACACAGATAAATTGCTGTTAACTTCGTGGTAGCGGTTTAGGTAACGTATCCTACGTACAACGCATGCGCAACTAACTTTGCCTAAAACAAAATATGAACAAATATTTCACCGCGTGATAAAGACGGTCTCGTCACATCGTGACCCTCACACAATGAATATTTCGCCGCTTTACAACAGTGGAATCGTTATATTACAAAGAAGAGAAAGCACCACTAGTTTCTCCAATTCTCGTACATATTAAGTTTGTTTTGTTTTACCATTTTTCGTTTCCAAACCTATTGTTGCTTTTTAGAATAGATCGCTTCGATTTTCAATTTGACAAATTTGTTAGGAATTCCAAGTCACTTTGTTCCAATAAATGTTTCAACGAAATTGTCATATCACAAAGAAAAGAACGAGCTCCACTAATTTCGCCAATTCTCCAACATATTTAGTTTGTTTCATATTACCTTTTTGCATTTTCAAAGTTAATTGTTTGGTTTGAGAAAAGAACTTTTCGATTTCAAATTTGACTCGTTACGAATTCCGAGTCAACTTGTTTACTTTTAAAAGGGGATTCCCGGTTTAGCAAAGCGGAATCAAACATCACGTCATGAGATATGCCTTAATGTGCCCCAGACTCTGACGATCTGCTCGAGGTCGTGTTTATCAAGCATTATATTTTGATTCTACTACTATGCTCACTGTTTGTATTCACGGTCTAGGCACAACAGTAAATATTTTGTCGTCTCTGTGTATAAGCATTCTCAGTTGTGAGCGAATTTATACCGACATTCAACGTTTGAGTTGAATTTGCGTTTTTCAGCAGAATAAATAAAAGCGATAAGAAAGATAAGCTGAGTCATCAGAGTTTAAACCTTACGTCATCCAGTAACGCTATAGTTAAAGTATTGTCACATAGTCACACTTTTCGTCACGCCGGTTCGTATAAATACGGGATCGCGCTAACATTTGTTAAACCTGGGGTGGGGTGGGTCAGAACGGCCGGTTAAAATGCCCATTGGCTTTCTTGTTCTCCGTCATCGCTATCCGTGAAACGTTAATTTTGTCAAGTATGATGGATTGTACTTAACGTGTAATGATCGTGATATTTTCCTTGAAATGTGATCGGGAACTCCACCACTCTAGCTAGTTTTTCATTCTGTTAGGCATAAGGGTACATAAAATGACATTTTATTTAACATCGCTACACTACTGGCGTAAGCATAAGCATAAGCGTATATCATCACAAAAACAAGGATACCCAAGACCTAGGGATAACAGAAACGTCGTCAAAATAAAAGGGAGAACCAACATAATGTTTCTTCTTATTGAGTACTGAGGGGGGCATTGGGGGTACCCAAAACCGCAATACCGCAGCGAAAATAGATGGAATACCGAAATTGCATTCGGAAATGGCAAGTCATTGTTTACCATAAGCTGCATCTCGCTACGTTGTTCATAACTGCCTTAACCTCTAAGTATAAACCTTTCGCATGTTCATTAGTATATTAAATCAGATCTTTTTCAATTTGTAAACAAGAAAGATAAAAAAAGGTCTAGACTTAGCTCGAGAGTTACACTTATTTCTGGGTTGTTGTAGTCGACCTGAGCGCTCTAGTTTGGTTCGATTTGGTCTTTATGTCGATAGTCACAAAAGGTCGCAACAGTGAGGCAACTTTTCATTGGTTGTTGTAATTGTACGATAAAACTATAACAATAATTAAACATCATGTAATGCTTTCAGTCGCGTAGAAAGCCTCAAATCATAAGCTGTTTCAGAAATGACCAGAAACAGGAATACCGGCAAAAACATTTCTTTTTACCGAATACCGTCGACCAAATTAACGCTAAAAAACCGTAAACCGAAGGTCTCAACAAAACCGCAATACGGCACTTTAAGATTCAAAGTACCGAAATACTGCACGAAAAATTGCCCAAGACTGCATTACCGCAAACCCCAATGTCCCTCTCTGTACTCCTTACTGGGAAATCGTGTGAAATCTCCACATTAACATAAGCTTAAGAAAACGGTCAAGTCTGGGTTCCTTGTGTTCACGCATGCTTCTGCTAAGCAGAAGCAGTTCCCCCAATAGATTAATTCCTAAAGAGAACAGTATATTAAAAAATAAAAAAAAAACAAAAAAAAAACAAAAAAAACAAAAACAGTCTGTCCTCGTGCTTGTTAAAACCAGCCTTCAGAATTATTTCAAATAGATTGTGTTATGCCGTTATGTGCATTTCATTCCCTCAGTTCTTGACATTTGATCATATTTTATCCCACTCTCTCTCTTTCTGTTTACGTCCGCGTTACTTTCGGTTTCTCAAGCATAACTTATCATAAGCAAGCGAACCGAAAACGTTTGGTTTCATTTCTTATTTACAAGTTCCGTCGCTAAATTCATTGACCGATGTCTGTGCTAAAGCTTGAATATTCTTTGTACATTGTAGTGAGCCGAGAACAAAACCTCAGAATGGTGAAAAACCTCAGTCTTGTGAAAACCAGCCTTTAATCTTGACACAGAATTATTTCAAATAGATTGTGTTATGCCATTATGTGCATTTCATTCACTCAGTTCTTGACATTTGATCATATTTTATCCCGCTCTCTCTCTTTCTGTTTACGTCCGCGTTACTTTCGGTTTCTCAAGCATAGCTTATCATAAGCAAGCGAACCGAAAACGTTTGGTTTCATTTCTTATTTACAAGTTCCTTCGCTAAATTCATTGACCGATGTCTGTGCTAAAGTTTGAATATTCTTTGTACATTGTAGTGAGCCGAGAACAAAAGCTTTCTTATCAGTGAAAAGGAAGTACGTTTCTTACCAACAGTGGAATTATCCAATACGCTAATCTCGTATTTTCCATGATATCCCGCTTTGTAAGCTTCACGAGTTCCAACGTCCCACTGTACCATTGCCATGTTCTCTGTCAAACTACCAGAATCACTTCCGACTTCAACAACAGTTCCCACATATCCTTCGCCGCCGATACTTCCGCCCTCATCTGACTTCCAGTCGGGTCCACGGACGACACGAAGACCCACACAGAAAGTGTTGGCTGACAAATCAATATTGCTTCCAGGTTCGTCAATCGGCTCATTTGCTCTTTCTTGCATTAGACACGGATCTTTTGGCAGCAAAGATAGTGGGCTTGAAGTCCAAGGCATTATTGGATTAGACGGAAAAGAGGCTAAGAAACGTTGGGATAATGAAAATGAAACAGAAATCGGTCATCTCTTCGCAGCAATGATTGCGTTATCTCCGATCCCCCTCTGACTTAGCTCTGTGCGTGACGTACCTGATGACCTGGGTCAGTGTCCGTCTGTGACTACATCGGACACATTGGGAACCACATAAACGTAGAGAACAAAGTTTCCCTTTCACCCTCATATCGGCAAAATACTAAAATTGGTAAGCCCTGTTCAGATAAATGTATTATTGAACTTCAATTTCAAAAGTGATTAGTTTTGAAAGAATAGAGAGGGTACTAAAGGTAAAAAAATGTTTCGCTTTGCCAGCGGGTCGAACTCATTCAATTTGTTCAGAAAAAAGTTCTTTCTGTTTTTAACCCAATTAAGTGCAATCCAAAAATCAATAGTCACACTGTTTATAAAGATGTCGTCGTTCCGTAAGTTTACTTAACCTTGTTTTTGACTCTGCTTGCTGTTGTTACATTGAATCACTGCCTAAATATGAGGCATTTAAGAGCAAATGTCACTAAGGTTTGAGCAAAATTGGAAATGGTCAGAATAAACTTCCTATCATTTTTTGTGTGAAGTTAGTCCTTCGAGTGGAAGCAACCATGATGATATTTTTTTCATTTCTCGTGAGAAACCGAACTTGGTATCAGGGGAGGGGGGAAGTTCATGCCCCCAAATGCATTTTTTGGATGTTTTAGTCCCCGAAAATGGACTTTTTGTTAGCTAATTTTATCAAAGCACAAGAGACTGGTTGAAATTCTATTCGCATCCTAGCAATCTATCATCCTTCCCCTTTACAAAAATGTTATTAGATATTTCTTTGTTCCTGGGGGGACCCCTTGCCCTCCATTCTTTGTAAAGGGGGGGGGGACTCTACTTTTGAAAAACTTAAAATGAGACATCTTTGACTAAAATAAAATCTAACTGGTATTCACAGTTTGATTTAATTCGAAGTTGTAAATAAATGATTGATTCTTTCTTAACCTTTTGATGCCTAAAAGTCCGCGGGCACTCAAGTGGTTTTTGCAGGGCACGTGATTTAAAACAGGCACGTCAGGCAAAATGACAATTTTCTACTTTTTTAAGTTGCCACTTGTCAGAACTTAAGGAATGTTACAGCAGTTATATACCACCATGCAGTTTTGTTATTATCTATAAATTGCTATTATTTCCCTTTTGTAAGATAATATTACGCGAATTCAGAAATATTACTTTTTCAACATCACACTCTCGTTGGGGACTGTTAATTTATGCAAAAACAGTACTCAGTTAACCGGTTGAGAAAACTATAAAAATAAACTGGACAGTCGACTAAACTGAAAAAATAAGCTTTATAAGAAACAATTGTTGTCTGACATACCATTTTGTAAAGTAATCAGTACAAGAGCGGCCTTGGTCGCGCCGAATTCAGAGATCCTCCAAGGTTCCATTTTGGTGACGACGATTATTATCGCCAGATCAAGAGTTCAGTTGTCATCCTTGCAGCAGCTGCAAATGGTTTCGTTTACAAGGATCTTCTATCCAGTTTGCTGCAACCGCCAACAGATCAACCAAAACACTGCAAACAGTTCCCAGAGAACCAAACATCACTCGATGCTCTGGCCGCCACGTTGGATTTCGTGACATCATTACTTCGGGTCTTTCCAGTATCCATTTTTGTCACGCTGCTCAGGAATACTGTTTAAAGTCAACGGTACTGGCTTGTTCTTTCGAATTTTAAGCAAGTTCCAAGTATTTAACTATCACATTATTTCATAACATTCTTCTTACTGGTACACGGACTACACGAGAATTGAAAGATTGAGTGTTTACGATTGCCTGGTGTACCGCTGACCGGAATTTTATCTTCGGCTTTTTAACTTTTAACTAGGGCGGGAGGAGAGTGGGGGGGGGGGGGGTTACTCCCTATAGTGGGCTACACGGGGAGTCCCGGCCGGAAAGGGGTGCCTTTTTAAACCTGCAGTATACTAAAGCGTAGGGAAAATTGCCATTTTAGTATATGAAAGGTTCACAAAATCGGCTGCAACATGCAAAGTGGAAGAAATGGTGGCTAAAGGGTGCGGAATTTTGGCAGAAGTGACACATAAGAGCTTGTACCCTTTGAGCAACTGATCAGAACGACTGAAAGCCTGAGAAAAACGTGGCAATTATAGGAAATTACATAGTTTTTGCTTATCCTTGAGGTATGAGAAAGGGGTGCAATTTTGCCCTAGGTATATGAAAGGGGTACCATTTTGGTAAACCTGAGTATATTAAAGGGTAAGTGTTTGAACCTCCAGGCGGAGCCTCCCCGTATAAAACTTTATTGAGTACCCCTGTCACCCCGGGAGTAGGAACGCGTAGGGATTGTGTCAAGGAATGTATAAATTTGTATACACATCTCCGACTTCTCCCAAATTATGTTAAGATGGAAATGTTTTTAATGACACTGCTTGTATGCAACACAAAGTTCTTCGGCCACTTTGAAAATAAAACTTGTTATAAGGGATACTACATGTGCAGTAGCTTTACCAAGCCATACAAAACTCCTTTCCTAATCTCCTTTTTAAACGGAGTTATCTATTTGTGATGGCTATTGTACGTATACAAGCAAGCCTGCTTAACGGACTACTAGGGAAGCATGCTTACTCTCGATTATGATTTAAAATTGTGCTTTGATCAGGTAAGAATAAGGTAAAAAGACCGCAGAGAACTCCGCCATCATCGAGGAAGCTCTCCGGCAAGTGGAGATTTTGTGCCCTTCTCAAGACAAAAGAAAAATCACGAAGAAGCTGATCCTGAAGATGAAAATGAATAGTAACCTGGAGAGGACAGTGACCACCATAATAAGTACAACTTCAGAAGAGGAATTCCACTGAGGGTCTCCTCATTGTCCTCGTACCCAGTGGATGGATGTGTGAAAACTTATTTCCGATCTTCCTCACTGAGGCAACGGCACTGAACATATTGAAACCGGAGATCCATGATACGACCTGATGGGAAATCTCTGTATGATAAAGCTAAACAGCGCTACACACGCAGGCTGCAGCAACCGGTCTTAAAGCAAACCCATCGCTAAAAACCCCAATGAAACCCCAACCAGGCCAACATACGTTGGCACAGGGATGGGCTCTTAAGTCTAATATAAGTCAAGATCATCCTCTAATAGTAGTATTTTAATGTTTTTCTTTCTACACACGACCACATCAGCTCTGGTGTAATTAGTTTTCACCGTGTATTAAAAAATGCTTCTTCTTCTTCTTCTTCTTCTTCTTCTTCTTCTTCTTCTATTATTACAAGTTAGACATTTAACAATTATCCTGCGAAATCGCGCGGAATATCGCCTGATACTTAGCCGACGAGGCCGTAGGCCGAGTTGGCTAAAATCAGGCGATATTCCGCAAGATTGAGCAGGATAATTGTTTTATTATTCAACACATTGATAACAAAACACAGTCGTATTGCGAAAAAGCTGGAGACGGTTTTTATTTGTTTTAAAAAAGACATTTGTAACATTTTACCGCGCGGACATGCATGAATGAAATTGGCGCCTTTGTCAAAGTTTGAATGAAATCGAGAGCGTTGGCAAAACTCTTGATCAAAATACAACGACATGTCGAATGCACCAATTGCTCGAAAATTTCTTCAATATTGTGATACAAAACTCACTTCCACTGTTCAAAAGTTATAATTATTTGTAATATTGAATGTACAGCCAAAAAATGATAATTGGGGCTGTTGCTGAAACTGCTGGAATTGCTGCTGGAGGAGAAGGTTCTGGTTAGCTTCTCGCAGTGGAAATGGCGATGCTTCGGGTTTACGTGCTTGGTCAGGTGTTGCTGTTGAAGCTGCCATAGCTGCGTCGGTACTTTCCTCTTGGCCAGAAACGAACGACGAAATGATGTTTGACATTTGCTGGAACTGCTGGAGGGATGGTCTACTATTGTAAGAATCTATGCTGGCATCGCTTTTGTGGCCAGTTACAGCTCTTATGCGGCGGGCTTCGATATTTTCTTCACCGAGAACAGTGACTGTGGTGGCTCTAATGGAGTGGTTGGTCAAATGCGGAGAGATGCCAGCCTTAGATGTCATCTTCTTCATCATTTCTCCAAGGGGTCTCTCACCTAGTGGAGAATTGCAGAACCATATTGGGTCAACTTCAGGATTGAACTTTCCTGCACTGAGCGCTCGAGGCTTCTGGTAGAAAAAGTCGGCGTTAGGATTTAAATGAAGAAGATAGTTTCTGACAGTCTGCACTGGACATCTCGCCGAACCTGGAAGTTCAAACATCTTTGCGTCGGACTCGTCTTCATCGTCTTGGATTCCTCCCTGGTGGTTTTTCGTGCTTGGCAAGGCACCAGCTACACTGCGGTTGATTTCGTAATACTGACGGCCATTTGGCGTTGTTCTCAGAACCAGCATCTGTTTGGTCATTTTTCTTTGGTTTTCGCGACCTCGCTTGCCGAAATATAAAGAAATGTAAAATCAAACGGTATTTTGGAGCTGAGAGGGATTTTTTGAGTCAGTCGGACCTAACTGACCAGACTGGAAAAGCTTTTCAACGATTTCTCGGGTGAGTGTTTCTTTGTGCACTACTCCAGCAATTTCGCCATCTTTTCTCAGTGTTTTGACAAATGCATCTAATGCCTTGTTTGCTTGGGTGAACTCTGGGTCCGCCATGATACTGAATGGTTTTTTGAGCTCTGTGCTTTGCAAATATCGGTCAAGACCAGCTCTAATGCTTCTAAGGCTAGTAGCTTTATAGTAGCCCCCATCTTTCTGTCTAGCAGAAAGGTAAAATTTTTCGAGACATTTTGCAAGCTCGCTCTTTTCCATATCTTCAAGAGAAGTCGAAAACTCCGTTTGTTGCGAGAACCAATCTGAAAAAAAGGTTATTGCTCGTTCAGAGTCTTTGCTAGCGAACGGGACGATAAAAAATGGGCTGAAAAAGTTGCATTATTGTTTTGCTTAATTGTAATTTGCCGGTTCGTGAGCAAAAATGTAAGCAATAAAAATTTATGCACTGACCATTAAAAATCTTGACGGCAAACTTGGTTGCTTTCTTTGTGTTTTCGGGAACAGCGTTGTTAATTACTTCGTTTACTTCAGAGGTTGTTACGTTTTTAAAACGTCCTGCCATTTTTCTGCCGACGAAATTACGTATATCGCAGGATATCTGTTGCGTACAGACGACGAATATTAAGTGCGGATTGACCATATATGGGCATAGTGACAATTTGTTGAATAATAAATATGAATATTTTGCAAGCAGTCAAGAAAAGCCCAGCTTATCAACAATCGAGTTGGAGATCACGGTTTACAACACTTCAGCATGACAGTAAAATGATGCTACACAAAAGAATTTAGGCTTATCTGCCAATATCAACCTTATGGGGAATAGCCTGCATTTCTTGGTTTAAAGCAAGAACTGTTTGAAATGCAATTTTAGCAGCAACACTGTAATTGAAGCTTCCTGAAAACAAAAAGGATGCTTTGTTGCCCTTTTACTTGCCCAACAAATAACATATGAACATTCGTAGCTAACAGTCGAGTGAACAAAAACTACTGTACGTCTGTCGGCTGTTTACAACCGGAATAAAAATTGAATTATTTAAGCACTGGACTAACGATAAATATGAAACATCAAGCTAATGATAGATCGGAAAAGCTCTAAAAAAGCCGTTCACTGAACGCAAATAATAAGCTCAACTAAGCGTATTTCACAACAAAAGTTATGTTAAAAGCACCACTTATAATTACACGTACCTGACATTGTAGGCATTTGTAGCCTGTTACATACTGTATCCATCCATCCGTCCGTCCGTCCGTCCGTCCGTCCGTCCGTCCATCCATCCATCCATCCATCCATCCATCCATACATACATACATACATACATACATACATACATACATACATACATACATGCATAAATGCTTTATTTGTTAATGTTGGTTAAAACTGGCAACCGTTGAAGCTGATGTGGACCTACTTTAAAATTATTTAAGGCTAATGAACACTACGTATTTACAATATTTACTTAAAGTTACTTAAAACGAATGACATAGTTACAATCATGACTTGACAGTTGACGCAAATGCCTGAGCAATGCCGCGAAAAATGAAGTGATGCCCACTTTCCGAGAAACTATTAACAATTCTTAAGTGGAAATGCGCGACAGAAAGCTAGGAAAAACCATATTTCTGCTAGCTGCACAGAGCCTGTACAATACAAAATACGAGATTGCGGTAACTACTTGGCGCAGGCACTCACGTGGTGGTCCGTGCTGTGCGGCCATGCCTAAAAAGGGCACCAGTCTCCCTCAATAGCCAGTACCATTGGTGCCCAGTACTCTGCGTGCCTGCAAATTCACATCCCTAAGCTATATGAAAACGAAATTTTTCAAAAAAACTGTTAACGGAGTTAGAAAGAGCATAGTCTGAAACCAAATACGCTGATTCGTTTTTACATTTATATTTAAACCTCACAAAACAGGGGATTATCAAAAGCTTAAGGTTCATTTTTTATTTTGTTTTTTTCAAAAGAAAAAGTAATAACGGGTGTTTTTGAATTACTTACAATTTTTTCTGCAATATGACTGGGAGAAATTACGGATTTATTGAGCTCAATGCAGTTTTAAAGTGATTTCAAATATTACGTGTGCTCTTGTCACGTGACCGATGACGTGACAACAATAAGGTTATCATGGACGTTGCTTCCATGTGAATTTCTATTAACCAGCCAAAGTTTGCTTCTCTTCGCCTTAAACTGCCATAACTAGAGACTCCTTACCAGTCCCCTGGGAAATGCTCCTGTACAGAGCCACCTTAACTTTCAAATGTCAGATGTAAACTGGCAACTTCCATATTGCCCATTCCCATTAACACCAGGGCGCGTTATCTGCTTTTGAATTGATATTGGCCTGTTCTTGCAGTGAGCTGAAACAAATTTTTGCCATAGTGACGTGACTAATGGCGTCATCACCTTAACATTGATATGAGGGATAACTTTCGCGCAGTTGTAAATAATACATGGTACAGCATCCTCTTCGACCACGAGTTAACTAAGTTATATTGCATTGAATTTTTTCTGGTGCAAGGCATTCTGGGAAGGTTCTTATTATAATTATAATATTGTTTTTAATTATAATTATAATTAACAAAAAGCAGAAAGATTTTCTAAATAGAATTTATGAAGAGGGGGAAAAGACAGAGATGAAAGCAAACCCAGAAAATGTTGCAAAGGCGATGAGGAAGGCTAAAAATGAAGACTAAGCGCGTGTTTCAACCATCTGATTTTTTAACTCCCCAGCAATTGCAAGTGGCCTCCTGTTTTAGCAGAATGTCTAACTTGCAAAACACACTGTCTCGATTTAATGACGAATGAAAGGAGTTGGGAGCGATTGCGTCTGACATAAGACATGGGTGAAAGCACGCCTCCAGCTGCTGCGATAAGCAATGAGATTCCGGTCAGCCGTACACCAAACAATCGTAAACATTCAAACTTTCAATTCTCGTGTACCAGTAAGGAGAATGTTATGAAATGATGTGATAGTTAAATACTTTGAACTTGCTTAAAATTCGAAAGAACAAGCCAGTTGACGTTAAATAGTATTTCTGAGGAGCGTGACAAAAATGGATACCGGAAAGACCCGAAGTACTCATGTCACGTAATCCTACATGGCGGCCAGAGTATTGAGTGATGTTTGCTTTTCTGGGAGCTGTTTGCAGTGTTTTGGTTGATCTGTTGGCGGTTGCAGCAAACTGGATAGAAGATCCTTGTAAATGAAACCATTTGCAGCTGCTGCAAGGATGACAACTGAACTCTTGATCTGGCGATAATAATCGTCGTCACCGAAATGGAACCTTGAAGGATCTCTGAATTCGGAGCGACTTGGGTTGGCTCTAAGGCCGCTCTTGTACTGATTACTTTACAAAATGGTATGTCAGACAACAATTGTTTCTTATCAGGCTTATTTTTTTCAGTTTAGTGGACTGTCCAGTTTATTTTTGTGTTTTTGCATAAATTAACAGTCCCCAACGGGAGTGTGATGTTGAAAAAGTAATATTTCTGAATTCGCGTAATATTATTTTACAAAAGGGAAATAATGGCAATCTATGGATGATAAAAAAACAGCATGATGGTATATAACTGCTGTAGCATTCCTTAAGTTCTGACAAGTGGCAACTTAAAAAAGTAGAAAATTGTCACTTTGCCTGAGGTGCCTGTTTTAAATCACGTGCCCTGCAAAACCCACTTGCGTGCCCGCGGACTTTTAAGAAAGAATCAAATATTTATTTACAACTTCGAATTAAATCAAAATATGAATACCAGTGAGATTTTGTTTTAGTCAAAGATGTCTCATTTTCAGTTTTTCAAAAGTAGAGTCCGCCGCTTACAAAGAATGGAGGGCCAGCGGTCCCCCCGGAAACGAAGAAAAATCTAATTACATTTTTGTAAAGTGGAAGGATGATAGATTGCTAGGATGTGAATAGAATTTCAACCAGTCTCTTGTGCTTTGATAAAATTAGCTAACAAAAAGTCCATTTTCGGGGACTAAACCATCCAAAAAAATGCATTTTTTTGGCATGAACTCCCCCCCTGATACCAAAATCGGTTTATCACGAGAAATGAAAAAAATACCATTATGATTATTTCCACCCGAAGGAGTAACTTCAAACAAAAAATGAAGGGAAGTTTATTTTGACCATTTCCAATTTTGCTCAAACCTGACATTTCTCTTAAGTGCTTGTTAAACTTAATGTGCACAATATAGACCTAAAATAAATCTTCCCTACTTTATTGAAACATGCCACTTATAAAACAAAAGTAGAAACAAAGTAAAAACAACAACAACAAAAAAACACTATTGAGCACTATTAAGTTTTTGGACAGGCTTATTTTCAGACAAACTTTTTAACCTCTGTCCTAGATCAAAAGCTTGCGAAAATTGTGGGGATCAATTTACTTCTTTGTAATGAAAACGCCAATCAGCTGGCCGTCATTCTTTCACACCACTGTTTTTGCTGTTTCGTGAGAGACGGAATGCTTCAAAATATTTTTTCCAAGAGGAAAAATAAGTAAAATCTGCTGAAGCGACAAAAAGGCTTCCTAATGCCTTTTAATGGAACGCGGACGAAAACGTCAATCGAATCATGGATGCATGCTGGCGCTACTGAATTTTATCCCTCGATTTTCCTAGTCATGTTGTCAGCGATAAAAACTCTATGTCAAGACAAAAGGACGCGAGTATCATGTGACAATATGTTTAGAATGCGGGCGTCACCCGGTTATCAACCCCTTCCTCACTTTCATATCAGGCTTCTTTGCGTGCGCGCGGAGAAAAATTCGGCTAAAACAAACTCGAGATTATTAGCATCATAGTGCTCCTGTTCTAAGAATGTTTACACATTCAGCACAATACATTGTTAATCTATGATGCTCATCTTTGTATTGTCGCTATTTGTTTCATGCACTGGTGGTATAGTACCCTTTTGACTCTCTGACGACGAGAAGGACATCGAGAATATGATTGCGAAGATATGAATTATATTTTCGAGTGGTATATTGTTTTTTACCACTAGAAAATAAAATTCATATTTTCAAGCAGCCGTGTAATTTCCTTTTTATTATATAGACAAGCGTATTTTTGCTCAAACAACAGTGTAAAAGCGGGAAATAACGTCCTCGATATCCTGACTAGTGAGGATGTGGAAAATACGCCACTCGAGTCCCGGATGTAGTGTTGTATAAACTTTACAAGTGGTCTGTTTTCCACTATAAAACACTTTTGTCTATATAATAAACTGGCCTATTTTCTACCCCGACCAATTGTCGACCCAGGCACGTTTCTGATTGTTGTCCGTGTGCCCATTTAAAAATTAATTTGAGCGGAGTGAAGTGGGTGTTAGGTCGTGAAGTGGAATGTGTTACTGTAACTTGCAGCACCTTAATCAAAAATTTAAATGCAACAATTCATTGGTTGGGGAATAAAAGGGTTTCTAAGTACATATTATTAAGGTTTAGAAAGTGGCAACCTTGAAAAGGGCCAATCGTAAAATGTTGTTCTTTATTATTCGAAAAAAATGTACCAACAATAGAGTCTAAAAATACCATAATGTAATGTGACGTAATGTAATGATACGTATGGAAAGTTAATGTAAGGTATGGTAAATAAGGTAATGTTATATAATGCAGTGTAATGCGAAGTAATGTCGTGGCATAATAGTCGAATGTGCAATATGTTGGTTTATTACCACCAGCGAATACTGTGGATGAGTTCGAACGTCAGCTTACCTTGTCATAAAAATCAAATGGAGGAAAAAAAATTCCTCATTCATTAAATTCTTTGTTTATCTATCCGTGACAGCTTTTCGAGCGGACTCCCCAGATAAGATTGGGTTACAAAAAGGGTGACTGCCCATGGATAGGAGAACATTCTTTCTTTTTAAATATAAACTGGCAAAACGTGGCAGTGTGATTACAGCGGCCGCCGTTACTACCACCGGTTGATGGCGCGGTTAGTAGTTTTACAATGGATACGTTACTAGCAAAAAATTTCGGACGTTTAATTTTCCGACTCTTTTTCTTTCATTTCGGACAAATTTCGGACAAAAGTTTCGGACACTTTGCTGAAATATGCCTGAAGTAAATTTAAGCCGTCAAAACATGAATTAGACTGAAGTAAGATCTGTGAAATGATAGTTTTACTGCACGTCAAGGTTTTACAGATACACCGACGAGGAAATAACGCAAAATCATTCAAGCTTATTTATGTCTCAAGCGGTGTCTCAATTAGAGGTCGGTAGAGTTCGGCAGTATCGATACAACAGTTGAAGATGAAAAATATCAACCTTCTCCAATTGCAAAGGGAGGGCTTGAGATAGTCCTCCGAGCTACGTTTACAATTGACGACTGCAAGCGGTTTCTTCTTCGTCGTCTCAAAGAGCTTATTCAAAAGAACTATGAGCTTCCTGATCAATCACCTTAGTCACCGACAGCTACAGATGAAGAATAACCACACGCTAGTGATAATGAAGAGGACCTTTTAATTGTGTTGATTGATGATGAAACAGAAGAGGACTAGCAGCAATGGCACTGGCAATGGAATTATCGTAAAACTGGGCTTGGATCGAGTATTGAAATAGCAACAGCAAAATGGAATTTATCTATGTTTTTGTCTTTCATAAAAGAAACACATTTTCCTGTCCAGTGATAAAAAGAACGACATCTGGACAAAGCCTGATCCGAATTCTAGCTATATATCATGCATATTGGCCTTGAATATGTGATGGAATCGACCAAGAAAGTACTTTAAAGTTTTATAATGTACTGTAAAAAGTTCGGACACTTAAAATTTCGGACGCTTAAAAATTTCGGACGGTTTTATTTTCGGACACTATTTTTATCCGAAAATAAAATCGTCCGAAATTTTTTGCAAGTAATGTATGTTGTGGTTTAATTTTATCCTTGGTTCAATTTTTACTTTCCTTTATTTTATACTCATTATCATACATTATCATGCGTAAAAACAAAGGAAAATGAAAATTGAATCAAGGATAAAATTGAACCACTACAGATACAACCGTAATTTGTATTAGAAACTAAGGATATTTACAAAATTAAAAAAAATCTTTAAGAAAAGCCAAGTGCATGGGTGCTTTCTTTATTTACGAAAAAATATCAGTATACTATGGTAACTAGAAAAAATGAGAAAAGATGATAGGAGACTTTCCTCTGGCTCATAATTTCACACTAATTTAATCTTTATCGCAACCTACCGATGCATAAACCGTAAAACAGAAAGTTAGAGGCTAAATCTATGAAATCCATAAAATGGCTTATTAATGGTCTTCGAGTTGGTTCCCGATTGAGATATAAAAATCGTAAATTAATTTTGCTACCCTTAAAAACGACTCTTCACTATTTGTTATGTCATTTGTGCATGCTATGGTTCAACGAGGAAGAGTTAGTGAGAAATTATGCTTATGCTTTTTTTCTATTGTGTTGTGGAACTTTTAAAGTCGTGTCGTGTTAAATTTTACTTTGAATTTCAGGCGTGGAACCTTCCGGGTTTAGTAGGTCATGGATCAGAAGACGTTCTCTCTACAAAAGTATCGAGATGTGTCCCGTCAATTGACTAACTTATAACCTCAGATATGAAACTAACAATTAACTAGGCCATGACTGGTATATTTGGTAAACTATCTTTGAGTTTTACGTTACGGAGTCTCCTTTTTTGCAAGAAATGCAGGTGTATCGTTAAAACTGAACCAAAATTTCAGCGTGGATATAACATTTAAAACAAACACGTTTCAGCCAATTGTGAACAGCTGCTGGCAAACCTTTCCTCCCAATAAAACCAGCAATTGGCACGTTCTAATTTATCCATGCTCAAGAAAATGTTACGCTGACATACAAGTGAGCTTTCCACCTACCCTCCAGGCTCCACAAAAACATAATTTTGTCTTTTTCGTCTGAGTTTGAAGTGACTGCAAGTTAATAGTTTCTTAAGAGCCATTTTCTGAGAATATCGAGAATCGAAAGACACTCACGAAAAATGCAATTTTTTTTTATTTTGCCAAAAAATCCCTATGGGTAAGCTAATTCAAGAAAAAATAATCCAAAGTTCCAATGAGTTATTTAACGGACGAAAATTTAAAAAGTTCGAAAAATGCATAAAATGGCGGTTTGAGGGTCTCTAAACGGGTCAAATTCTCACTCAACTTTAGGAAGCCAGTGAGAGCGTAAAAAAGATTCTTTTAAAACGAAACAAACCATGAACATTATTTAACCTTTGTACTTTAAAGCTGTGTAATAAATTTGTCAATGTTAGGTTTCGAACATTTTCAAGCGGCGTTCTTATCGAGCCGCTCTTAACCTCGTTTATCACAAGGTAAAATGAAGGCCAACTTCGGCCGCTTAAAACGGCATCTGGTATGTATCATTCAACGATTAAGACTACACAGAAAGGAAGCTCTGTCATTGTACTTTTAACCAGGAAAGTTACAGCTTTGGGAATTAAATACTTTTCCGTCAGTAAATTTTTACTGTTTAGTGATCTGAGCGGGTAGAATTATATGCAAATTACAGATTTAATTCCTGGAATACTGCTAACAATTACAAAGGTCGTTAAAGATAGGCTTACCATTAGTTACACATGCATGCACAACGTTTTTCCTGATCTTTGAAAGAAGGTTCTGCTTTCTTGAGTGGTGCTGAGTCTTATTATGTTAAAACAAAGTAGATTTTTAACGGCATTTCAACAAGACAGGAATCCACTCATTCAACTGAACCAAGATAACATCGAAAACACTGTGAAACAACGTATTATGCCGCCTACCTTGCCAACCAGAAAAGCAACAATACAATAGAAAAACATTCCAAACTGTAAACAAACGAATTTCCAGTATCCTGATTGAGCGAAGATAATTTAAACTCATCGCGTAGAGGAATAAGCGGAAAGACAGGTGACCTCTGTACTGACCCGCACGTGTCACACCACACTGACAGAGAGAGTCACGTATTCCAGTTCTGTGATGTGATTTGAGATATAAATACAGGAATAAAAACTTGGTGGGAAATTAAAAGAAAAAAAACTTGCAACAGATAGCCACATTCAGTTGTTGGATTACATATTAGCCTCCACAAAGGAGTTTTTATGGTCACGACTCTTTCTACAAAGTGCGGTAATTTCGCAATGTACGTATATATTGCAGTAAGTTTCGTTCAGGGTGTGTTGTACTGATATATGGCGTCAACTAGTTTTTCCGCACTTCTGAAGAGGGTTACTGTCTGTGGATCAAGCAGTGATTACCCAGGCCACGTTGAAGTTGTTTCCCTAAACGAATGCACAAGAGCCATCGCGCGGCATCTTCAATTGCGACCAAGTGCAGATAAAGCGGTTGACAGTGAATTCAAGTTGCTTTTTTAACAGCCCGAGCAGATAATGTTATTGCATTTTGTTCTGGAATTACTGTGTTCCGTAATTTTGGCCACAAATACTTCGTCGCACTCTGCAGAGTCGAGCCACTCCCGGGGGGGGGGGGGGAGAGGGGAAAGTAGGAAGGGGGACTTTTGATCAATGTTTGGGTGCAGGGGTGACTCGGAGGGTTTGACACCCTGACCATGTTTAGGACAGAAAAGCGAAATGGAGTGTCGATCGTACTGACCATACCCGGTTGGGGAAGATGCGCATAAAATTGTATACCATGTTTTATAGGGGCAGAGACCAAAAACCGTATCCTGTCCAGCGGCACATCCCAGTATAGTCCACATAAGGGGGTAACCCTCCCTTCTGAGCGGGGGGGGGGGGAAGGCCAGGTGGTGCCGTGTTTAGCATGACGATGGCACGGTATGACTTCAGACGCCGAAAATTGAACTTCAATGCAATCTTCCTTGGTAGCAGTTTGAGCGAGCGAGACGCGGAAGCCGCGCAGGCCCATGCGTGAACTCGCCCACATGATCCCTTTTCTCGCTTTGCCATTTTAGCTTGCACTTTTTTGGTTTTTGCGTCATGAGGTTGAAAGCTTAGAGTTGAAAGTATATTTATCTTTGATTTTTGGTTATTTAGGCTTTTTTTTTCAGTAGAAGAGTCCCACCAATATGTCCTCGCCACAGAGGGGAGTTTGGCATTCGCTGGAGATGCTCTACAGTGAGATGAAGTGTTCCTCCTGAAATGGCTGCACATAAAACAGCCACAGCTGTGGCTGTTTTATGTGTGGCCATTTCAGGAGGAACACTACTTCTCATTTTAGACCATCTCCAGCGAATACCAAACTCCGCTCTGTGGCGAGGACATATTGGTGGGACTCTTCTACTGAAAAAATGCCTAAATAACCAAAAATCAAAGATAAATATACTTTGAACTCTAAGCTTCCAACCTCATGACGCAAAAACCAAAGAAGCGCAAGCTAAAATAGCAAAGCGGGTAAAGGTATCATGTGGGCGAGTTCTCACATGGGCCCGCGTGGCTAGGAGTAGCGCGACTCTGCAGAACCTAGATTAAGGGACGCCGAGTGCTATGAAGTAAGTAAATCCAGAACAAAATGCAATAACATTACCTGCTCGGGCTAACAACTTGAATTCACAGTGAACCGCTTTCTCTGCACTTTGTCCGTGCAATTGAAGATGTCGTGAGATGTCTCTTGTGCATTCTTTCAGGGAGACGTGGCCTGGGTAACAACTACTTAATCCACAGGCAGTAACCCTCTAGAGAAAAGCGGAAAAACTACACGACGCCAAATATCAGTACTTACACACTCTGAACGTAACTTACTGCAATAGTTCATGAGCTGTAATTAAATTAGAAGTAAAATTACAACAGCACGTACGTAAACATTGCGAAATTACCGCGCTTTATAGAAAGAGTCGTGACCGTAAAAACTCCTTTGTGGAGCTTGTGCTAACATGTAATCCAACAAAGTACTAGCCAAGTGTTGCAAGTTCTTGTTTTTTTCTTTTTAACTTTCCACCAAGTGTTTATCTCAAATCACATCACAGAACTGGAATACGTGACTCTGTCAGTGTGACACGTGCGGGTCAGTGCAGAGGTCACCTGTCTTTCCGCTTATTCCTCTACGCGATGAGTTTAAATCATCTTCGCTCAATCAGGATACTGAAAATTCGTTTGTTTACAGTTTGGAATGTTTTTCTATTGTATTGTTGCTCTTTTGGTTGGCAAGGTAGGCGGCATAATACGTTGTTTCACAGTGTTTTCGATGTTATCTTGGTTCAGTTGAATGAGTGGATTCCTGTCTTGTTGAAATGACGTTAAAAATCTGCTCTGTTTTAACACAAAAAGACTCAGCACCACTCAAGAAAGCAGAACCTTCTTTCAAAGATCAGGAAAAACATTGTGCATGCAGGTGTAACTAATGGTAAGCCTATCTTTAACGACCTTTGTAACTGTTAGCAGTATTCCAGGAATTAAATCTGTAATTTGCATATAATTCTACCCGCTCAGATCACTAAATAGTAAAAATTTACTCACGGAAAAGTATTTAATTCCCAAAGCTGTAACTTTCCTGGTTAAAAGTACAATGACAGAGCTTCCTTTCTGTGTAGTCTTAATCGTTGAATGATACATACCAGTTGCCGTTTTAAGCGGCCGAAGTTGGCCTTCATTTTACCTTGTGATAAACGAGGTTAAGAGCGGCTCGATAAGAACGCCGCTTGAAAATGTTCGAAACCAAACATTGACAAATTTATTACACAGCTTTAAAGTACAAAGGTTAAATAATGTTCATGGTACGTTTCGTTTTAAAAGAATCTTTTTTACGCTCTCACTGGCTTCCTAAAGTTGAGTGAGAATTTGACCCGTTTAGAGACCCTCAAACCGCCATTTTATGCATTTTTCGAACTTTTTAAATTTTCGTCCGTTAAATAACTCATTGGAGCTTTGGATTATTTTTTCTTGAATTAGCTTACCCAAAGGGATTTTTTGGTAAAATAAAAAAAAATTGCGTTTTTCGTGAGTGTCTTTCGATTCTCGATATTCTCAGAAAATGGCTCTTAAATCGTAATCTCTTTTCTTATCCTGTTGCAGTTGATCCTTGGGATTTGGTATCCCTGATATTACTTAGAAATTAATTAAAACATTTCGAATGTACCGAATGTTCTGTTCTGCATGGGCTCTTTCATACGACGCATCGTCACAACGTTAACGTTACAACTTGATAAAACCAAAATGTATTGAAAATACATATTTAAATTAAAGACTTTGTATTCAATTCATTTACCTTGTAAACTGAACAAAACCTCTGTGCTTCTAACAACTCACATGCTCAGTGACAATTTTTAAAAGCTTTTTTCACAGGCTTGGTTAGCCCCCCAAATCCGGTCGTTTTCAGTCTTAAAAACTGATATTAGTCCGTGTGAATTACACTTAAAGTAATCTTGAATAAAAATTAAGCAATGGAATTAAAATGTGGTTTAGCTCGCAAAGTAAAAAAAGGAGCGAAAATGGACAAAAACGACAATCTGAATTACAACTTTATATGAGCCCTTTAAAAATTGAAATTAACGGAATTTCGAGTAAAGCGATTTAATGGAATAAAAATGAGGTCGCGTGCAAAAACAAAAATGACGCGTAAAAGTCTTGTCTAAAATCCCAAAGCAAACAACAACAGTCGGCTTCCCGGCATCAGTATTTGAGTGGCTTTTATACGCATTCAAACGTTGCCTGTGATGAAATACAACAGACTGTTTCGATTTAGACTTTTAACCTCAGAGAGTAAATGGGAAAAGGCGGTCAAGAAGGTATAACACATGTTATGGAAAGTGAACAGTTTCAATTTACTCAACACCTTTATTTCTCAACAATTGAACATGAACTTGTAATTGCTTGTAATTTTCATTTTTTGTAGTTTTTATGGCTATATAGATGAGCATTTCAGGTAGTAACTACATGTCATACCTTATCCCCCGATTATTATTTAGAGCAGTAAACTTGTGAAGGTAATACTAGAGCATCCTTTCACTAACATAACCCAGCGTTCTACACGGTCATTTTCGTAATTATTCAGAAAATCTAATTTGAGTCGTTTCTACACCACTAAATTCCCCATCGTTCCCAGAGAAAAAGTTACTTAGAACACACCTACGTGATTAATTGCTGCCGTGAGAACGATTCACTTTGTTTTGGTCTGGAGGCTATTTTACGAGATTGTTTTACGAGTGAGGAAGGAAATTGTTTCCCCTGATTAAATCATGTTAGACAACTGCACGTTACCCTTTTCATTTTAAACTAAACGTATCAGCCAAAACATGCCGATGTTTAAGAGCTCCTGACCAGAAATATCGAGAATCCCACGACAGAAGCAAAATTTCATATTTTATTTTATTTCACCAAAAATACCTCTTTGGTAAACTATTTTCAAAAATCATATTTAAAAAGTCCTCCGCTTTTCGGTTTTTCCAAACTTTAGATAAGTTCGAAATGCGGCTAGAAGCTCGCTTGCGCCCCCCTGGAAACAAGGAAAATCGTGCAGGTTTTAGCAAGCTCGTACGCAACAATGGAAATCGTTCCCGTTTTCCCATTTGGCTCATAAGTACATCATTCTTTCTTCTATCTAAAAATATAAAAATCGGAGAGAAATTTGCATTTTCAGTCTGCTTGGTGACCTGTTGAAGATACTAACCTTGAAGGTTTCAAAGTCAAAGCAAAATTTGGGTCAACTTCAGAGGCTTATAACTGACCTAGCATATACTGTTCAGACCAAAAATATACATCAAGTGTAAGCTCAATCATTCGTTTTCACTCTCTAAAAGTGTCGGTTTTGGCCCACTAAACGAGACGCGTCGAGAAAAAAGAGTGTAAATGTAAAGATCCTCGCAGTTATTAACGCAACTTATGCAGTTGCGAAAAGAGAGCCTGAAAACATCAGGCTTGCCGGGATTCGAACCCTGACCTCTGCAATACCGGTGCAGCGCTTTAACCAATTGAGCTAACAAGCCAACTGGGAGCTGGTCATTAAATTGGTTCGTAATATACCCGGGAAAGATGACGATCAAATTATAAATATATGAAATTCATATATTTGAACTGCGGAATGAAGAAATAGATGTAAAGAAGATCCTCGCAGTTATTAATGCAACTTATGCAGTTGCAAAAAGAAAGCCTGAAAAAATCAGGCTTGCCGGGATTCGAACCCTGACCTCTGCGATACCGGTGCAGCGCTTTAACCAATTGAGCTAACATGCCAGCTAGGAGCTGGTCATTAAATTGTTTCGTAATATACCCGGGAAAGCTAACAAGCCACCTGGGAGCTCCCAGTTGGCTTGTTAGCTCAATTGGTTAAAGCGCTGCACCGGTATCGCAGAGGTCAGGGTTCGAATCCCGGCAAGCCTGATTTTAAACTCACCTAGAAATTTAAAGAGAGACCGAACTTCTGTCTGCGATAGCATAACTGCAGCATTACTTATTGTAATTCTGGATTTAAGGCTCGAAAATGTTTTAACATTTAAGGTTAAAGCTTTGTGTATTTTGTAATCGGCAGGGATGGGGTAATTTATTATCCGGCCAAAGGCCTTTGGCTGCTTTCAATCGATAGATTCAGCCTTCTTCGATCGTCTTTCACCCATTTTGGTCTCCCGGTGGATAACTTAATGGTACAAGCAGCTGATTTTCTCACGTTGGTCCAGAAGTGGACTGGTGCCGGACCGCTTCTGTACCGGTCCCGTGTGAACAGATGCTCATAAATGAAACCACGTGAACAGACCTGGTGGTCTGGTCCAGAACCATTTGGAAGCTGTTCTGTGTGAACATAGTCTCAGACGTTGTTCGTAAGTTTGGGAGAGGGTTGGGCCTTAAGAGAAGAAACAAAGAAAGCTTCCTGCTTCAACAATATAAAAGTCTAGCTCGAAAAAAAAGTTCAATATTGGCCATTCATCAAGAAGTATAGTGGACGCAGATCAGTACCGTGGGCGGAAATAAGCCGGATCGCCAGGTTCCGATTGGAAGTGTTTGACGGCCCAGCATTAGCCACTGCGTTCTTTTAGGACCTAGCGGCAAACGATTTCCCTGCCTTTGAAAAATAAACCACTTCCAGTACCGCAAAACAAGATATCCTCTCAAGGTTTCAACTGGAACATCTCCTCGTGTACGACAAGTACGACATCTGCGCCATGGCTAAGAACGGCAACCGGAAACGTGGACTTTTTCAGTTTCACTGCGAGCGCTTTGAAACGTAGAAGGAAATTAGCCTACATCAGCATACTAGAAGAAATGTTTTCCAAGTTGTTCTTGTGGTGGCGCTTTTGTTAACTAAATGTGTCCCACGAGACTTAAAATAGCACTCACACGTCCATTTAAAACCGATCAAAGACAATAAGAGACGTATCATTAAATTTTTGCATTTTTCTGCAGAGTTATTATGATTATGAGTTATTTATTCCTTTTTTTTTCTGTAACTAAAAGATTTGCTTGAATTTCCTTTCCCTGGTGTTTTTGTGGTCTTTCTTCCGCAAAAGCTTTGCGGGAATATTTTGGTTTTTTCCAACCACCCTCTCTAAAATAAATGGTCCTACCCTGAAATAATTGAAACTACAAATGAGCCCTAGGATCCCTTCCCTCATTACAGAAATTTCACCTGGTATATATACATTCAAAACAGCTATGTACCCGAAAACTAATATTCATGTTTAAGAAAGGCTCCTGGTTTAAGCCCATTTAGGTGGTCACTGCGTCACACTATCCTGTATCGTGCCTATCAGGAAAAGCTCAGATTTCATCTCACACACTTATTCTAATTTAAATACGGAGTTCATAGTTTGGCAAGATTTGAAAAAGGTTCTGTAACTTTTGCTTTTTCAATCTACAAATTGTCATGACTAATGCAGCCAATAAGTCTGGTAAAAGGAGTGATAACCTGAACCAAGAGATTCACAAGATGATGTCTAAGGTGAGAGTATCTTTGGTTTATCAGTTTGGATCAATCAAATAACATTGTTACATTAAAAATCAATTTTGCATTGTAGAAAAGTAAACCCGGGGTTGCCCCTAAGCCATAGTGACATAGTTACCTCGAAGTGAAAAGCATGTATTTTTACTTTATTAACCTATTCAAAACAATGAGCCAGTGAAACCTTGTTTCATGACTGCTTTAGTGCAACCGATGTGGCTCGCGTGACAGCGGCCGTTCTACTGAAATGCTCAAAATACCCTGCACACTTTTTTTCTCAACGCGTCGCGTTTAGCGGGCCAAAATCGACACTTTTAGAGAGTGAAAATGAATGATTGAGCTTACACTTGATGTATATTTTTGGTCTGAAAAATATATGCTAGGTCAGTTATAAGCCTCTGAAGTTGACCCAAATTTTGCTTTGATTTTGAACCCTTCAAGGTTAGTATCTTCAACAGGTCAACAAGCAGACTAAAAATGCAAATTTCTCTCCGATTTTTATATTTTAGATAGAGGAAAGAATGATTTACTTATGAGCCAAATGATAAAACCGGAACGACTTCCATTGTTGCGTACGAGCTTGCTAAAACTGCACGATTTTCCCTTGTTTCCAGGGGGCGCAAGCAAGCTTCTAGCCGTATTTTGAACTTTTCTAATTTTTGGAAAAACCAAAAAGCGGAGGAACTTTTAAATATGATTTTTGAAAATAGCTTACCAAAGAGGTATTTTTGGTGAAATAAAATGAAATACAAAATTCTGCTTCTGTAGTCGGATTCTCGATATTTCTGGTCAGGAGCTCTTAAATGGTTACCCCGTAAGCTTAGATAATGATCGACAAGTTACACATTTTGTATTTCCGACATCTTTTTGCCGTGTTTGTCAAAGCATCTTTCTTCTTTGGTGTCAGAATCATCACATTTGATGATGTACCAGAAGCTTGCTCTGGCTCCTTCCTTCCAAGTGAAAGTAACCTTGTGCTCGTGCCCAGCGCTGAGAGTTGTTATCTTCTGAAGAAGAACTCCTTCTCTTGCTAGTCCAACTTCTTTTGCAGTGAGCGTGATTTCGTGCGTGTGTGGCCCATGTGGAGTCCGCTTGGCATCTATGAGCGTCAGCGTTAGTGGGTGGTTTGGTGGTGGCGTTGGCAGTGGACAGAGCTACTAAGAGGCTCCTTTAGCACATACCCATTTGTCTTGGACTGGATAAGGACATCTTTAGTGGCTTCGAGTTCTTTCCACATCGAGCTACCTTCTCCGTGAACTGGCGTGATGGGATACCGCTGACGAAGAGTCCCCACGCCAATGATTGGCGGCAAAAATACGCGAGTTCCCGAGGCAGCTGTGATGTGCAGCGTTCCAGTTTTGTTAAGTACACCCACGGAGCTCGCAGTTGTGTCCGCTGCATTTCCAGCAACTTCATCTCCTGAGAAGAATTCAATCGGGGTCCTGTAGTACCTTTTACTGTTGGTACCATTAAGAGCTTTATCTAATGTTTTTCCCCCCAAATCTCCCACCTTCCATGGTGGATTTCCCAGACTCACTGTTCGCTATACCTTTGTATTCCATGTTGCAAGGGTTCCAATTGCTCAGTGGGGTCATCCAGACGATTTCCAATGGAATGGCGTACGTAAATTTCTGGTTAATAGTCTTGCATTCCCGCCTCTTTCCTCTACCCTTGCATGTCTTGAGATCCATGCCTGCAATCTTTGGCTGTGTAGTCATAGCCACGAAAAGGTTTTCATCGGCAAAACCTCGGTGGCCAGTTGCAAGTCCCATTGCACCTTTCTCTAAAACCTTAAACCAGCGATGGTAGTAAGCAGCATTCAGTTTCTTTTCTTCGTTAGGCTTTAGACTGTAAGCGGTAAGGCCAAATGCATCGTCAGTCAGATTACCCGGGTAGTTATCTCGGCTGGGAATCTCTCCCATCAGTTCATCCAGTAGAATCCATTTATCCCAGTTCATACCGTCTTTAAAGTCATCACTGTCAAGTGGGTTGAGGGTAAATCTTGCTGCTCGAGACTTGGCGTGATCTTTTAAAGTCCTTGAAACCGGGATCCGTGGATGGAGCACGTCCACTACACGAAATCGACTGAGTGGAATATCGCGGCTGAGTGGGTGACACAGGATTCGATAATTCCATTGCCCAAGAATTGGAGTGGAATCATTTGTGACGCCAAGAATGGCTCTGAGCAGATAAGAGTAGTTATCTAGGTTATCTTTCCTTCCTGAGTAAGATGTGAACCTTATTTTTTCTTGAAGGTCGAACCAACTCGTCGCGTCAATGAAATGTCTGTCACTTTCAAATGGTTCCTCTATCTGATCAGTAGGATATATCCATGCACCCTCAAGGTAACAAAGCAGCGGTTTAAAATACTTACGGTAGTCTCCGAAGCTGTAATCCTGATCTCTCCACGCCTTAAACCATTCCCGCATCTCTGAAATCTGTGCAGGGACACTTTTTTTGTCCATCACTTCTGGAGGAACGTCGGGAAATGGTATAGGTTCGATTGCTCCGTACGCTTTGCTGTTTCGATGGGGCATATTCAAGCGGTAGTCCGGCGTTGTGCCTTGTTCGGAACTCCACTCCGTTAAGGACTGCCACAAACTCTCCCAAGCCAACGGTTCGTATGTTGTTGGCATGATCGTGCATGGCCAGAAGTCGATTAGTGCTCGCATGCGTTTCGGCATAGTAGTTTCTGGTTCCTTCGCGGAGATGACAATTTGCTTCACACCAGAGTCTCCGTCTGATCGAATTCGCTCCTCAACGATTGCTGCTGCAAGATCATTTGACGGGAGAGTTGGTATAGGGAAGACTGCAGGGTATCTAAACGTCTGGAATGTGCTTTGAGAAGCTCCTCAACTGAAAGCGAAACCCGGCTTGTTCTTCTTGTTTTCCCAGTGGTAGGGCGAACAAGCAAGCAAGAAATACAAGCAAAAACGTCCCAAGATTCATCCTGCGAATAAAATGAAACACAAAAGCTTAAAAAAGCACTGCATACAGTAGCTCGTTTTTCTGGGTCCCGTTTGTTTGTTTTAGGATATAACAGGGCTAAAATGCTATTGTAACATATCACCATCTGCTATGCCTTTGTTTCGAAGACATCTTTCAAAGCCGGTATTCTTATTGCTTTTTCAAACTTTTTTTCGTAATTTTCCAAGATGTTTTAAGTTTGTTAACACGATGCAATCCAACTTAACTGTCAAACGTTTGCTGTTATCAGACGTGTTCCAGTGAACTTTCTCGTCATCATAAGACCAATTTTCAGTTTTACATTTAATAAAGAGAATCATAAAAAATGGAAATCGAATGGAAGAAAAAAAGAGGTGCTTTGTACTGCTAATAGCGGAAAGGAATATACAACTCACCTTACTCAAGAATATACAGTGGAAACCCGAAGTTGGGGTCTAATAGTTGGGCGCAGTTGTGTTTTATCTTAAAAACACAGAACACGTCTACTACTGGCCAAATGAATCCCTCCAGGCATAATAAAGGATTCCACTACTATGCTGCTTTCTTAAATGGATTTTGATTTATTTATTTTCACTGAGGACCGACACTAATAATGAAACATACTGTAATTATAGGTCTTTTGTGTGATATCTGACATGCAATTATTAGAAAAATGTTTTCAAAAGCTATTCGATCACATAATCGCGAAAAGCTAAGCCGCTAAGCCGGCGATGAAAATGGCCCCTCTCTATAACAATGTATACCCCATAACAAAACGGAAGGATTTAGGTTAAAAAAAAACGAAACAACAACAACAACAACAACAACAACAACAACAACAGGGAAGAGTAAAGTATGAAAACCAATGAACACTTATTGCGTATAGGTACATCCTTCAGACAAAGAAGGTAAAGAAGAGGTACAGTTACCAAGGGAACGCGATTTCTCAAAATTTGTATCATCTGAACACTAAAAGCGATAGTTTGAGATATGGTTAGAGCTTAGAAAGTAATTAGGTACTGTTGATGATACAACTAAAAAGCGATAAGTTGTTTTTTTGGCAGGTTTTGTGAGGAACCTTTGATTCTGGATATCGAGTAATGGAAAAATTCTCATAGAAGGCGAATGTTGATCCTTTTCCCTTATTGAAGCCTTTCCATTTCAAGAACGTAAACCAGTTCAAACCAAATTAAAATTATATGTCTTTATTGAAAATTTCAATGTTTTATCTTTTTTTATTTTATAATTGTTTTTACTTCCCATTGACATTATAAAGTGTTCAAAGAAAAGTCTTGGGTATATATCCGGTATCTTAGATACGAAGCGTTTGAATTGTTATATCTCTCAGTTTTATGATACTCATGTGCTATTTTTCTCAAAGGAAACGTCTTAAATACACATGATAAGCAAACTTTAAAGGCATCTTTTTACTATGCACCTAACAATCTTTGTTTAAACTACTCTTTCTAACCGGTTTCTTTATGTCAATGATTCGAACAACACGGAATGTAATACTATTCTAAAACAAATAACACTATTCTGAAAATACTATTCTAAAACAAATATTGTGGCAGGGGGACTCTTGTCAAAGAATCCTAAATGGTTTACATACCTCAGTAATACTGTAAACCGAAAACGCTTGTAATGCCAAACCGACAAAGCTTTAGTTTAAGGAGAACATGGTTTACGTTCGTAATTAAGACTTACCTGCAGGGCACTGTCTTATAGTTTGAGGAACGTTTTGTCGTTTACAGAATATAGCATTTTTCTCAAAGACAAGGCTTATCCGAAGTCGGCAACTGATTTATAAGGCATATATTTCGGGCCTTGGTGTTCCTGAGGTTTTTTTGCAGCCTAATGCTAATATATTGAAAGTAATGGACAAGGCATTCCCTCGTGACTTTTACTTTCTGGTGTAATCTACAGAGCAAGAAAGAACAAAGAAACCAGATAAAAATCACGAAGCAATGAATCACGCATTGCTTTGAATATATTAGCATTTACTTGCCAACTGTGAATTTGTAACGCAAGCTTTTCCGTCGGTTCATACGTCCTCTTTAACGTTAAATCTAAAAGTGTTCCAGTGAATCAATTAATGTTAATCAGACTAAATACTAAAATTGGTCACATCGTCAAGCACGCGTGTTTAAAGGTTTTAAAAAAATCTATCGAGCTGTTCTTAAGATTTTCGCAAAAGCGCTCAAATTCAAAAATTACCAGAAAATGATTATGCGAATGATCTTTGAAAAGCTATTCGTTCTCGAGATCGCGAACACCAGTTTCAACAAAACTTTCTAGGCATAAAATAGTAAGTAAAACACACATTTTAACAGGATTTTCTAGCCTTTTTATCAAAGCATTGATTCGGTGCGCTTACTACTACTATGCAAAAACTTGAAAATGTTTTTCGATTTACTTCAAAACAAACATACAGAATTTTTTGGTTCTTGTATATTTTGTTTGCCATACACCACAATTTAAGATGTTGGTACTTGCTTTTCAAAGTGAAATCTGGAACGCGCAAAATTTCAATTTTACTGTTTTCGAGGATTATTGTTTATCGTTGTCATGGAAATATCGATTTTCACAAAATGTAAACAACGCTAAAGTTAAATCCAAAACCAACAAGTAGTGCAAATTTCAAGTTGATCCGACAAGATGAAGACTGTCTAAGAGCCGATTTTAAAAATGAGGTATGGTCCCATAAAAACTGCGTCGAAACACCTTAATTCAAGCACAGGTAGCCCAAGCTTATATTAGCCTGTTCTTTTTTTGCATATATTATGAGTCGGCAAAATATAAGAGTTTATATGACAAAATATAAGAGTTTGTATGCAACTAAGACGCTTTAAATGCCACAAATGAGAAATAATTCATAATATAAATGGTTCACCATGTTTCTGTGCTGTATTAACTGCTATTTAATGGCCTTTTAGGGTGATTTGAAGCGTTTTCAGCGAGAATAAGCGTCCTTGATTATTTGCACCTAACACTTAAAGGAGAAGGTCACCCCAGAAACGGTGTATTTTTTGAAATCGCCAATAAAAAGGTCAAACTAAGTTGAGTTACTGACCGTGGTTTTAGCTTCTAAAGTGCCTCTAAACCCACTGAAATTCCTCTCCAAAGAAGGCCAAAATTCAACACTGCGCGCCGCCATTTTTTATCATACTGTGCAGCCTGGTCGCTTATCCGTGACGTCAATTTGTTTAACGAGACCAGCGGTGGTGTAACGTGGGCTCTGGGAACAAGATTGCGCCGGGGGGTCTTCTCCACTCGTCAACATAAAAATGGCAGCGCCTGAACCTTACCGTTTTGAGCCAGAACGTGTCCGCGATGTAGCTGATGATGAAAGCAGTGAAGATAGCATCCTCGGAGACCCAGGGGCAGCTAGTCGGGACGACGGGATTTTCATGGGCGAAAGTTTACAACAAGAGCGGGAGAGCTCTTGTTGTAAACTTTCGCCCATGAAAATCCCGTCGTCCCGACTAGCTGCCCCTGGTTCTCCGAGGATGTGAAGATAGTGAATTGAACGAGCGATTGGAGAGCACACTCTGGTGTTCTTGCCGAAAATGTGTAGTGATGTTAACGCCGAAAGAGTGTATTTGTTGTGTTGAGCATCCGGAATCGGAAAACAAGATGGAAGGTACATTGGCACTACGTAATCGTAATCGTATTTAAAGTTTGAGTAGATAATTATTTTAACGCCTGTAAATCGCTTTGTAAATTAAATTAAACAATAGGCTCAAATTGAGCCTTAGTTTTTGTTCCACTTCATCGTCGTCAGCTTCCATTACCTCGTTCGATGTCGCATCAGTGGCAGATTTCGGGCCCAACAACGATTTTAGATCCTGTAGATTTGAAAAAGCAGGCACATTTCACAACTTTACGGAAAGTTGCTTTGACGCATGTTGCGTACTAGGTATTTTTTTCGGCTCTTATTTCAGGTAGAAGACACAGAATTTGAAAAAACAATAAACACATAAACTTAAAACAATGAACAGGGGAAAACAATGCCCTACCATACAATAGAGAATACAATACACTATTTGTTTTGCAAATTCTGAGTCTTCTACTCGGAGTAAGACCCTTTTTTCTGAAAAGAAATTTTAAACTTAATTTTATAAAGAATTTGCTTTTCTTACAAAGTTCATTAGCCTTCACTGCAGGCAAAGAAATGCGACGGGTGGAGGAAAAACGAACCCGTGAACCAAACCCTTATAGCGCAGAATGATTTCTTTCACGGATATAGGATTTACATGACTTTATTTTACTGCAGATGAGAAAACGCGACTAAAAAAAAATACTGCTTATTTTTACTTTTAGCATTCCTCCTTTCGCTCTTGTTCAGCTTCGCTGATGTCCGGTACTTTTACAAGTGCCTTCCACTTGAATATTGTTGGAACGGAGCCATTTTTCAGAGATCTTATGTGGGTATTTCCACCGAGAAGCTGGAAACGGTACTCCGTTTCGAAACAGTCTTAAGTGAAATGCTCGCTACCTACGTACACATATTTAGGCTCCGGCAGGCCGAACCTCTTGTCACGGCGAATCTGGTCAAGCCACTGCTTAGCTGCTAGCGGTTTCTTCACAGGTAAGCTGTGAAAACTAACTCCTCTCACTCTATCTTTTTCGGACCTGTTATTGCAACCCGGAACTGAACACGATGGCATTGTTTCTTCGCAACATAAAAACGAAACGCATGCAGGCAATTTGTAACAGTACCAACCCCCTATAAGCTATGTTATACCAGCTGGGTTTTAAATTTCCCGCCAGTTTCAAGTTGTTTATGTTGACGAGGCGGAGAAGACCCCCCTCCCGGCGCAAAAAAAAAAACCGTACGTGGTTAAATAGATTCAGCAACAAAAAACACATTTTACTTTTATAATTTTATCTTGAACACGAAAAAGCTAAACAGAGGTCTTTTTTCACACCCTCTGATAGTATTGAAGGTTGATATTCGAAATGTCACTATGTGTACTACGTAAGTAATTTTCTGGAATTATCAGCAAGGTTTTTTAAGACTTTTAACAGTAAAAGTGTCGGCCGTTTCGACCACGCTTCACGTGCGACTTTCAAATTTTGCATTTAATTTGTCAAATACACCACTCATACACAGGATATTTTTGTTCTGAGCGCCTATTGTACAAGTCTTCCAATGAAAAGAGATCAGAAATTTGCATTCGCGAACAGTGCGTCACAATGATGGTTCGATATGGTGGAGAGATTGAAAATTGCGATTTTGATAAGGAAAAGGACGCGAATGTTGGACTTTTTGGTATGGCTTTTTTTGTTACGATATAAAGCTATTGGTATCTTGAAGAATTTTGGAGAGAGGTGCCAAATTCGAGATTTACAGCAAATAAATAACTTGAATCGGTCACGTGACGACTTACAGTGTGCTACCTTTCGCTTCGCCTATTAAGTGTTAGGTGCAAATAATCAAGGACGCTTATTCTTGCTCAAAACGCTTCAAATCACCCTAAAAGGCCATTAAATAGCAATTAATACTACACAGAAACAAGGTAAACCATTTATCTTATGAAGTATTTCGCATTTGTGGCATTTAAAGCGTCTTAGTTGCATTTTCCATACAAACTTTTATATTTTGCCGACTCATAATATATGCAAAAAGGAACAGGTTAATATATGCGCTCCTCTCATAGTGAGTTTGGGTGACCTGTGGTTCTAGCAGGTACGGTTAGGTATGAAATTTGCTGCAGGTTTTCATTTTTGAGAATTTTTTTCTAACTTCCAAAACAGATCACGCAAAATTTATTTGTCTTTGATATCCGACAGAAAAAATCCGTGAATCTTGGTACCCACAGCCGTATAACTTCAGCTTGTAAGGGCCCGTTTTTGATAAACCACAGGTTTTCCTGTTTTTACGTACGCCTGTGTGCCTAAAGAGAATCAATCAATGGATGGCTTGTGTAAGTGTAAAAAAAGTTGAGCGGTCTTCCATTTTTTACGTCCCATTAAGACAAGCTGTTCATGAGATCAACTCTTTGTTTTTTGGAGACGTATGGGAAATCTTTGTCCCGTTCTTCTGCTATTTTCCAGCTGTTCCGATATATAAGTGTATATATGTCTACTGGGGGAATCAGAAGACTTTGTCATTTGAGAAACCTCGTTTCTAGGGCTTTCCTCTCTAAACTACAAGTGAAAAGCCCTGGGAACGAGGTTGTCCAACTATATATTATCTTTTCTGCACCCTCCCCCCAATCGACCACAACCTTTCTTGTGTTCCCCGCATCCCCTTAGTAAAGGCAAGGAAACTCTACGGGGGGGGGGGGGAGATACAGACAAATTGACAGAGAAATGGCACAAAACTAGTTGGGGTATGTGGATCCCCTCTCCTTACAAAATTTCCAACTAGTGATATGCAGAATAGATTTTACACGGTTCAACTTATCTCGCAAGTGTTTATTATGTGGAATAAAAGACTAGTCTATTTATCTGCCAACTCGCAACGTAAAGTAATATCTCACTGATAGGTGTTGGACAAGTAGGCTAGAGGTAAGTCGCCTATTTTTAAGTATGTGAAGTTTAACTTTAAACCTAATAAAGCCTCGTTAATTCAAGGTTTGACCTCGTTAACCTAACAAATTTGGTTACGCTTTTGTTACGTTTGTCTAAGGTCTCAGTTCACTAAATCAGGCTAGAGTTAGGGGCCAGAATAAGGCTTTGTCAGGACAGGCACTTTCGGGCCACAACTAAGCATAGTTTCAAAAACCCTTTTCCTCCGAATCAAGCCGTTTTTACAAAATTTCACAATTGTCGGATTTAATACTATAAATACAAATTATATTACTCACCCTATATCACTCAAAATTGAGCACTGATTCTTACTAAAACACCAACATCACGTATGACTATATTCTTAGTGACGTCTTAAAAATACTTTCAGCACTAAAACCGCCCTCTCACCATATACACTCACGTAATCTTGAACAAGCAATTCAACCATATTATCTAAATTAATATTATTATATTATCTAACTAAAAATCTTCAAATACTTCACGCGCTCAGCAACACAAATATGACATTTTTTTGCTCTTTTTTCCCTTCCTTTCAAAACATTATTTTTCTCCCTGTTGTTATAAACCTGACTTACTTGCACCATAGACGTGCTCCTGTTGTATCACTCGTTGACTATTGTTCACTGCTAACAGACGAAAATAGCGCATTACATTCACATTTCTACCTTCTAAGAATGGTTGACACAGGAATGCACTATTCCCCCACATAACGTATTGTGTCGTCATGACGACACAAGAGTAACAAGAAAAGCTTGTGGTTTTTTCCTTCTCCGCACTTTGTGCCTCGTTTCGGATCGGAAACCTTCGCTTTCAGATCCGAAACGAGGGCGACCCTTCGGGCGACCATTGTCGGCCTTTCGTCTTGCGGACCGGATAGAATTTCACCAGACGCGTAACAAGATAGCATGACGCTTTGATCAGTCACGTTCATTGCTTTGAATCAACAAGATCGATTTGCGCCATGAATTTTGCCAGCGCGTGCAAGAAAAAATGACGTCGAATGGCGTATCGTAGCTACAAAACATATTCAAATAATATGGGCTGTATACGATTCTTGTATAACGCAAGCAGCGCTATCTACAAAAGGTAGTTGGGAGAATTTGCTTAAAAATAAGAATATTCTATCTTTGGTGATCATTTCCTTTCTCTCATGACCTGTTTATTTGATCACCGGGTAGATATATTGTAAGGATAAATTAGGCGCTCGCCACTATTGCGGGTTAAGGGGTTAAAGTAAAATCTGCTTAATGTACGTTCTTAATAAAACACCCTGGAAAAGGAAAAAGATGAACTAGCACAACAGGAAGACATTTACATTGTGGTACGAAGTCTCTAATTCTAACCAGACTCTAAATCAACATGTACCAATTCTTATCCTTAACTTGTCAAATTTATGTGGAAACAAGTGATACTCGACGTCACTAGAATACCACAGTCTTCTGGTGAGCTTTTGGTGAATTTCGCTCAAATCCTCATAAGCAATTAAGTTTATTCTTTCTATCTATTTAAGGGCACTCTCCGACAGCACAAAACAAGCAGGTTTGTCAACAAACATACAACGATTACTTTATCTATAGACAAAACAAGTACTTTCAGCGTTGAAACACGCTATTCGAAATTTACAGCCAGCAAACAAACTTAAAAGGCACTTGCTTGAGTTCTCCAATCAACATAAAGCAGCATAAAGCCTTTCAATCTGTTTGAAAGTACATCTTTGTATTCTTAGGAGATTTTAATTTCCTTTGCGTAATGTTGTTTTGTTGCTGAAAACAGAAAACCAATGGAAAAATACAATGCACAAGTTTTCACAAAAGCGAGTCCCAATTAGGATATGGTGCCTTTTTATCCAGATTTCCGCCGACGAAATTACATATTATACTGTAGGAAATGAATTCAGCTGCAGCGGAGAAAAAAGAATAAAAGACAAATTTATTTGAGGCCAAAAACAAAAAACATCTCTTTTAAATTAATCACCGAAAACATGTGTTTAAATTTAAAATTAACAACCAAAAAGTGTATTTAACCAAAAAGTGTGTTATGGACAACTTCATTGGGTGATAAGCTCAGTTGGGGTGTAAGCGGCAAATATATAGCCATATTCGGGTACATGTTGAGTCGTCGCTTTGCTTTAGTCATACTGTTTTAACCTGCAACCTTTAAAGGTTAGTATGTATTTGTTCTACTAGTCATTTGTGCCTTGAAAATTTTCTTCATTTGAGAGAACAAGTCGAGCGCTTTGAGAACTTAAAGCATCTAAGGAGGTGGTCTGTTAATAGGCGCCCCACAGACGCGAAATTGCTTTCAGTCGGCATGTTTATTTCTTTATGACGTAAAGGCTGCCCGGCACGAAGAGCTGTTTTTTCCCCCATTGCTATTCACTACCCTCCTTTGAACTGAACTCCCTTAAGTCGACTTACGTTTCTAATATATGTGAACAAGTTAATTTTCTAGTGTTAATTTTATAACATTGATTACAGTCGCTGTGTTCCGACTCTTGCCGTAACACGTTAAAGAGAGAAAGAAATTGTTAACTAGTTTGGGTGCAAAACGAATTAAGCATTTTTGTGGATGTTTCTGGAGTATGTATTTGACAGTTTGAATATACGATGTCCTTGGATTAATTGCAATTAATTTCTCTAGCTGTCTGGAGTTACCTTTACTGAAATCGGAATTACCCATAAGAGTTTTGAAGAGGTATATTCTAATTAATTTGCGATCAACAAACAAATTATCATGACAAAAGAATATGTTTTGCGGCTTTCACAATTGCATGAACGATTTCTATTGGGCTCGACCATGTTTGGTTCAGTTCCACAAAAAGAAAAAAAAAACCGTTTTCACGCGTTTCGGTTGATCGTGCAACCCAAAATTAAATTTGAAAGTGTCTCGGTAACAGTAGTGCACCAATGCAAAACCAGGCAAAGTAAATCAATGGATCTGCATGAGACAAGCGTGGAAATACGTTTATGTCAATTGATAATGGTTTGCTTCAGTCTTACTGGGTAAAAAACAGGAGCATTCGTGCTCTGATTGAATGAAAACAGAAAAAAAAAATATCTTGTTTCGTTTAGAATCTGCTCTATTCTTTAAGAACTAATCACTTTTGAAATTCACTATTCCAAAGCATTTACTTGAACGGGTTATTTTTTTTATTTTTTATTGACCAGTCTTTGCAGATACGATGGCCAACGGAAAACTCCTCTTTATGTATGCTGCTGTGTTTCTGGCTGTCTGCTGTGTAACCACATCGAGACGAGTAATGCATATTTTCCACTATGATAAAGAACCAATGGAGAGTGATTCTATTCCAGAGGAGAATGTAGGTCTAGTTTTGTAAGATTCCGAAAACATAGGCCTTGGTAAAACGCTGAGGGGGAAGAACCTTAACTAATTCATCATCAGTAAAGGAAGGTTTTTAACTGGTATAACTTGGAAACCCGAACTTTCGCAGATTATCAGTGTTTGGCCATTTGTTTTCAAGATTTTCGAGTGACAACCATATCTGGCAAGTCTCATGATCAGAAAACAAAAATACTCAAACCCATAAGAGTTAAAGCAAACAATTTTCAACACCAACATTAGTCAAAATAGTTAAAGAACGTCTACATACAAAATGTGGCGCATCAATTTGTTAAAATTTGCATCATTGTTATGAACGTTTTGAATTCATAGTAATGGTAACAGCCTAAAGACGACAACTTTCCATTGTTAACTCGAGTTTTAGGGGTTGTCATTCTAATGCGGCCTTCACACGTCAAACTGATGTTGGCCAACTCGTGTAGGCAAACTCATAATTATTGTGTGTAAACGATAAAACAACATGTTGTCAAACTGTTGGCGACAAATAGAACCTGTCTCTATTCTCGTCGACAATTTGCCAACCTGCTGCTGTGTCGTTAACACACACCTATTTCAGTTTGCCAACACGAGTTGGCCAACATTAGTTTGACGTGTGAAGGCGGCTCAACAGGGGTTTAGGATTGACACTAACTACGCACACACAATGGCGATTGTTTGGCTTCAAACTTCACACCACTTTAGCGGCATAAAATATTTCAAAAGGGCTCCAAACACGATCCTTATAGTAGGTCACTTAGCGATTTTATCGTGCATTTTTGCGTAAAGTCACCACCTTAGCACAGAGGTTCCTTGGGTGACACCAAACAGATTTTATATACCGATTTACCGCGATTTAACAGTGTTCACATCGTTTTAAAGTTATTTTAAGTGCGTCGAGTGTGTGTAAAAGACGTAATGTCTTATTATTCCCGTTAACATTTACTGCGGAAAAGGACAACTGGAAAAGATCTTATGAATCGACTTAGCTCAGACAAAATATAATAAACATATTAATTTCATATACTACTCAGTAAATATGACCTATGCTCACCACGAGTCTCCCAGTAGCTCAGTGGTTAGAGCGTCCGACCGGTGTACGGAAGGTCATGATTTCGATTCCCGTCGGCGACTCAGATATTTTCTTTGTCCCAAGCTCGCGACATGTTGAATATTCTATCTTTTCTTACTACTTGATATGCTCACCTGGCTACTCAGAGTATATTATACGTTACAGTGACTTCATTTTGTAGTCTGGCAGCCTCCTGAGCAGGTGCAGGGCTCCGAACAAGGAAGGTTAGCTTTGCGACACTTGCAGCGCGCGCTGGAGCATCGACTCTTACATCCGCATTTGATTAATTCACGGTAGACGTTCGACGTTTCAGGAAGAGTGGTCCATACTGGTGCCCAACGGCACCGAAGCTGGAAGGTTTTGAAAGTTTGTTGTTTTGCACGCTAGCCTGATATCTAGATCGGTTGGAATGGTTAGGGAGAACATTCTGTGAAAAACAAATATACAGTCATAAAATAAATTATGAAAGTCGAGAAAGATAACCAAAACAATAAGTGTGAGCTGACCTTTGTCGGCGGTATGTTCTCTAGTTCTCATGAAAAGCTCCCTTTGGGTCGTATTCACAAGGCACCAGCGTATACATAATGACTGCAAATCGCTCGATAGCAGAAAACGTAGGAGAGTCGATTATAAACGGGTTGTTGATGACTTCCAAAAAGGCGTCCATGACGTTAGGATACACATAACACGCGTGCCATCCCACTTCTTCCTTCGTCCTTGAAATCCCGAGGTGGTATCATATCCCGTGATTGCTTCAAACATTGGTAGCGCCATGGCCTTGCTCTGCCCCAGGGATCAATACATGCGGTTAACCGAAGTGTTCGCCCGTGTCAAACGCGATCCAGATTTGCAGCTTGGGCTGGAGGAGCAGTAGAGAGCTGAAACTAGCCAGAGTGATGACAATCACGTCAGTATCGACTGTGCGGATCATCATGTCTTGGCGTCACTCTCAAAAAGGTGTCGAGCATAGACAAGCAGACGTGTGTCCGTCTTCTGGTGGTCACGAAGCGGCATTCCTTGAAGTGGTTGGCTGATATTGACTCTTTCACCTAAAAATAGTGCAAACGTACTCCTTAGTTAGAACTAACTAAGGAATACCTCCCTGATTATAATATTTCCGAATTCTTAAATTATAATAATGATTATGATATTATGGTACTTGCCGGGAGTTATTATGACGATTTTGTCATCTGGGAAGATGGTGCTGCTGATCTTGGCCGTTAGGAAGGCAAACAACGCCATCGTGTTGAAACAGTCCTCCAGGAAGGCTTTGCATTTGCGAAGCATCTTCATGTTCGCGGCTACCTTCTTTCGGCTCTCTTTGCCTCCCTTATTGTGACTGGTTTCCTTTAAACTTGCTGGCCTGTAATCGTCCCACACAATATCAGTCCTTGATGAATTGCCAAGAGTGCGTGTGGTAAAAGGCACAAAGATGTCCCTTGCGTACTCAGCAAAAGTGGATGCCGATGAAGAAGGAAGAGCATGGACAGTAGCAATTCCTTCCAAAACTTTCGCATCAAACTGATCAGAAGGATGATTCCCTTCAGCTATGTCTCTTACTAGATATTCAATCAGGTCAAAATTCTTACCAAATCGACGACTTCCAAACTGTGACAGAAAGGAGGATATGGGTGGTTCTTGTGCGCAAAGAGCTCATCAAGGTCGCTATCTCGTTGCCGGCTTTCTATATATAGCCTACTAAATATAAGGCGATCATCGGTTGCAGCTGACAGCTTTAGAGACGTCATTTTTACCTGGATCGAGATCTCTACTAAAACAGTACGTGTCCAAAAAACTGTTAAATAATCGTCCCATCGGCGAAAGGCATGAGTTGGACATAATCCCCACCTCCCCTCTCGCCCAAGTGATGGAATGTTGTGGCACCCCTTTTGAATCCGTTTGGTGTCACCCAAGAAACATCTGTCCAACGTTTGGTGTTTTTACTAAAATAGTACTCGTCCAAGGAACTCCCAGTTAACCGTCTCTTAGCCAAAGCTATGAGTTGGACATAATTGCCCCTTCCTTCCCCCAAGTAGTGGAATTTTGGGGTACCCTTCTTTTTGGTGCCACTCAAGGAACATCTGTGCTAAGTTTGGTGACTGTACCCAAAAAATGCACTCTCCGGCCATTTTCGGCCCTAAGCGACCCTACTATTAGTAATCTCTTAGCTCGACTTAAACTGTCAAAGCCTGAGAGGCGACGGGACTTGTGGCCAGACTCATGCGCCCTATGAAAGGGAACCATGGTTATAAACCGATAATAATTATAGATAACCGCATGCTACTGTTGTGTTTTTGTAATGTAGGTATGTGGTGGACCATGCAATTCTACCCGTATTTGTCCATGTCAGACATCTTTGGAAATCTGCAACGAAGGCCTTTGTGTCCCTCTCACCCTTAAATTGCTTTTACAAAGGCAACCGGTAAGAGCCAATTCCCTGTTTTATTTGATCCTTTCCTTTTGTGGAAAGGTTTAGTTGCTTGCTTTTATGGTTGAAGCGATGTATCATTTTAGGGCCCATTGAATTAAGGATGATTTCATCCCAGGTTCACCGTACGGCCGATTAGGGAACATGGGATTTCCGTCAGTCCAGCTTGGTGAACAAGTCTTCTTAAAAAGAGTTTGTAATTACATCAACCAAGTTTTAGCCCGTGCCGAAATTCAGCCTTGCTTGACATTTCATGACCGCTGACTGAGCTAGCCTGGGGGAACTTTCAGCAAGACGAAGCGAGCTGGAAAACTAGTGTACATTGTAAATTAATCACAAATAAATCAGCTCGGGCTGAAAAGTGCACTTGGGTGTTTGCAACCGTTGTAAAATTCGATCAATCGAGATGACATCAAACGCGCATATATTATCTGAACAAGGCAAGTTGCAAGAAAAAAATTATGAAAATAAAAAAAAAACGATTAAAAATAAATAAATAAATAAATAAGTGAATAATACAGTGCGCTCGGCAGGGTAACGATGACAAATAAAATCGAGATTTCGATTTCTCCTTGATAACTATGGCATACGGTTGGTGTATAACAATTTCTATTTTTATGACGTCAAAGTGAATTAACAGGAAGCCGTTCGACAAGCTATAAGACGGAGAAGCTACCCTAAAGATAGTACTCCAATGTAATTTTTAAAAGCAAAACTGAAAAAGCCTCAAGATACACATCCCCAAAGTTTTTACCTTGGGTGCCATCTTCATTAGAGATTTCCAGGCCATTTTCAAATGGGCAAGAGCTGAAATTTGTCATATTCTTACGACATCTTACCCTAAAACCGGACTAAAATAAAACTCGCCGTTTAATCAGGCCCTTACAATTTAGCTGAGAGAATAATCTGCCTGCTGAAATACTGTTCGTGAAAGCTTATACCATTTTGCAAGAGGTTTTATTTGGCAAACCTAAAATATCGTGGTAGTCAACCGTTATTTTAGTAGAGATTAAGATTGAAAAACCGACATGATGTTTTGAACAGGGGGATTACAAGCGGACAGGATGGGGGGCTGAGGCGCTGTACTGGATAGCTTACGAGTTAGTCTACTTCCCAGACTGCCGCGGGTAGCCCGGGGGTACTCCCTATAATGGCCTGTATGGGGAAGCTCCGCCTGAAAGGGGTACCTTTTTCAGGCTTCAGGTATATATAAAAGGGTATGGATTTGACGAGCTGAAGTATACGAAAGGGTAGGGAAATATGCCATTTAGGTACTTAAAAGGGCCTCTAATTAAAATATTTCGACATGATAATAATATTGTTTTTTGGTTAACATCTTTTCCGGTAATACTGTCTCCCATAACATCGTTCATTAACTACATTCCAAGGGCTTAGAAAAGAGATGCAGTGCTCCTAAGTAGGTTTGTGAAAGGAGTACCAGTTTTCAATGGAAGTTATACAAAAGGGGTCCCTTTTTTGTCAAAAATGGTATATAAAAGGGTAAGGGGTTGGCCTCCCCGTATAAAACTTTGTTGAGTACCCCCGGGGGGTGCGTACCCACAGCAGACTACTTATAACTAAGATTCTGTAGTATGCTTGCATTATCTAGTTAGTGGACTATTAAGTTTCTTGTGGTTATTTTTGTCTCTGCTTCCACAGTGTCCCAAGGTGTATAAATCTACTTGTATGACCGACAGTGACTGCCCATGTGACCAAGTTCCACTGATCTGTGAAGACCAAGAATGTGTAAAACGTAAAAAGTATGGAACACGTGTCTAAGAAAAAACTTTCAGTTGAATCGAGTAAGTTTTGTTATTTTAAACTGAGTAAAACTGCATCAGAAATAAAAGGAAAGTTGAATCTTTGGCTGACATTGCGTTGTTGCGTACATTAATAACGAGTTAACGCAAACAATATGCGTCGATTAAAGTCCTAGAATAATGGTTGGGATTGTAAGTCGATCGTATACTCTTACAATGCAAATGAACGTTCGTTCAGTTCACCTAGCTAGGAGGAAATTTGAAAATGAAACCACTGCCGTAGTAACTACATCAAGTAGATATGAGATACCTGCAATTCTTGTTACTTTGATGAATATTGCTACGTCGTCGCAGTAATACCTATTTCTTTTTGAAAACTCAATACATAATTATGGAATATTACACCTTCAAATAGAACGAATACGTCTCGTTCATAGGAAACGAAATTGTATTTTTCACTTCCTAGTTGCAATTGAAACGTCGTTTATCTGACTTCGAAAAAAACAAAATCTTCTGTTCCCGGATGGCAGAATTCCCGAACGTTCTTGAGCAGGTATTCAGCTCTTTGACGACTAATGCCTTGCAATCAACGATTGGAGGAACGCTACTTATCACCTCTAGCATATCTGACCAGCGCGAGTTCAGTTATTCCACTCGATATTATTGAAAAAGAATTCTTTAAACAGTAATTAAAATTATTGTCAAAAAAGCACTGAAGATCAGCGCGAGACGGATATTTTGAAAAGCGAGGGAGTTTTTCCAGTCAGAGTTTTACGGACATTTTTATAACCCGGATTAAGAGCTTTTCCGAGACTGAACGCTGTCAAGGATTTAAAACTTGTGAAACGGCTCAACCGAAAAAGTGCTCTGCCTGTTGTCGAATCGTGTAAACAATGTCTTAAGTTTAAAGAAAAGAACTAGTTTTAATTTTTGTTTTTTGGGCTTCGAGACAAAACATAATAAAGAAAAGGGAAACCAATCTTAAACGAACATTTTGTCGTCTCTGAAAGCTAACAACTAATGCAGAATCCTAGTATTTGTCTAAAATGGGGTCGGATTTCTATAATGATAACTACGGACCTAAAGCCGACTCTCCAATTTGCTGAATTTTCTCGGAATATACTTCTTGAGTGAGGACACGGAACTTTAATTTAGGAACATAAAAATGATAAAATTGGCATCGTCAGGCTAGTGAAGTCACTTCATAAAACGGTTTGAGAAACCCAAAGTTCATTTTGGTGGTGTCTTATAAGAAGTAAAATTACATATACCGTATTTTCTCGATTAAACGCCGGGGCGTTTATTTAAAACTCGACCTCGTAAACCCGGCGTTTATTCGAACCCCGCGTTTATTCGGGGCCCGGCGTTTATTTATTAAATGCATTTTTCAGTCATCCATTTTCTAAAATCAGTGCTGGAGGTTTTATTGAACCAATAACCAAATTTCAACAAAAAGTAAGTTATTTAAAAAAAACATCACTGACAGGAACAGTGGTTGAAATCTTCTCAACGTTACGTTTCTCCGTGAAAGACAGAGGAAGTGTATCGGTAACTTCTAGACAGCAAACGTACTGTGCAAGCAAATTAGAACAAGGTGGTGGCGAGGTTTCTGTTCCATTTGTTCTGAGAAAAGCAAAATTATAGAACCATTCAAGGTACTGCTTGATAAAAGCCGGAGAGACCCTCGAGATAATCTTCGTCTAAATGGACAAGCCCGCAGAAAAGTTACCATGATTTCAAAGAGATTGACACGATACCTGATGCGTCGTTTGTTTCATCTGTTTTAGCTAGAAGTACTTTTGTGAAAGGTAGTTTGGTTTGAATTTCAGTGTATAAATTCAAATATAATGGCAGAAAGAGAACTAGTATGCATTTACGACACATAATCCTGCTTTAATATACCCATTGCTTCTCAAATAAACGCTGGGACCTCAAATAAACGCCGCGGCCTTTATTTTAAACTCGGCCCTGTAGACCCAGCGTTTACTTGAACCCAGCGTTTATTCGGCGTCCGGCATTTAATCGAGAAAATACGGTACGTCATTCTGTATGAACGTGTGCCACAAGCTTAAAAAGAGACATCAAAACAACTCATTTTATATATAAAATGTGAAAACAACTTCAGAAAGCAAGTTAAAATCAGTTTTCCGTCATGCAATTCCCCGTCTGTTTTAACTGTGTTCGTTTCGTTTTCTTCATTAACTAAAATAAGCTATATCAACCTAGTTATTTCACTGAAGTTGTACAACCACAGTTGCTCTAAAGTGGTGTCCGAGAGCTTATTTTAAGAACAGTATCTTATTTTTAACACAAGAAGTCCAAGATGAGTCTACGCCTGGGTCTTATTCAAAAAGTCGTTTAAGGACGGTGCCTCCTAATACAGAGGCATTTTTGCAAAAGTTATGACTATGGGAAAAAAGCAGATCTTAGCAAGGGTTATTGGGATCTAAAAAGAAAAAGGTGGGTAACCACGCATTTTTCCGAGATAATTAAGCAACCTTATTATATGGCAAGCAATTCTTCAGTCCAAATCGAGTGTTCTGATTGGTTAGTCTTCGGTCGGGATTTTACAGTACGGACCATTACCATGGAAACGGTCCTTTTTGGATATTTTTTTTTCGTGCTAATGCTACAGCAAAATTCAAACTGTGAAAACGCAAGAAGATAAAAAAGAAAAGGTTTGGACCTGGTACAAAACAAATGAACGAGGTAAACACGTCTGCTTAGAAAAAGCGCTCTTCAATTAAGTTTACCGACTGGGCCAACGTTCTTCAGTGACTGTGTGTGTTTATTGTGTTTTTTTGTACGGCTATAGACTGTAAGCTGTAAAGACCCGAGTAAATCGGCCAAGACTTAAACAATAATTATTAAAATTCAGCATTAACAAAAGAGTACGTTTCTCACAAGAAAACCTCACGGCGAAAAAGAATGAAAACTGCAAAACAACTAGCAAACGGCTTTCACCGGCAACTATAAATCGAAAGCAAACGATCACGTTCCTGTCTAGTTTAATATTCGCCATCGCTTCAGTCAGCGCTTTCCACAAAAACAAATTAAAGCTACACGTACATGCATTAAACTAACAGTGTACCTTGATTCCTCAGCGAGATTTTTGCTCTTGAAGTGCACATCCTTGAAAATAATTTTAGCGTGTTCACAAGTCCGCTCTTGCTGTAGCTCGCGCTAAAACAACTATGTTAGGTGCGACGAAAATTTGCTCTCAGCATCCACAAAGTTCTCTTTAAAGCCACTGAAGCAAACAACTTGCAGTATTTGATGGAGAGATAATTTCCAGTGTCTTTTTTTAGGTTCAAGTGTTCCTTTGTTCACAATGACTAACACGCTGCCACAATTTCCAGAGTTTGAGAAGTACGTGTGTGAGCATGCAGGTTTTATCGCGGCCTTTTCATTATTCTTCTTTTTCCCGAATTGTCTCTGCCAATAACGAAGAAGTATTTTCAAATAAAACTTTCTTGTGTTGTACAGGACGACGAAAAACTGACACATATAATAGAAGCAGAGCAACGCAAGTTTCTGCCGATCGACAGCAACGATCATCAAACTGATTCGAAAGCCTGTTAAAATCGCTGGCTTCTTTCCTTGACACCGCGCCGGAAATTGACTTGAATGAACTACCGGAAGTGTTGTTTCGTACGAAAAATGATGCCATATAATAAACCACTTACTAACTTCACTTGCTCGGGACCGTACTGGGGAATATTGGCCCTCGGTCGTTTTTGTACGGACCTCGCTGCGCTCAGTCCGTACTGCCACGACCTCGGGCCAATATTCCCCAGAACGACCCTCGCGTTCAGTTAGTAAGAGGTTAATAATTCTAAAAGAGCTCAAAAAATACAAAGAATGTATGGCAATTTGGTTCCAAATTTAAGAATTGCGTGGTTACTCCCAATTTTCTTTTTGGATTCTTATAGCCTTTGCTAAGATCTGCTTTTTTCACATAGTCATAAATCGCAAAAATACCTGTGTATTAGTAGGTAAATTCACCAAGAAACTTGAATATCTCGGACTAGACCAGAGATGCACAGAACGTATGCGCAATAAAAAAAGGAGGCACCGTCCTTAAGTGATGCAATAATTCGAAGTTTCTACCTCTTTTCACCTGATATACTTTAGTTGACTTGATTTGAAGAGAGGTAATGGACTTTCCCTTGTAATTTTGCGTAGCATTCATATGATTCCCTGCAGGCAGTCACATAGAGGGGACTGGGCATTGGAAAATAGGGAATGTCTAAATATATTTTTCAGTGTTTTTGTTTTACTGCTTTAAATGGTCTCTTAGATCGGTTCAAAAATTGGACTTCCACATGTTCAGCTTTATAAAGAAGTTTGATAGAAAACTTCAACTTCAGTTGGTTTGAAGTTATAGGCACCAGCGAGAAATGATCGGGCAAAGGTGCTTGTATAGGAGTGTCCTTTTGGTGTGCTGTAGGTATAACCAAGGTCTGAGTAGGAAGCCGAACTTGATGAGGCATAGTTCGCAATGCAAAAGTCATGGCCTCCACCAAATGTGGGTCCATACCTAGAGCATCCATACATAGAATGGGCCTTTTTATAGCTACGAGTTCCTGTTTGCGGCAGTTTTGTTGGTCCCCAGCCAGGCTTGTTTACCAGTGAGAATAAAAAGGCTGCAGCATCGTACCGATAGTTACACTTGGAACTGACTATTTGGAAAGAAGAGAATTAAAAAAAAGTTAAATGTCTCAAACGGCCGTAAACGGATTCTAGGCCTTCAAATTTTGCCGTCCATGCAGTAAAATACTGCCCGAAAAATTGACCAATTACAGCGCGCGTACTAACTGAGACCAAGCAACTGAGAGATATCACCAGTTTCGATAGTAATGTTTAAATCCATTTTTTTAACGATTAGTGTTAATTTTTAGCAAAAACTAACCTACTTTTTACTTTTATAAATTTACAAACAAAAATATTTCCAAGGGCAACAAAATTGTAATCTCTGTTGAAAAACAGTGGACAAAAAATATTATTTTGGACATACAAGTCATCGGAACTTTGAATTGACGGGCCCGAGGCCCGATCAAGGTTTTTCCAGATATTACGTAAGGTCAGTGACAAACACTGTTAACTGAAATACGCCTAATTATTATTCAGTAACCATTCGTGTGTGGGTTTTTTGCCCGAAAGAAGATTTTATGACTATCATTAATGATGCCACTTACACCATGATGTCTTGGCATATCCCCCAAAGATATACTCTCCAACCTTGACTATCGTAACGGTCGGTCCTTTGCCGTCTCACAATGAATGAAAAGTCGTGGACGCCCAGCCATTGCTCGATGCGAGATAACAACGTTTCCAGTAAGAAAACTTGCTCGGCATGACAGGTCTTAACCAGGTGTTTAGAGCTTTTAAATATATGTTGTTCTTTTCCACGATGTTTTGATGATGTCTTCTTCTTCGTATTACTATATTTTATTATTATTTCCTTTATCATTAAAACATGCAATTAATTTTGTAATACTCTTCAGCTAACTAAACAGTCTGATCGAAAGTACTGTCCCTCAAAACCGCCAGGGCGTTAACTTTTTTTGTAAATGTCCAGTTGGAATTCCTTGGAGCTTTTTGCGTTTGAATACGGTATTATAAAGTCAGTTGGTAGCATCCTTAGCACAAAGGGTATAAGCCGGGGCCTGCACTAGTGTGGATAGCAAATTATAGTCAAAACCGGTCAGGCGTTCTCGTCGTAAACGGACTAATGAATTCGTTAATGAAATATTGATTCCGTTCGTTGATTGAATAACCCATTCGTGAAATGAATAATCCAATATTCAAATTGCGCCTCGATTCAATGATCGAATGTTGATTGGATTACTGAACAAAAGCTATACCATATATGGAAGGGAGTGTGAGCGGCAAACCTGGCGGACTTGAATAAAGAACAGTTAAGTTATTTTAGTATTCTAATTTTGCCATAAACACGCCATTAGCGAATGTTGTTTCTTTTTCTACCGGCTTTGGTACATACGATTAATTCTTCCTTTTGATGTTTGCCGTTTCGGTTAAAGAATGCTTGTGAATATTCGCAAAAGCATACCAGTTTGATCGAAGGATTGATCTTTGTTGTCTGCTGTGACACGCAACCTTTGCGTTATTTTACAATCTCATCTTACACCTTATACTAAAAATAAATTTGAAATTTGGCATTTCAGGAGAAATATGTGGCACCCTTGCACCAAGAGCCTGGTAAAAAGTCTGGTAAACCTGGTCAAGTCTGGTTCAACCAGACTTACCAGGCTTTTGTGAAGAAAACAAGTCTGGTAAAAAGTCTGGTAAGGCTGGTTTTACCAGGCTTTTAGGGTACGCCTGGTTGTATTGTACCACAGAAGCCTGGTAAGGCCGGTTTAGGGACGAAAATTATAACCTGAAAAGTCAGGTTAGTCTGGTTTAACCAGGCTTTTATGGCGAGTCTGGTTCGAAAAGATTACCTGAAAAGCTTGGTTAGCCTGGTTTAACCAGGCTTTCTTGGTACGTCTGGTTCAAAACCAATACCTCAAAAACCTTGTTTGTCTGGTTTTACCAGGGTTTTCCAGAAAGTCTGGTTCGAACACATCATATGCACCTGAAAAGCCTGGTTAGTGTGTACTTGAAAAGTCTCAAGCCCAATGCTCTAAGAATTCAAAAACCTAGAAGCCCAGGTTTCCCTGGGCTTTCCAGGCTTTTGGTTAACAGTGTTTGATAAACGGTCCAAGCAATTCTTATGTGCCTCAGTGATAATTTTTATTGCAAACTGTAGTGCAATTTCTAATACATATTCTATGGAAATTCAAATGGCCAGGGTACAAAATATAAACATGCACTACAATTGCCATACCACCAAAACCAACAACGTACAGTGAATAAATTATTATATAATGTATATCTTAACAAAACTTTCTAATACCAAATCGATTTTAAACATGGAGCAACCCTATAAACATTAACTGAACTCTAAGTTGGCTTATGACTTTTCAGCTTGACAAGTGACGGCCTCGGGATTAAAAATGGTTGTTACATTCGACACATTTACAGGTACACACACTGTACTTTGCAAAATTTTACTTTGGTTGACTGAAATATTTTAGTCTCTACTGAAGAGCCAAACAAAAAAATACAGTTAAAACTAAAGTTTTGCATTGCACTGTCCTCTGAAGATGTTGATTAAGATACTTTACAGAACTTGATACATTTGCAAAATAATACTTATCAGCCAGAGCTTTTACGACTGCAAATCAAACTCAGCAGAGGAACCAAAAATGCTTCCATTGCTAGACTATTAAGTCATCAGCCACTCCATAGGACCGTCTGCATACAGGCTACTGTAACGTCTATTGTTTTGACAAACACTTGTACAAACCATTGATTAAAGCTTAACAATTCTGGTAGAGGGTTAAAAATTTAATTTCTTTCAAAAAATATGAATTCTCCTGTACATCTTCCAATTGCCACTGGATTTGACTCTTTATGCAGCGGTCTCACAAACTGTGATTCAGGTTTTTTGCATCTGTGTTTGCATCTGTGTTTGTTTGTAAGCTGCTAAAGTTCCATGTGTCAGTATGGATTAGAGATAAAAAAGTACTACTTGTACCTTAAGGACCTTCGCGCGAAAAACTTCTACAATACAGATTTTTTTAATAGTTTGGCTACAGTCAGATAATGAGTTACCTATGTCACAAATGCAAAAAAATTGGGGGTCACCGACTTCGTTTACGAAATAAAGCGCGTGGAAAACTACCCCAATTTTGACACATCAGTCCTCGTAACTCGACATGGCCTCGGTGCTTGTTAGTTAAAAATGATTCGCTGTAGACCCACTTTCCTAGTCAAATTTTATTTAAGTGGGTCTGTCAAGTAAACAACTTTAACTGGACTTTTACGTAACTGGACTTTTACGGACTCCGTGCAGCTACAACAATAGCAAAATTTGATGATGCGAGGGCAGAAAAGTTGAAAAAAATCAAACTTCCACAATACAGATTTTCTTTACTTTTTCACAAAACGTAGACAATCGACAAAGAAAGTGATCTATCAAAAGAAAATATGGGGTCACCGAACATTTAAGAGAGTTAAACCCATGCATACTGTAGATATTAAAGTACCCACTAGCGCTATATATCTCCACATTTCTTCAACAGCGAGCGCGCTCAATGCATGACGTGGCATGACGTGGCATGACATCGCGAAGTGGATTGCGTGCGCAGTGAGGATGCGCAGAAACAATTAGCGCCAACGTCCTTGAGAAAATAAGCTAAAACTTTGAAATAAAATTAAAAATTCACAATGTAAGGCTGAGAGATAAATGGCACTACATGTACCTCTGGAAAAAAGCTTAACCTTTCAAATAGAAGGAAAATTCAAATTTGCGGACATGGTATTGCTGAAAAACTACCGGTATATTACAACTTTGGCTGAATTTCATCAAATTGGTTTAGGAGCTACTCACTTAGAATTTAAAAACACATGCACAATTGCCACTCACGCTCAACTGCAAAGCAAGCTCTTTTGTAGTGATTACAATGTATGTACTTTGATATTACAAGTACATATTATATTTCAATCTAATTTTGATAGCATTTGTCAAAAACAAATTAAAAAGATATGCCCCCCAAAATCTCTTATGTACATTACAATGTAACTTAACTTAGAAGTATTTTTTTGTGCTTAGAGTTTTTTTTTTTGCCAAAAGATATGAAAAATTATCAAGTTATGTAAAACAGTCAATTTGCCACTGGTTGATATCTTACATCATCGTGTAATAAACTGAAGCTTTAGACTGAAAAAATGATTTTTCTCATACCTATTCATTTTTGTCACTTCACCTACAATGCAAAAATGAAAGGAATCTGTGAAGGTATAACTTCGGTGGGCTGTAGTTTCAGTTACTTGACCTCATTCAATACATGTATTAACCATTACACGCAAGATAGAAAGCTGTTTCCACAAAAAAAATCTGGAAAGAGAATGACGTACATTGTGTGTACATGTTGACTTCAATTTGGTTTATTTTGATGTCTCATTATGCTGGTTGCCACCTTCATCACGCTAGCTGAACTTGATTTTTAATTATTACATTCTTTCCTTCACAGCCCCAGTTTTCTTTTGAGCCTGGTCTTTTTGCCTCTTGATTCTTTTCCTCATTTATAACTTTTTGTGGCAAAAGTCCATGGCTAAACGAACACTTTAAACTTATCATTTTGATCTGAGTTTCATCATGTAAAAATCTTACAAATATGTCTGAACTGCTAATGTGGCTTAATGTGTACATATAACAAGCCATCCAAGCAAAAGTGTCTCACCCTACAGGATTGCTCCATGTTTAAACTAATGCCTCTGTTCTGTTCTGTTCAGTTTCAGGTCTAATTGAAAAAGTAACAAAAGTACACTGTACATATAAAGGGCCAATTTAGACTATGTTGTATGCGACATGCTAATGAACAGCCTACTATGCAAGTTGTACCATGCAAATAAAAGCTAAAACTTTCTCATGTCTGTTGTGCATGGCATAAAAATGCTGGAGGATTTTGAAATGTGTTAAAACCTTACGACAATCATAGCCAGAGTGTTATGGTCTCCCTGTGCGTTTACCATATATAATAATTACATGCGCACGCATAGATTGAATAAAACGTGTTTGCCGTGAACCGCCATGTTGTCCTGGTGCGTTCCTAGATCTCTTGTCAATACATGACAATTTTGGCGACGAGAACGGGATCTCAGGGTTATTTTACAGCGGAAAAAGTGAAAGAAATTCCTAAACAAGATCCACACGACGTCTCAAGATGCCAACCGAGACTGATGCGGCACAAAATCCGGTTCGGAACATCGGAAAAGTTCAGAAGTTCGCAGTGGGAACCGACTTCGAAGCGTATGCAGAACAGCTAGAATTCTTCTTCGTGGCCAATGGAGTGACCGACTCGAAACAGAAGAAAGCCGTCCTGTTAACTAATCTTCCCACCGAAACGTACCAGCTGGCGAAAGATTTGGTGGCCCCGACATTGTTAAGAGAAGATTCTCTCACGTATGACACGATCGTAGAGCGTCTCCAGAAGCAATTGAAGCCCCAGAAATCTGCTCTAGTCGCCAGGTATGAGTTTGACAACCGAGCGCGAAACGCAGGAGAAACGGTGAGTCAGTATGTTGCTGTTCTAAAGCATCTAGCTACTGATTGCAAGTTTAATGATGCCATGCGAGTGGAAAGGCTCAGAGATAGATTGGTTTCGGGTATTCGAGATAAGAGAATGATGTCAGAGCTTTTGAAACTCAAACTCGAGGAACTGACATTTGACATTGCTGTAGCGAAATGCATCGCTATTGAGCAATCTTACAAGGAGTCAAACCCAGTTGATTTGTTATCCAAGTCAAGGCCAAACAAGAAGCCTAAACCTAGGAAGGAAGCTAGACCTTCAGAGAAAAAGAGTTCCCCATCCCCTAAAGAGCCAGGTGATCAAAGTTGCTACCGTTGTTTGGGAAATCATGATCATAAAAGTTGTCCGTACAAAAGGGAAAAATGTCACCACTGTAACAAGACCGGCCATATTGTGAGGGCTTGTAAATCCAAGAAAAGGGAGACACAAGCTGCCCGACCTCCAGTAAATTATGTGGACAGTGATGACGGGGACAGCGATGACTACTTAGGATCCCTTGAGGTTAATAACGTGAGTGACAAGAATCATGTGATATGGGTCAGCCCCGAAGTACAGGGAAGGGTGATCAAGATGGAACTAGACACAGGTTCAGCTGTGTCTGTACTCCCATACAAACAGTATAAGGAACATTTTGGTCACGTGAAACTAGCAAAGAGCCATGTCACACTTAAAACCTACACTGGGCAGAAAATCACACCTAAGGGAGAGATGAAGTGTATTGTTAAGTTTAAGGGCCAAGAAAAGGAGTTAACCCTACAAGTGGTTGAGACACCAGGGCCAGCATTGTTTGGGCGTGACTGGCTCTCCAAAATTCAGCTGGACTGGGGTGAAATCAAAGCCCTTAAGCTTAGCCAGACACCGGAAGGGGTCATGCAGCACAAAGTGGATCAGTTGTTGCAGAAGTACGAGTCTGTATTTTCTGAGGGTGTAGGCACACTTAAAGGCCACAAGGCTGATTTAAAAGTTGAGGAGGGCTGCCAGCCTAGCTTTCATAAGCCACGTCAAGTTCCATATGCACTTCGCCCCAGGGTAGAAGCAGAATTGACACGTTTAGAGGAGGACGGTATTCTGTCTAAGGTAGAATACAGTGAATGGGCTACCCCGATTGTCCCGGTAGTTAAGCGAAATGGATCAGTGCGCGTCTGTGGCGATTTCAAGGTCTCGGTCAATCCAGTTCTTCTTGCAGAACAGTATCCTCTGCCGCGCATAGAGGATATTTTTGCGAATTTGGCTGGGGGAAAACATTTTAGCAAACTTGATCTACGCCAAGCTTATCACCAGATGGAAGTAACAGAGGAATCCAAGAAATACCTCACGATCAATACGCACAAGGGTCTTTTTCAATACAATCGGTTAGTTTTTGGCGTTACTTCAAGTCCAGCGATTTGGCAACGTGCCATAGACCAGGTATTACAGGGGATACCTGGCACCCAGTGTATCCTCGATGACATGATCGTCTCGGGCAAAACCGATGAAGAGCATTTGGAGAATTTAGAGAGCGTGCTTAAGCGCCTGCAAGACGCTGGTCTGAAGGCCAACAAAGAGAAGTGCGAGTTCTTCAGGGATAGAGTTCAGTTCTGTGGGCATGAGATCGACAGAGAAGGTCTCCACAAGACACAAGAGAAGATTGAGGCAGTAGTTAGCGCGCCAAGACCTGAGAATGTGTCACAGCTTCGCTCATTTTTAGGGCTCGTTAACTATTACAACCGCTTCTTGCCTAATGCATCCACAGTTCTCCACCCACTTCACAAGTTGTTAGAGCAAAACAGCGAATGGCAGTGGACTGAACAGTGCGAGCAAGCCTTCACAGAGGCTAAGCGCCTGATTACATCTGAGCAGGTGCTAACGCACTATGATCCAGCGTTACCAGTTAGGCTTGCATGCGATGCTTCACCAACCGGCATCGGTGCGGTTCTTTCACACGTCATGCCTGATGGCAGCGAAAGGCCAGTAGCTTTTGCGTCCCGATCGTTGACCAAGACAGAACGTAAGTACGCCCAGATTGACAAGGAGGCATTGTCCATCGTATGGGGGGTGAAACGGTTCCATGTGTACCTCTATGGGAGGCGATTCACGCTCATTACAGATCACAAGCCCCTCACTGCCATTTTCCACCCAGAGAAGGGAGTTCCTGCCATGACCGCTGCGAGACTCCAGCGCTATGCTATGTTCCTGGCTGGTTTCGATTACAAGATAGAGTATAAGAGCACGACCAAGCACTGCAATGCTGATGGGCTGTCTCGGCTCCCCCTTCAGCAAAACGAGAGGGAGGAGATGGAAGTGGATTCGTCAGAGGTGTTCCACGCAACCCAGTTTGAGCCATTACCTGTAACCAGTGAAGCAGTTGCTAGAGAAACACGTCGTGACCCAGTCCTAGCAAGGGTGTACGAGTCCATCGTGAAAGGATGGTCTGCTCGTGTTGGTGGAGACAGGCCTTACTACGAGCGGCGCAATGAACTGACGGTTCACCAAGGTTGCATTCTATGGGGAATGAGAGTGGTAATCCCCAATAAGCTCCAAGACAGAGTGTTGGAGGAGCTGCACGACGGGCATCTGGGTGTGGTAAAAATGAAAGCGCTAGCGAGGAGCTACGTCTGGTGGCCTAATATCAGTGGCCAACTGGAAGAGCTAGCGAAAGCCTGCAGTGGGTGTCAGCACAACCAGAAGATGCCTACTAAAGCACCATTGCATCCGTGGGAGTGGGCCACTACACCATGGCAACGCATACACATCGACTATGCCGGCCCATTCCAGAACTCGATGTTCCTAGTAGTTGTCGATGCACACAGCAAGTGGCCGGAAGTGGTTCCTGTTAGTTCCACCAATTCAAGTTCGACCATCGAAGTCCTACGCGATTTGTTTGCCAGATTTGGAATTCCTGAACAGATAGTTAGTGACAACGGTACACAATTCGTTTCGGAGGAGTTCCAGGCGTTTGTCAGGTCCAATGGTATCCGCCATTTAACGTCAGCACCATACCATCCGGCTACAAACGGTCTAGCTGAGAGGGCTGTACAAACTTTCAAGCAAGCGTTACGTTCCATGCATCAAAGCTCAAAGCCGGTGAAGGAGAAGTTGGCAAAGTTTCTCATAGCTTATAGGAACACTCCTCACTCCACTACCGGTGTGAACCCTGCACAGTTACTCCTTGGAAGACCGTTGCGCACTCGCCTAGATTTGGTGAAACCTAACTTGAACCGTAAGATGGTTAACCAACAGCATCAGCAGAGCTTTAGGGCCGCGAATGAGAAGGGTAGACAGTGTCGTCAGTTAGAGATTGGTGATTCTGTGATGTCACGAGATTATCGGGGGGATCTGAAGTGGCGTTCAGGGCTAATTGTCAAGAAGACAGGTCCGCTGATGTACGAGGTGCAGGTGGCACCTGGGATTATTTGGCGTCGACATATCGACCAACTGAAGCCAACGGCGGTTGAGCCCGACACTGTTGAGGTCAGCCAACCAGAAGTGGTCAGCCTACCACCAGCGCCAATCCAACAGAGTGCACCACCCAGTGTGGTCGGTACAGTTCCAGAGGATCCCGTGGCAGATCAACCGGAGATGGTTTCTGTTCCCTCACCTGTAGCCACCGACCCTCCTGAAGTGACTCCAGTCAGTCCTACGGTCCGTGAGCGGCGGTACCCCCAGAGAGCGCACAGGGCACCACAGAGACTCGATCTCTGAACTGTTTTTCTTTTTAGTTTCTTTGTTTTCTTTTTTTCTTAGAAACTGTAGGTTGCCGGTCACTGTTAGTCGATTTAGTTGTTTCCTTGAGATTGTATCTTAGGCTCAGTCTACAAACTAGGGACAGATCATTTTTGTGTGGAGGAAATGTTATGGTCTCCCTGTGCGTTTACCATATATAGTAATTACATGCGCACGCATAGATTGAATAAAACGTGTTTGCCGTGAACCGCCATGTTGTCCTGGTGCGTTCCTAGATCTCTTGTCAATACATGACATAGAGGCAATGATAAATGAAGTGAACTTGTTGCAATATTTCCAATGATATGCCAGACCAGCAGCATAAGCAAAACTCAGCCTATCTAAATAGGCCCTGAACTGCAAATGTTGTGATATTAATTTTCTTATCTGCTTTGTTGCCAAGGATTCCCTGTTAGACTTGGAAGTACTGTTTTCAGTTTTTAACAAATGCACCTGGAAAAAAATACAAAGTGAAATAAACATAAATAAAATACCAAGGGAAATAACCAAAAAACTGCAACCATATTGTACAGTTCCTCTCAGAGGAATAGGAGTAGCTAGTGCCTTTGGTACGGCATCTACATGCACACCTTTTGCGTGCTCTTATACATGTAATTATGTACATGTAGCCCCTAATAAATGGTGTATTTTTAAACAGTGAAAAATACTATTGTATGCTTAACAAGCCAAATAGTCACTGAATGGACCCGTATATACATGTACATGTGTATAGTATATATTCTCAGCCACTGACAAAATTTGAGGCAAAAAAGTACTGTAACATAACAGAAGTTGATTGGTGAACTGTAACTAGAAACACCTACTCAGTGACTTGCAAAGGTCTTTGAAGTGGGTGGACTGGCTAGTTTATTAGATTTCTCACCCAAAAAGGGTTAAAATGCTTGTCTTGTCCTTTATGTATACATGTAGGCACCATTTAGTTACAAAACTGAAACAGTTGGTGGGTGACCATCTTGTATGTACAGTATTTAGCAAATGACAAAATAAATAAATAAATAAATAAATAAATAAATAAAGAAAACATAAATAAAGTAGGGTTATTCATCCAGACAGGAAATCCATGCAAAGAGGCCCCACATAAATACTTTCCTTCAGCAACCATGCATGCTAAAGTATGTTTAAATAACAGTTTCAACTAATAGAACTTGACAGTACTGCTATTGCAGACCACCAGAAATTGAATTGGAAGTAAAATCTGAAGTTGACACATGTACATTATTTCTTATATGACCAAAAAGTGACATGTCAATAAAGGTTATCCTAAATGAATAATTCCCAGTCATTCATGGTAGAAGGAATGCAAAAACACAATATCGGTAAGTTGATAAAAATTCACACCAAAACTGGTTCACTTTGATTTTACAGAAGGTAATGTTGATTGAGAAATTTTAGAACATCCAGCCACTTATTTACTTGTGTATTAATGTTTCATGAACAAAAGAGACCATTCTTCTACAGTGACATGCAAATGGATTGCCAGATAGATTCTAATTTAGCCTGTCTATATTTGCTCACCAAGTCCAATTTTTTGACTGAGTTTGAGTAACGAACGTTTGTCCTGAGGCGACACTGTATATCAAGCTGCTGTAAAGATCGTTCCAATTGGCTGCAGAACGAGAGTGCTGCTTGACTATAACACAGTCATTGAAATTTATTCGACCTATTTACTTGCAAGAAAAGTCAATATCTAAGAATTGTTATTCTATATTCTTGCAGAAATCCAACTTATTAGGTAAAATTCGAATATGTTGCAAATGAAGCTCACTTTTTTCACTGGACATTTATGTCTGGTCGCCAAACTCGGCCGAGTATCTTACATGTACTTTTCTCACCTCAGCCGGACCGAACGAACCAAAATGGCCGCCAAAGAGGAGGTAGAATCTATTCAAGAAATTTAAGAGTAATACTGTACCTTTGTGTAAGGGAGGGTAGCTCTGCATCGAATCCCACAACTCTTCAACTACTGGAGTACAAAACTATCCACGTTTCACTTTCTGGCGCACACAAACACGGAGAAAACCAGCCACATTTTATCCTCCAGCTGCAATAGTTGCTCCAATAGACAGGGCTGAAAAACGACTGCGCAAGTCAATGTCCTGCGGTAACGATTGTGGGCTCAGGCGCGGGTTCATTCAAAATGGAGGCCTCTTCGCGGGAAAAAAACAGCCCGAGTTTAAAATGAAAAAATAAGGACGCCGTTAAAAAGATAATAATTTCGTTAAAATTTTTGAAGAGGAACAATATTTTTCCAAAAATTTAAAGGGTGTACAAATTACACAAAAATTGTTCTCCCTCGGAAAAACGACCTTTCGCGTGACATAGTCGGAAAGTTGCGAGCCGGCTGGATTATAGGGTACTGTTTACGGTATTGTTTTGGCTTTTTCTAACCACTTTCTCGTCTGTTTTCGCAAACTATTGGTTTGCTGGGAAAACCAGAAATGCCTAAGAGTCCTGTTATGGGTGTATTAGGCCCCCAGCCGCACTGTGCCTCCGGAAACTTAGCTTGTCTGAGACATCGCCGATCGATCGAGCGTCAGGACAGTTGCTGGTTGTGTCCTTTACTAAAAGACAATCAAAACAATTTAAGGCATTCCTGTAATTTCCAGTCCGCCTTTTTAAGAATTTGAACAGCCACAGAAAAGGAAAAGAGAATCATCATTTCACTAGAAGTTGACAACATTTTAAAAAGCCCTGTACAGACACCAGACAACCACTCCTGAAAAGAATATTATATCGAAAAGCAATGAAGCAGTTTACTGATAAAAACAGCCCTGGCCATTTGAAGGACCTCCTTGGTTGTATTACCGGCAGTTAAAAACTTTTCCAGCAAAAGAAAAGAGCGACCAGGACAGTCAGTTACCTCTGTTTCACATAATTGAGCACTATTTTGGGTGACATATTTTGATTTAATTTAACTGGAAGATGGGTTTTAATTCAGTTAAAGTTCATGTGTGATGGAACACTGGAAACAAATTTTCTAAACTTCTTGACAGACTACATAACAAGGACTGCATTACAAAAGGAAAGTGGACTCTATGCAGCTAGTTGTGCCATGTCCTTGAGGGGGTTGTCCATAGATCAGATTTTAGAATACAGCACCACACTCAGGACAATAGTTCACCCTTTGGTGACTTCCTTCAAAATAGTTATTTTTGGGACGTTTTCATTACATGATGACTAGTCCTTTGCTTTTCATGCAATCGATTTTGCCATCCAATGAGTCACTTTACAGCTAAATAAATGAATATCAAGAATGTTGGTCCATTTTCAATTGCTTTTACTAACTAATTTTCAGTGCTAATTAAAGTGCCACGAAACACAAACTTTTATGGCATAAATTACCAGCAAATGTAATTTGCTGGTAAACTGAAAGTTTTCAGGAAACTGAAAACTGTAAAAAGAAAGTTGCAGTTTATAAAGTATTGCAGATCACCTCTAAAAAATGAATGAAATATTCGAAAACTGACAAAATTATGGCAAGACATCCCTGGCCTGACCCTTCAAGTGCACAATTTTTGTTTGAAAAAAAAAAACAACAACAACAACAACTGGATTATTGCAAAGCTGGTCTCAGGAAGTATGGGCCTGTCAAACCCTAGATACAAATAAAAACTATTCACAAGTGGGAAATCTACAGATTTTTATTTAAAACAAGCTCTACCTACACCACCAGTCACATGAGCCCTAAAACCAGCACATGGAATAAAGAGGGTGATGTACTCATAACCAGTGGTATAGCACTACCTCTGGGATTTCAAGGAAGCCCTACCCTTACATCAAACACCTATACGACATGGAATGTCCAGAAAAATCAGTCACAGTGAGGAAAATGTGTGCTGTGTATGGATCATCTTGAGTTTTAGCTGCAGGTGTGGTGGGCAGTGCAGCTGGTGGGGCTTTGGGAGAATCACTGCGACAACACCTTCCACTGTCCCCATTTCACTCTTGATGGCCTTTGTTGACTTAGTTCTACATTCTTCTTATACTTCCTCTTCTGCAGGGCCTGTTGGTTATTTCTCACAAATTAAAAAACCCAAGATCCTGTATCATTTCATGATCCTTATGTTTACCAGAACCACTCCCCAGCACTGAAGCATTTTCCTTGGAATCTGGGTCACTGAAAAATAAACATTTACCCTAAGCATTCACGAGTTTGTAAAACTATAGGGCAATGTAGTAGCAGAAAAAACTACACAAGATAAACATTTTTGTGCACGACACCAGTTATGATCAGAAATAAAATAATGAGGCAAAGGAATTACCGACAATTATGCTCCAATGTTATTTATATGATCAAAGGTCATAATCAAGAAATGGTAAAATTACCGATTCTGTTACTAATGATATAAACAATCTTATCTGGCAGTCAGCTGCCATTTCACTTCCACATATAAGTGTCATGGGTATGTGACACTACATGTCTGACAACAGTTTCAGAAGAGAAAACGACAATCTCATCTTGCCAACACTGACAACATTCAGCTGCATGAATTTGTTACTGAAAACTGTCGCTACTCCGTACACACTATCCGAGTCTAGTCTTACACGAGAGGCAAGCACTTTGTAGACAAGAAAGACAAATAATTCGCTTTAATAACCTAGGAAATAATTCCGTTGAGAGAAACGCTTACGAACGCTCATCATGTGCCCTCAGGTGCTCTGACATAAGCCTTTCTTCACTCAGTGGGTTTCATTTCTTGTTTGGGAACCAAATGTCTGTTTATTTATTTATGTTTGGCATGTACATGTATGATCGCAAAGTTTTGTTTTTGGAAATAGATTGTTTACTTAAAGTGCCACTGGGACCAGAATTTTGGTATTCCATATTTTTACATTTTTGAACATAGTTTGTGGTTCTTAGTTACCACGCCAAATTTAAACTTATTACGACGACTAGAAGTCGCTTTTTTCGGACGGTTTTTGTCGAGATTTTGCGGCCGCCATTACTGGCCCTTGTTCCGGAAGCTGGCTTGCGAATGAGCGGAAGTGACGTCAGAGGCTCACCTCAAACCTAGTGCCTTCACATGGTTACTTGCCACGGGAAAGTAAATTGTCCTCGAGGAACGATTTCTTGCCAAGTGTTTGTTGCTCGACTTTGAAATCTTCCTTGCTGCAGCAGTAACGACAGGTAGCACTTGTGTTGTACAATGCTACAACAATAAATCCAACCACCGAGCTGGTATTCTGCTTCATTGAAGCCCTACGAACGGACCTGCAATGGAAAAAAGGACAATATTCGCACTCACACACACTGCGAATTTCAACCCGAGAGGCATTTTGATCATTTCACGGACGAGTTTTTCCAGAGGGCTGTTCATGTCGCAAGATCCCAGAGGTCGATCATTCCATTGCCCATTCCAACTATATGGAAAAAAGAACCGGAAAAAAACATTACCTGCGCGAACAAGACGAAAGGTAATTTACCTAATCTTATAACGCAGTTGAAGTGATAGTTTGTTTCTTTTTCAACGCATCCACCATTGTGCAAAACTGACTTTCTTTTAACGTATTTTGAAATTTATTATCGTCGAGGAAAACCCTTTCAGTTCTGCTGTCTGCTAGCGTGAAGATCCTCGGCGAATGCAATCCTGACCGCCGTGATTAAGCTGATATAGTTTGTACTGCTTATCTTTTACTTTTTTCAATTCCGCGTGTGTTAATATCAGAGCAGTAATCGCTTAGAAGCATGGACATTTATTTTATAACATACCATCCTGAACGTGGAGAATCTTTTCTCTCTTTATTCCCTGTCGGTGAACAGTCGATTGACATTATTGTTCGGGCAGTAGCAAAACTTAGGTTAGGTATTATTACAACCTATAAGAATTGAAAATGGAAGACATTCCACCCCTAAAAGCCCTGAGCATCTGAGAATTTGTCAATGCTGCAGCTCAAATGAAGTTGAAAACGAAGTACACTTCCTCTTATCTTGCAATAGATATGATCCAATTAGAAAATCTTTAATGGACGATGTTATTAGTAAATATTCCGATTTCGATTCTTAAAATTGTATTTCTCTTAAATAGCATTGACGCTTTCACTTGTTAAAAATTAGGCTACTTCATTTACGAAGCTTTTGCATTAAGAAATGGATCAATAGACACAAAATTTGTAAATTAATCGATTTTGCAACATTTTTTCTTTCTCTTTTCTATGTGCAATGGCATTTGTAATTGGGAATGCAAATAAAATGTTGTTGTTGTTGTTCGAGATAAAGGCTTTAATAGATCGGATCGTCGGTGCGTGGAAATTGAAGTTGGGAAAAAATATGGGTCAAATATCACACGCCACTATTTGCCTAAGGGTTTAACAATGTTATTTCTTTTACCTGTCATAGCAATCTTAGTAAATGAACTACTAAGAAAAATGATTGAATATCAAGTTATTATTTTTCGCAGCGAATGAGGCAAGCGAAAGCTTCGTTTCCTCGGCGGTCCGCATGTTGTTGGTGAGCAGTGGAAAATTTTCATTGTGCGCTTTTAATTTTCACTACAAATATTTAGATTCCGGTCACACAAGGCCTCCAGTTCTTGAAAAAAAAGGTTTTGATTTATTTCACTTCTTTCGGCTCAGAAAAAGAATTCTCTAAAAACTGTTTAAAATATTTAGGAGCACCAAGCACTTGTGTTTCAATGTGTTGAGTGACCACTGTACTATGATAGACACGATAAGCTGCCTGGCAGCTGACTACAACAATAACGGTTTTTCAAGAAAGATTCCCAGACTATGCCAAGAATGGCCAAAAATCTCAATGCTTTTTTTATAATATATAATGAACATAAACAACGGCAGACAAGGTATCGCTTCTTTTATTTTCTCCCACACCAAAATCGATCGACCCAAGGTTGAGAATTCGCAAGCATCAAAGTCTAAAGTTTTCATAGGTGTTTTGTCTAAATTTCCACAGCTTAAAAGATCAATTCTTCGAATAGCCATGTCTATTTTGCCACAGGTTTACAGTGGATAATAGTTACACAACCTACCTTGGAATGGACAACTTTATGATCGCTGTATAGCGGCTGAACAGCTGGCTGGAGAGCGCTATCCAAGCTTTGAACAACCGAGATGAAGCGATAAATTTTATCCACCAGACAGCGACTTATCCGTTGAAAAAGAGTTATCCACTTTTTGAGAAACTGAGGCCTGAACTACAATCATTGTCTAAGCATATTTCGCTTATGTTTTGAACTCCCGCCAAATAACTCAAATAATATTGTCAACAAACCGTTTGTTTACAAGATTATTAGTTGAAACCTCACATCAGTTCTTACATCGTACGGTAAGATAAATTCTTCATTTGCCGAATGAAACGAATCCTCAGAGGCTTCGGAAGTTAAAGACTGTTCCGAATCGTAGAAATACTCTTCGGAGGTTTCGCAGTCGACGGTAGACATCTTCAGTCAAAACACAAGGAAACGCGACTGAGGTGAGCCTCTGACGTCACAAGCTATTAAATTGCGCAATCACCCAGGAACACGTTTTCAGTAATGGCGGACACTTTTTACGCGACTTTGGAGCTAAAAAATATTAGGATGGAAGGTTTGTTGTTGAGTTTTCTGGGGAAATATGAACAAAACGCGATATTCTGCGACAGAATTTGGCGGAAATAAACCTATGAATTTTCGTCTCAGTGGCACTTTAAACTTATCGGAGATTATTGTCAAAAATAATCCTAGTAAGTAAGTAAGTAAGTAAGTAAGTAAAGCCTTTAATCCTAACTCTATGAGTCTTGTACAAAAGTTTGGTAAAGTATAGCTTGAAGTGCAATGCTAAATTTAATCTGAGGACTCACTCACCGTAGCGCTGCAGCCGATGATCTCAAGAATTCGCTGGGTTTCCACGACTTTTAAAACAGGCAAACAGTAGATAGACAAGTTCCCAGCATGTCTGAAAAAATCTCCACCACAGAAAACACCTTTAAATCGCGTCCCTAGTTCCATCTTCTCGAGTGATACGACGCCAAAATCGACCGAGAAATCAACCTTGCATGGCGCCAAAAACGGCCAATCGAACGATTTTGAAATGCTGATCTGGAGCATGCGCAGTCGTTTTTCAGCCCTGTCGCTCCAATATACACATTCACCGGTTACTTGCGCCTGCAATTCTCGAGCGTGCGGTTGTAAATCACATGACCCCTTGAAAGCGGCCCGGTCGCATAGCTGGGTAACAGGCGGCGAGTTTCAAATAAAATGGGGTTGTGTCGGGTTATCGTACGTGAAAGTGGTTTATTACGCTATTCTTTAGATTATTTTCGCTTACGATTAGCAAGGCTCAACTCAGAACGTGCTCTGTTGGAAGATGATTGTAAAGATGGTTGATGATTGCTCGATTCAAGTATGAACGGACTGAATTACCAACGGACTGATCGATCGATTTCAAGGCCGGTGAGTACATGTAACCTCATTCCTCATAATACATAGCTGGTATGACAAACATTTCAGTTGAAATGCGTTTCACTCCGATACGTGTACACATTAACTTGAATACAATGAAAGCCTAAATTTTTCTTTAATCACTCGTCAAAGCGGAGTAAACATGAAATGAAACATGCATAATTTGCCAATTAGTGAGTTCTTTAACGGTTTATGAGATTTCTTGATTTTTTTTAAGCAAAGATAGTGATTTGTACTAACATGATCAGATTTGATATTATTTGAATAGTAACAACTCCAGGTCTTGACACCATAGCATTTTTATTCTAGTGGCATAAGGTGGAAATGTGTGCATTTCTCAAAGTCCTCTTTTCAAGGGAGTTTGCATATGGGAGTTTTTCATTGCAATCAACAGTTCTAAAATGGTCACCAGATTTGTGAACTTTCATCCCAACCTAATGTCCAATGTATACCTAAATACTAAACAGTAATTTATCCATGACAAACTCACAGTGGAGACCCTATACACGTAGTAGTAATACACTAAATTCTCAATTTCAGGCATTGAATTCCTTCCTTTTGTATACAGTAGATGCCAGGGTATGAGGGGACATGTTGCAGGGACATGTCACAGAGACACACAGCAGTGCGACACTGCAATTGTTATGCTAAAGGCATGTACTGTAGCAGGAACATTAGCAGAGAGGAAATCGAAAGGTGCTTACATTTTTGCAACAACATGTGACACCCTTTAGTGTGTGGCTGGTGCTTTTTGAGCTCATGCAACACAAATTTCAACATGTCCTTTCATGCACTGGCACCTTAAATTTGATTTTACTGCATGCATGGAAACTGCATGCCAAGTACCATGGCATTCAAAATAGCATGTCGTCCAAGTAAAAGCTAGAAGCTTGTCCAAAATACAGCCACCCATAATTCAGAAAAGATAACTAAAGTTGAGATTTAATAAAGGAATATTATTAATTCTGTTGTGCTCGTTCAGGATATGAGGTGATTTTGATCAACTTGGTGCCATGCACCTTGTTGGTTACTTACCACCCTATACCCAGTACACACATGCTCATGGAATAAATGTTACATGTCACAGACATTAGGGTGAATAATGGTTCTCTTAGTATAATAATTATTATGCCACACAAGTTAATATCCAGCCCCACAGACTGGTACAGGTAACTTGCTATCAGATATGGACAAAAAAACTGTGGAGGTGACCACTGTTGTGCTCGGAGGTGAATGGCATGTGATATACTAATTACACCTGTAGTGTGCAGAAAACATTATGAAAACAATGTACATGTACCTACTTGTTCGGAGAAGTCTACATGTAGATGAAAGAACTTTATAAATCCAGGAGGGCATTTGAGTGTCTCATGAATGTTAACTTTTTTTGAAAATCATCAAAACTGCTCAATCATGTTATGGGAAAACAGCCTTCAAAATGGCAACTTTTCAATTTTTGGAATTCAAAAAATTATGTGCTTACTGACCTAAAGCAAGGGCTTTAAGGGGATGGTGTTCAGTGTGTCAAACTGTCTCCAGTGAATTTTTTGTACTTTTGCCAAGAACCAAATATTAACTTACACATGTATTTTATCACACTATTTTTTTTTTATTCTTGATTTGTTTGCAAAATTATTGAAAGGTCAATCCCCCATCAACTGGGCTAGATGACTGGCACTGTTTAGTTACATCCTATATAGAAGTTAAATTTCAGTTCAAACCTGAACTTCATACATCTACATGTACACTGCTCCTTCAACAATGTCCTGGGATCTGTAAAGTAGTTCATGTATTGTGGTATAGATGAAATTAAAGTATGATTTACATTCACCTTTATAGCTACATGTATGTGAGTAGTAAGTTTATTTTTTATGATCCATTTATTAATTTTACTCTCAAAATTTTTCATCAGTTGTCTACATTTGTACACATTGTATCAGTATGACTCCAAGTTCTACAGCAAAACAGTTTCTTGATGCATGTTGTACAGTGTACATAGCAAAGGAATGCATCACACATGGTCAGGTAAGTTACTCAAACATACAGCTACAATTAACGTTGTCGGAAAACCTACTCAATAAGACCACAAGGTGCTATGGGTAATCTATTAATAAATTTACCAAACTTAGCTGTGGCTCAACCCTACACAAATTAAATCACACAGGCAAGTGTTTATCATACTCTCAGCCCTCCTAGGGTAGTGACAACTGCGAAATTACAGCCGAATCACAAACGATTTTCAGCTACCCATACTACCTTTCGGTCTCCTCGTGTAAGCTCAAGGCTGTAAAATCAGACAACGTTTTAGCTGTATACATTAGACTCCTCATGTTACGCTTCAAATTTGTGTTGTTTACATGTAGATCTGTTTTCTTTAAACAAAGGACGTGTACATGTACAGTGTATTGGGCGTTGGTTGCAGGCATTCCTTTTAAAGATTTTGACAGAATGGCATATTGATTTATGTCATATGAAGACATTATCTCCTTGGTGATCATTGAATGCTTGAATTTTTAAGACATGAATACTAGATTATTGTGGACAAACCACAATCCCGAACAGTACACTGAAACAAAAGCCCTGCTGATATAGAGCCATGGTTATTAATATTGTAAAATAATTACTGAAGTTGTAAATAATTACCAAGATTGGTCATTTATTAACCAAAAGAATGATGATACATGTTAAAGTTAAATCCCTAACTGAAGTCATACCCGTGACCTTCTGCACTCCAGCTACATGATTGTACTAATCTACAAGAAAACTGTTAGTGAAGTAGGTCATCTTACTAGGTTCATACTGTATCATGTCCTGCATAGTGCTAGAAAGGGCAGTGTTGAAGGCATCTGACTGAATGGTGACCTTGTACTGTAAGTAATGCCCTACAATACAGCTGTACACCTGTAGCTCACGTCTAGACTCCTATGTAATCTACATTCTGTACAATGTAGGTTACTGTACATGTAGTGGTTAGAACTCCTGACTGGTATAGGTAACACCTCAGGTTCAGCTTCTCTTGGGGTCTCATTTCATTTCAATACATAACATCTACACCCAGTTACAACCACGTTAGACCACTAGAGGCTAACTGCTTGGGATAACAGGGTTAAAACTACAATAGTAGCGTACATTGTATTTCCTTGCATCTGGGCTTTGAATTTCATGTCCACCATTTTCATTTTTCAGTCACTTGATAACTCAACTTCTTATACCACCGTACATCCCCGCCAACACAATATTATATAAAAAAACTAGCTGGTACCCATAAACAATTCACCACTCAACAACATGATATCTTGAAAACTGACATCAATTTGCATAAGCAGTTGAAAGTAGTCACACATCAACAGCCATGGCACAGTGTTGCACATCCCTGCCAGGAAAGTATAGAAGTGGTGTGGTTTTGGCTTTTTGTAACTAAGCCGTTTTTCCATGATGGGTGGACAACAGTTCTCTCCTAGTGTATTATATACGATACAGATGTATTCCGAGTTGAAGTGTGTAGGGCCAGGAGGGTTGACGCAAGCCAGTCTGGAAAAAGCCGTCCAGTCTTGCACACATCATCGGTTCATTCAACACATGTGCACTTTAACATGCTTTGAGTATTTTTAAGCATAGTTTTGAATTTTTCAAAAATGCATGTATTTACATGTAGCATGAAATTGGTGGTATGATAAATGTGTATTGACAGAGTTAGGACAAGCCGGTCGTGGCACACAGACCTCGCTGTGCTCAGTCTGTACACCATGACCTTAAACCAAATATTTTCCTGTCTAGTCCTCTCACTCAGTCAATAGGCACATCATTTCTGGAGTTTGTTGGAACCTAGTACATGAACATGTGAAAACTGGATCATCGCGTATTCACTGAGTACAATACATGCAAACAGGATGTGTTCTGTTATGGTGTTCTAGAAAATTGTATTCTGATCAGTGTTATTAAGGTTTTGAAATGGACTATCACTGTAATGCTTACGATGTTTGTCGATGCCACTAAAGTGACAGTTTATTTTAACAAATCTTTCTTATTTTGCCACTCCACAGCTTTGGAACCCAATACTTGACTAAAAGTCATTAAATTAATATTTACACCTTTTAATAATTTTGTTCACTGCTTGAACTGTATTCATAATATTATTGAAAATTAACATTGCAACCTAATAATGTTGAGTGCATGACAGGCCTAGAACTTTTTTTTTTAATTTCTTCTCAATATTTTTTTCTAGGACCATGTCTACATGTATAAGGCCATAAGAGGACTGAACTCAGAAGATTGTTAACCGCACGTGAAATGAAGGCAGCCAAAACAGATAAGACCGTAAATGTAAAATCAGTGAATGTGTATACTCCCTGTTACTCAATGATTCTTTTCATTTGGTTTTGCCTCATATGCACAGATACACTGTAAATATTAAATTGATTTTATCTTTTAACTGATATTGGAGATTTGTTAAAAAATAGACATTCTGAGGTAAACTGAATGTGGCCACAAAGTGACTGGCATAGAATACAAAGCGTCATACAGTGTACATGTACATTTAATGTACACTGGGCTTGGGGTTTGCTGTAGTAGTCTTGAATGCAGGATAAACCTGGACAAATCTTATTTTTTTATATTTTATCATTTCTCATTACAATGTATACCTTGTACTTGAAGATTTAATCAACTAGGTAGTATGCTGGTGCAGTATTGTTTAAAGAACCAGTGTCACCCAAAGTGCTTTGCGCGGTTGTGCTTTTGTTTTGAAGTTTGGCTGGCACATTTGCCGGACGTTTCGCAAATTATACCCTGCCGCACTGGCCTTTCAGCAAGCTGATATTCACAGTAGTAGACCCTGAAAATAGTAATATCTTCCTCGCTAGATGTTACCAGAGAAAACAACTCTAGATCTGACTTTGTAGTCAACGCGTATGGAGCTTTTATAACAACCGATCGATCGATCGATCGATCTCAATTGATGTAAAACCAGAGTAGCCACTTCCACTCGATATAAAAATAATAAGACAAAAACAAATAGTAAGAATATTGACGTCTTCATTGCTAGATGTCACTGGAGAAAACTACTCAAGATCTGAGTTTGCATTCAATGCATATACATGGAACTATTACAGTCTGTGATCGATTGATTGCACGATTGATCGCATCGACCGATGTTCATGGACGCAAAACCAGAATAGCCACTTACGCTTTTTGTAAAAATAAAACATAAACAGACAGTGAACACGAGGAATAATTAAGCAAAACAGCACAAGCTCATGACCATAAGCATTATTTTGGAGCAAGCCCGTAGCTACTGTTATTTTGTGGTAAATTAACGTTCCTTCTGTTTTCATTCGGCCACGAATGTAGCACTATTTCGGCAAACGCACTGTCAGTACTATTGCTGAAACCCGTAGATGTTTTTCTTTCCCTGCGCTACTGATACACGGACTCCTTCAGCTGTACAACTTTGGCAGAGCCCGGAAGACGCGGCCTTCGCCTCAACTTTCCTGAACCCTACGAGGCACCCAATTTAAAGATCTCCTTCTCCACCGCGAAAACACTTCAGAATTCGGAAATACACAACGAAATCGTTACGGCGACACTTAAATGTCAAGTCAAAATTCACACTAGTGCTTTCGGATCGCTAATGGCAGCGATGGAAGAAGATACAAATCAGACTTCACGACAATCAAGAAACTGGTGTATTTTTCATATATGAAAAATGCACCTCGGCTCGCAAAGCACTTTGGGTGACACTGGCTCTTTAAGTAAGTGTGTGTGCACATGTACATGTGGGCCTTTCATGATACATGTACTGTGTAACTCCTAGTTTTTGCATTTAGTTCACCAGGGCCCGGCTCCATAAAGCAACTTAAGATTAAGTGCGAATTTTCTGCAACCATTTCCTTTGTTCTGGAGGACTTTTTGGGACAGTATCGCGGATAACTCGGCCAAAGACAGATTAGTGAGTATAGAGTAGAGTACTTTAGGAAACACAAAGAGAACACGAAGAAATCCTCCAGAACAAAGGGAATGGATGCAAAAAAATCCCTTTTAATCTCGTTGCTTAATGCAACTGGGCCCAGGACTAATTATCCATGTTATCCATAGTTAAGGATACTGTGCTTTTTAGTCTTTTTGAACATTGGATACAAGCCTCAGTTTACTGGTTTCCAATGCTTTCTTGAAATTTCCCAGCATCACCAGGCTTCTTACAAAAACCAAGGTTACCGGGGTTGACCCAGATGTTATAGTCAAAAATAATGTACCTGGGTAACCCTGGTTAATCAGACAACCACGGTTACTGGGCTTACCAGGGAAACCGGGGTTAACCAGACTTTTTTGCACATAGGGTTTGAGTCTGGTAAGCCTGGTTTAAGAACCAGGGTACCCTGGTTTTTTAACCAGGCTTGGACCAGGGTAAAACCCTGGTTTTACCAGGCTCTTGATGCAAGGGCTGAAGGCCTTTGTTCATTAATCAAAACAAAATTCGATTATTGAATCAAGGCGCAATTTGACGAATGGATTATTCAATCAACGAACGGAATCAATTTTCCAATAATGAATTAATTGGTCCGTTAACGACAGGAACGCCTAACCGGCTTTGACTATAAAGCTTTAACAAATTTAATTGTTGCAATCACTGACAGGTCTTACCTGCATAATGAAAGCACTCGAAACCGTCTCCAGTGTATCCCTTGCTGCACGTGCAGGAGTATGAACCACGCGTGTTTGTACAGGTAGCAAACTTGTGACAGTAGTGCGTCTGTCTTGCGCATTCATTTAAATTTGGATAAAAGGTAAAAAAAAACAAATTTCAACTTGTCAAGCGATACTAAAAACACACTTTTGTCTGATATAGACAAACTGTTGCGGTCTGTAAAGACAACCTTGCGATCTGTACAATCTGTACAGACCTTAAAAACAGTAGTCTGACCGTTTATTTTTATTTATTTATTTATTTATTTATTTCTTAGTTTTTTTAATGTTACCTTTATTGTAATTACAAGATCATTACAGAGTAACAACTAACAATTGCAAAGTGATTACAGGGTTATAATTACAAAAAAGAGAGGAAAACCTTACATTATACATACATACATCTATACGATACTTTGTACACGTCCGTTTATGGTCCGTTAAGTATATGTGTTGTAGTTCAATTTTGTCCTTGGTTCAATTTTTATTTTTCTTTGTTCTTTTTTATGTTACAGTCAACGCGCTTCACGCATGAACGATCGTGGAATGAAGATTGCATTCTTCACGTGCGCATTCGTTTCTTTAATTGGATAAACGTATTCTTGTAGATAGATTGAAAGATAACTATATTTTTTCGATGAACGAAATCGATTCTTCGAAAGTTCGCACGTAACATCAGAAATCTACATGGCGCACTCAGAAGAAGTGCTCATACTAATCAATTACTTCAGGGATGTCATCCGTTATCAAGGATCTTTACCTCCACAAGAAAATGGTTAAGTCGTCGCGTGGACTGAATAGTGTCGGACGATTTTATGAGCAGCTCCTTTTGGCACTCTCGTGTTCCGTGGAATATCTGACAAGCCCAATCCAACATTGAAAAGACTAACGATTTCGTTCCTTGCATTAGAAGGCAAAGGTTTACTCGTTCCTTGCATTAGAAGGCAAAGGTTTACCAGGATCGTAAAAGCCCCCAAGCGAATTTCTTGCTTTGGAGTTAGGAAACCTAAACGTTCATGTTCTGATCATGTGTAAACCTATGTACACCGCAACACACAGCGGCGAAAACCGTTACAGGTATAAAATTGTGGCGGTTGTTGTTTATATTTTCTGCGGGTTTCCGATTAAGCCACGAAACTTCCAGTCAAAGAATAAGTTGCCTTGTTAAAATTAGAGACTCCTTTGGATTTTCTTTCTAAGGGTTACTGTTGTCGATTTTCTGTTTACGGGTTATTTTTGTCGGCTTTATGTTCTCGCCATTTTTTTGCGCCGGGCTTGAAAACAATAAAAATATCACGCGTGACATACCGGACAATTGAGCTAAAAAACTAACTTTTCAGTTCTGTTCGGAAAGTTTGAATTATTATTACGATGTTACAAAAAAAAATTCGAATAACTGAAATAGTGTTTCGAATATAGAATCCAAGTTTCGAAGAATCGCTAAATTTTTCGAAGAATGAAATCGAAGAATGAACCAATCGATGAATATTTGAAGTTGAGCGTTCATGCGAGAATCGCGTTGACTGTAATATATGATAATGAATATGGAACAAAAGAAAATAAAAATTGAACCAAGGATAAAATTGAACTACAACATATGCATCTCTAATTCTAAATCTAAATCGGTACTGTGAAGAACCCCCTTAGTGGGATATATTTGCACAAGGACGCGGTCAGCAGTTATTCAGTCATAATAGTGGCTTTTGTTTATTAAGTCATTAATGTCCAGGTCCCTTATAAGGTTCTAGAAGCGTCTAATGGATGTAGCATTCCGAATATGAGTGGGTAGATGGTTCCACTCTGGGACGGTGCGTAGAAGAATGATGATCTATAAAAGTTCTGATTGCTGCTGTCCTGTGGATTGCCTGGTGGCACGTCAACTTCTGAACAGAGTCTGGCTTCCAACATCCACAAAGCCGTGGACCATTTTAAACATAAAGGTTAGGGGGCTAACAACCCTCCTCACTTCAAGGCTCTGCCCTCCAAGGTCGCTCACAAATTGTAGGACACTAGATTCTCTATGGTAGTCGTCTTTAACGAAACGTGCAGCCCTGCGTTGGACTTTCTCTAGGGTTGCAGCATCGCCTTTTTCATAGGGATCCCACACGAAGCTGCAAAACTCCATTTGTGGTCTTACAAGTGTTTTGTACGCAGTCTCTTTGACCTAAAGGGGTACAATGCCTAAGGTGTCTACGAAGAAGCCCCAGAGTCTTATTGGCTTTAGTTGCAATTGAGTTGATGTAGACATTCTTGTCAAGACTGTCAGTAATCTCTACTCCAAGGTATTTTTTGGACAGATGTTGACTCTAGAGGCAAATCCATCGTGCTGCATGTCGTTAACCACGAGTTCTTCTTGTGTGACATATGAAGAATGAAGCACTTAGATCTGTTGAATGGCAATTGCCATGTACTTTTCCAACTACCATGCAAAACGTTCCTGACCTTTCACCTCTCTTATCAAGTAAAGGGGTGTCGGTCCGTATGCTAAAGTCTCGTTCTTTGGGCGCGTGCAAACCCAGAGGTGAGTTAGCCACGCTACAGTAAAAAAAAAAAAGAAAACAGCCTAATGTGTGTATGCATCGTTCTTTAAGTGCGTGCTGTGTGATATGTGGACTCTGTCATCTCACCTAACTAACCATAGCTTGTTTCCAAATGAGAAACTACACTTAACACTTAACGCCGAAACTCCTTTACCGCCTGATTGTTATCGTTATTAAACTTCGTCACTTTATAAACAATAATTATTTTCTCTTAAAGGGATGCAGCTCTTCATGAATACGCTCTATTCTATGCCATTTACTAATCGTACCTTTCTTACAAGTATACGGATGACAGTCACTGCAAGGCACGTCATTCCACTCATAGTTGTGGTTCACACCAAGTGCGTGCGCGCAGTTTTCTTCCCCGAAGTTATTCGGCTGATTCTTGGCCCAAGCTGTGAAGTTCCCAGCTCCACGTATCCACCCAAATGAAAGTACCCTCTGATGAAATGTCGTTGAAGCCCAGCCAGGATTTTTCCCCGTTGTGACGATGTTGTAAATAAACGTTTTCTTTATTGTTGTTGACATCAACAAGAACTGAGTTTTGTTCACGGCATTTTGTCAATGCAGTGCTCCAGTTTACACACTTGTCGCTCGTAAAATAACAGAATCCATTGAAATAGCTCCAGCCAGGATCACAGGTATCTGTTAAAATGATGAGTAAAATTTTCGTAAGTTCTATGTGAGCGGTAGACGGGTTTGTGTCCGTAACATGAGTCAACCTGAGTTCTACCCAGTGTCTTAGTGGTTTGAGCATCCAACCGGGAGAACAGAAGGTCATGGGAAACTTATTCCCCACCTACGTTTCTATGCTCGTTTTAAACAGAACACGGTCCCTTCTATCCACATATTTTCTTTAGTGTTCAGTGGAACTTTTCTTAATTAAGATATTCCTAAATATTTTTGGAAAAAGAAGAATGCTATGCATTGCACTTTACAAATAACACTAGACCCAAGGTGTTATGACTTTACTTGACAATTATCGCTTAGATATCTCATAATCTTCTTTTTATTAAGGTTTAGTTAGTTAACCAATACTAAGTGTACCATTCTCAACCAGTGAGCTAAAAATAAAGACAGTTTAAACGCCATTGTTTTGGTTCAATAAGCCTTTGGTTGCCTCAAGATCAGGATCATAGAAATTTATTTTTACGGATTGCTATTGCCTCAAACTATGCATGTAGTATTTACAAACCTGTAAAGACCACGTAGCTCCTGACAAGGGATCTACGGTGGCCCACAAGTGCACTCCGAATTCCAAACGACACTCCAAATTTGTAAAACACACTCCCAATTCGAAAACCTCACTCCCAATTCTAAAAACTCACTCCCAATTATAAAAACCCACTCCCAATTCCAAAACCTCACTCCCAATTCTAAAAACTCATTCCGAATTCTAAAACTTCACTCCGAATTCTAAAAACTCACTCCGAATTCTAAAACTCACTCCGAATTCCAAAACTTCACTCCGAATTCTAAAAACTCACTCCGAATTCTAATAACTCACTCCGAATCCAAAACCTCACTCCGAATTCTAAACACTCACTCCCAGTTCTAAAACTTCACTCCAAATTCCAAAACCGCACTTCAACTTAACCTTCACTAAGAAATTTCTAAACCCTCACAATCCGCTAGTACAGCACTCCACACACAGACACACCTCCGGATATCTTGTACATTTTCAAGATGGCAGTGCCAAACTCGACAACATCACTAAAATGTGGGGTTTGCACAGCAACATTGACGCTTTACAACAAATGTTGTGCCACCTGTGGTGCTGAACTTGATGAAGAAACGTTAGCACTGAAATATTATTTCAACGAAGGATACGAGTATGAGGCCATTCTGTGCTTTTTGCTGAAATACCACGGAATAGAATGAGCTTTCGAACGCTCAAGGAGAGATTCAAGTACTCGACGACGAAAACTATTGGATTCAAATAACCAGGATGTCAGAGCTATAACACAGGAAGAGTTAGATGGGCCTGGCTGTTAATCGGGCTACAGGAGCACGTGGCATAGTTTGCTCCGTGAGGGTTATCAGGTGTCGAGGCAAGCAGTGGCGACATGCTTAGAAGAAACGGATCTTGAGCGGTGCGAAAAAAGACGAAGGCGGAAGCTCAAGAGAAGAGTTTACACTAATCCAGGGTCGAACTACTGTTGGCATATTGATGGTGGGTATGACGAAATTAAACCTGACGGTTTCGCGATCCATGGCTGTATTGACGGTTACAGCCGCAAGGTAATATACGGTTAAGATTGGGTAGAACAATCAATTCAATAATCCCGTAATGATCGGGAGATATTATATGGATGCTGTGAAGGAATACGGAGGATGCCCCCTGAAGGTTAGAACTGACTGTGGTACTGAGAACGGCTGTGTAGCAGCAGCACAATGCTATTTCATTGGCAACGATATGGCACATGTTTATGGAACCTCACCTCATAACCAACTAATAGAAGGGTGGTGGTTGTACCTAAGCCAACACACAACTACTTGGTGGATCAACTTTTTTCAACGACTTACTGGAACAACAAGTCTTCGCTACTAGTAATGAACTACAGATGGAGTGCTTGTAGTTCTGTTTTTCCGGACTGATTCAGCAAGATTTGGATAAGGTAAAAGAACACTGGAACAGCAACTACATCGGAGGGTCGCGTTATGACACTGTAAAAGGAAGACCCAGTGAGTTGTTTTACTTACCCAAACTGCACAATCCTGAGGATATTCTTGCTCCTCACAGCAGTGAATTATTCGGAGTGTAAGATTATAAAATTCGGAGTGAAGTTTTAGACTTCGGCGTGAGTTTTTAGAATTCGAAGTAAAGTTTTAGAATTGGGAGTGAGGTTTTAGAATTCGGAGTAAAGTTTTAGAATTGGGAGTGCGTTTTTAGAATTCGGAGCAAAGTTTTGAAATTCGGAGTGAGTGTTTAGAATTTGGAGTGAAGTTTTGGAATTCGGAGTGAGTTTTTAGAATTCGGAGTGAAGTTTTAAAACTCGGAGTGAATTTTTAGAATTGGGAGTGAGTTTTGGAAATGGGAGTGAGTTTTTAGAATTCGAAGTAAAGTTTTAGAATTGGGAGTGAGGTTTTAGAATTCGGAGTAAAGTTTTAGAATTGGGAGTGAGTTTTTAGAATTCGGAGCAAAGTTTTGAAATTCGGAGTGAGTGTTTAGAATTTGGAGTGAAGTTTTAAAACTCGGAGTGAATTTTTAGAATTGGGAGTGAGTTTTTGGAAATGGGAGTGAGTTTTTAGAATTGGGAGTGAGTTTTTAGAATTGGGAGTGAGGTTTTCCAATTGGGAGTGTGTTTACAAATTTGGAGTGTCGTTTGGAATTCGGAGTGCACTTGTGGGCCACCGTAGGGATCATATCTCGTTTCGTACAATTCCTTGACACAGACTCGAAATCCAGAGGCATCCAAGTTCTATAAAAAGGCACATCCAAGCCGTAAATATATAAACCGTTATTTTGCCAAGTCGTCAATGTATGAATGGAATAAAAAGCATTCTAGGTTCAGGACGTCTTGAATTCGTTTAAAAACTGCCACTGATTTGTGAAATAAGAATACGGATTTTTTTAAAAGTAACCTTAGTTTTATCGATTCTTAAATGTCCGAAAAACTAATTTGCAATTTCTCTTTCATTAAATCATGAAATCAAAACGGTTGTAATTTATCCCGTCTGGAGTAAAAGTAAACTGTCGCGAAAGGTAATGATATCCTTTCCCATTAGCAATACAACTCCATCGTTGTGTTGTGCATTTGCAGTTAGTAAAGTTTTGCAATTCGAACGAATTGTTACCTCGATCCAGGCGCTGATACCGTTGTGAACTGGTGCTAAGTTTCCACTTTCTGTTGTGCTGTGATTGGCTGTTATAAGGACCGTTGGTGATGCGTTATAGCTTCTTGTAAAATTGACAAACTGAAAAAGACAGAACCAATGATTCGATATACTGTACGGCTTGTCAAGCGGCTATATTTTTAGATCTTTTAATCTCTTAGTAGTTAGAACTTTCCACTAACCCTTTAAGCTTTTGCGTATTTAAATACCGTCCTCGCAATTTCTCTCCTTTTGTTGAAAAAAGTGTTATCAGCAAAGGGCTTCAGTTCTACTCTGGTTATAGACTATGTAAACAGGCGAGAAAACATATCACGTTCCTCCCGATATTGCTATGGACTCTATCTTTGTTTAGAGCTTGTTTCACGGACTTTCACTGTATCATTTGAGATCGTAACTAGAGAAAAGCAACAAAAATATAATACAAGGAAAATTTGCGACTCTTGTTTCCACCTACAATAAAAATCCTCACCTCGCAGTAGGCGTTGCTATTTTCATCTGTTGGTGGGCTCATGTTTGGAAACCTGACAAAGCCATGCTCAGTAAAAAATGGTTTGTGTAGTTTAGAAAACGCTAGCCAGTTCTGTAGGTAATCAAGTGACAACATAGGATGAGTGATTTGGCGAGGTCGTAGAATAAGCCAAGACACTACTCTTGTGGAACAAACACCTTAGATGGATAATCACATCGATTTCTTTATTCACAGTGTGCATTCCATAATTTTTCCACTACAAACAGACATAAGTTGTTTTATTTTGATACAGTTATAAGAAAAAACGCTTCCTAAGTGCCATTTTAGGAGACACTCCCCTTATATACAACTTGAGCTTAGACAAAAACTTAGTGAGCAGTACGCTAATTTTAGATCCCGGTTTCTATTCCAACTCTTTTAAATTGTTCAATGAGCTGCAGCGGATGCCAACTGACGACCTTTTTGTTTGTTGTTGGGATTAGACATAAATTAGAAACTTTCGAATGAAAAGTGCGCGTGCACATGATTTAAAATAGAAAAACAACCTAAAAATAATATTCACACTTAACGACACGTGAGCCGCATGTCGCAATATTCCATCAACTCAGAACGGCGGTCATGAACATCTGGCTGTGGAAGCCGATCGTTAATTATTTGTGATTTCAGCATCTTAACGAAATAGTAACTCATGATTATTCTGGGAAATTACCCTAATCGGAAACATTTGAAGGTCTGTAAGAGCCATCTACCATTTCTTACCACATAGAAAAAAGAAACTAAAATACCAGGGAAGTCTAGATAAAACCTTGTTTGATTAATGAATATACTTAAGCAAGTGAAGCAGATACCACATCAATATCTTCATGCTTGCCATGATGTTCTGCATTTCACGGAGACAGACTTTAAATGCATCCATGGTTATGTCCTCTGTCCATATAAGAGAGGCGTCATATTCCTTTCCAGTCCTTTGATTTTATGACGTCGCAAGAACTGTCGGAAGATCATCAAACTTGTCCTGCACGTGAAACGTTGAAGAAAACAATATATTACCCTGACCACTCGAGCTCAATCCCAATTAAGCCGAGATACACTTCAGTCATATGCAACCGGATGTACAAAGTAGTCTGAGCTACGTGAGATCGGTTACCATAACATTAAATTTAGTTTTGGCTTATTAATGTTCATTTCGCTTTAGTGAGTCTGCTTTCAAACATAATTAGCTTCAATAACAACAACAGCAACAACAAGCTTCGATTTGTTTTTGACATACCTTAGGAAAAGTGATATCTGCACAGTTTGTTCCAGACTATCATTTTCGCATCTTCACTTTACCCGTGATTCCGTCCTGGGGCGCTCCTTGATACGCAATCCAATCTACAGTGGCTAGCGGATTGAAGTTCTTTCCATTCCTCTCAGACTGCATGGCACAAACTGTGAAGTTTTTCGTGTTGGCATTTTCATACCATGATGACACCGCGTCGTGGACTGTCACAGAGTCATTTAGTTTCATATGGTTCACGGTGACCTATACATGAACCTGTTTCTCCGGATAGAAGCGGTATGGCGGGAAAACGACGGTATGACAGCCTGAATCGGACCATTTAGAAACCTTGAGGACTTCTCCTCCACCACAAACAATTGGAAAACCTGTTTGTAAAAAGGACGGTAACTATTTGATTACTAGTTAAGACTGTTAATTTATTATAATAAAGTTATAATGAGGAACTCGCCTTTGAATAAAGTCATATTCCTTACTTCACTGAATATAGAGATGCAATCAACAAGAGAGCTTCAGCTTGTTTATTTGTGGGTTTTTAATGGTCATGATCGTAAACCGTGGCGACTACATAATTTATTTGCCTACCGTGTGGCATGAAATTTTTGCAGGTTCTAATTTTTGCGTTTTTTTTCGCGATCCGCAAAAAAAAGTTTCCGTAAAATAAAATTACCGCAAAATTTTTCCGCAAACATTTACTCCACCGTAGAAATTATATACAAAAATACTGGTTTGGAGGAGAAATTGCTATAGATAGCTCGGCGGATAATACATCAAGTGGTACTCGGCTCTAGTCATTGTTGATCCATTGTAATAGAGTGACATTGATTAATATGTTTTACATTCGCATGTTGTTTTATCCGTCTTTCTTTTGCATGTGCTCAAATAAAAAACGAAAATGTTATCAGTTCTAACTCAACGCGACTTCCAGAGAATCGCAAAAATTAATTTACAGCAAGAAAAACCAGTCTTTTCCAATCGCGAAAATTAGTTCCCGCAAAACACAAAAAATCGCCAATCCGCAAAATTAAACTCCGGCAAAAATTTAGTGCCACGCGGTAGTTCCTGTGCAGTTTTTTCCCAGGCCTTCACGGTCACTCCATTTCGGTGACGTATCCGAGACGTACGGCCGGGGAAAGCCTCACTTTTTCGCTCGGACCACGTGACTTGAAACGGATCGACCGCGACGAAATACAGAGGCCTAGGAACTAGGCAAATAATTTATAACTTCCAACCTTTAGTGCTTGTCAGTGCTTGTTCGACGAAGGGAAAGGCAAGCTTAATCTTGAGTAAGTATCCCTGGGTCTTACTCTGCAATTTGGCCCTCATCCCCCCCATTATCCTTTTTGAGTAGCGTGTCCTGACGGGGAAACTGTTGACACTCCTACCTCATTTTCGCGCATCTGGCCTTTTCGTGTGCGAGTTTTTCGTTTTCTTCGCCAGGAAACGCGTACATTCGAGCTGCAAATTCTTATGTGGCTTACATTAAGACCCCTTTTGAGTATTTTCGATGTGCTCGGGCTCATAACCACGCGATAAATGGAGTATTAAAACACAATTATGCTTAAATAAAGGCTGCTGACCTGACATATTCTTTCGTAGCACAAAAATGAGAAAGAAAGTTTCCAACGAAGATCTTTTGCGGCACGTTTAGAAGATGTTCGTCAAAGATTTTGCAGATTGAGGAGAGAAAATTTTGCACCTTGTGTTTGTACAAGCAAAAACAAAATGTGTGTCTTCCAGTTTTAAGTGCAAGATTCATGAGAAGATGGTAAAGCTGCTCTAACTCATCTTGTCATTTTGGGAAATCGTGTAGCGGTGGAATGTGGGCTTTAATTTTCTAAAGTTCGACATTTATGAGGATTCTGTTGCGCTGTACAATTTTTAATACTGTTCGATTTCGAAAGGTTGAAATTGTAGGTAGATTTGGCTTTGTTTTTAATGATTTTGTAAACGTCAGCCAATTAACAGTGACTTTACCCGCCATTTTCATTTAAAGTTTTGGAAGTCCGTTGACGCACTGTCACTGGGGCTCAATGTCCAATAACACTGCAACGTGTGAGCAAGAAAATTCTTCCAAGCAAAATTTTGTGGTTTTCTACTTGTAACCTAACAACCATTTTATATCTGTGATTACTGCTAGTAATTCAACTTTTACCATGTTTTCTTGAATAAAAACCCGGCGTTTATTTAAAAGGGTAAAGGGATGACCGAGTAACCGTGAACATTTTTTTACCTTTCGAGAGTTCAATAAAGAAATTTATTTCAGGAACGCTTTATTATAAGGGATCGTTTACTAAAGTAACTACAAAACTGTACGATGTCATGACGGACGCTTTTCCTTACCCTCGCAGCTTCCGGGATAGTAGACAGTATCGTTGTCCAATCCCCTGCCGTAACTTAATTCAAACCAGCACTTGTTGTCGTATGATGTGCTATTGGAGGTACAAACATGATCTTGAATAGAGGGACACTCCTCGTAACATACACACCGTGCCTCATGGGCACTGTATGTCTTGCAAACTCCAAACGATGGGCATTTTACATTCAGGCACGGACCCAAGTCTGTAAAACGCGAATTGATTCACACAAGAGCGTTAAAAGTTTTAAGGCTAACTTTTTGGGAAACATAGTAAGGTACAATGAGCGACAAAAGTACTTGAGACATTTTTTACAGGGGGAGGGGGCTATATCCTAGTGGGCAGAGGGGACTTTAAAAATATAGAACTGCGTCAAAACGTTTGACGCTCATTGTAGTATACAGTAAACGATAACCACCAATCACCAAAAAGAGAATATTTATCGGGCCTGCCAAGTAAAACCCGCTAAAACCCGGAATTTGAGGAAATGGTCCACGGGAAACCAGAAAAAATGTGCTTTAAAGAGCTCATTCTAAGCCACGTTTTTAGTCCCGACGAAACGGTTTGATAGGTAGTATAGATGATAGAGGAATAACACAATAATCGGCTAACCCCTGGTAGAAATCCTGTAAGAATCCTACAGGAATATCCTACACGATCCTGTAAGATCCTATGAAATCCTGTAAGATTACACAGGATCCTACCCAGGATCCTAAATGGCAATAATTTTAAACATGCTTATGGGATCCTACTCAGGATCCTGTAAAATCTGTAAGCATTCTGCACAAGGATTCTTGATGATCTCTGCAAGGACGTTAATGATCTTTGGAAGGACGTTGAGGATCTTTGCTTGTGCTTCTAGGATCTTACAGCATCCTCAAGAATCGTTGCAGGAACTTCAAGCATCTTTGCAAATTCTGCAAGGTCCTTGAAGATCTTTGTCGATTATTGGCGAAGATCCTGAAGACCCCCTCAAGATCTCTTCAAAGGTCCTTCCAATGTTTTCACCAGAGTACTCACAACACCAGGGAAAAGTCGTTAAACTGTAAACAGTGCAAAGTACTAACCGCCAATCACAACATAGTTGACATTAAGAGGGTCATGATTATTTCCTGACCCGCTCAGATCCTTAACACAAACTCGCATGGATGTGAGGCCAACCTCCTAATAGAGAATAAAGGCTTTTTAAATGACGCCACGCAAGTAAATTTGAAGTCAAAGTGTTCTTTTGTATCGTTTGCTAGGTACATAGATGCAAGAGTAAAAAAGACGCATTTGGACAAAATTCCGCGAGAGTTGTTCACTATCACTGTCTCTTACAATCGCAGAATAGGAAATACGGTAGGAGAATGTTCTTAAAAGTAAAGGAAATAGGGTAAGAAAATTGTGAAATGTATTTGAAGGCTTGCTGAAGTACTCCGTAAAGTAAAAGAGAGAGCAGCTAAAAAGGTTAAACTTTGACAGCGATTCCAAACTTACAACATTCGAGCAATGGAAAGCCTGGGAGAAAACATTTTTGGCCAATTCGAAGAACGTTTCCTCCGACTCTGAAGTCATATGGAAGGGGCATTATTTTGATGTAAATTAGTATACTTAAGAATTATCCTATGAAATACCGGGGAATATATATATTACCTGACACTCAGCCGACGAGGCCGTAGGCGGGGGCAAGGAGGGGGAGGTGGCTAAATCAGGTGATGTTCCTCAAGATTGAACAGGGTAATTGTTTATTATTCAAGCAATTCTCATCAACTACCACCAAGAAAGAACGAAAGAAACACTGGTTCTATGATAAAAACGCCTGAATATACCAAGACAATTTTCACAACAAATAAACACCAAGGCAAAGTTTCAAGAAATCGAAGTATACTACTGTTCGCTTCAAAAAGACTTGTTTACAATTTTCAACTTGTTTACAAGTTAAAAATCTTGCTTCTTACCGAGAATAAGTCCTCTGGCTTTGAATAAATTTTTTGAACTTTACAATTTGCCGTAAGCAAGTGAGTTTGGAGTTTGAGTTTACTACTTCGCTCGAAATAGTATTTCTCAGTTAAGTTTTCTATTTGAAAATTCCAAATCCAACTCTGGACATCGTTGTGAGATGAGGCAAACACTTTCTGACTTTTTGAGAGCGTTAAGTCGAAAAATTTTTGTCCAAGGTATTAAACTTCCCGAAACACTGCTAAAACTCCCTCGCTTTTCAAAATGGCCGCCTGAACAAGCAGTGAAAGGAGATCAGTCTGCAGTGCTCTTCCAAATGTGGACAGCTGCGTATGCCGCTTAATATCTGTCATCTACAGATGACGGATACTGTGGACGTCCTGACTATATATGGTGATAGAGACAATAGCCCTTTTCACGGTTACCTTTTCTCATTTGCATTAGAATGCTTTTGAACATGGATGGGAGGCAATTTCGGGCTAAAAATACAAAATTGCCCGAAATTGCCTCACATCCACGTTCAAAAACATTGTAATGCAAATGAGAAAAGGTAACTGTGAAAAGGGCTATTTATTGAGTAACAAGGAAGGATAAGGGTTTGAATCTTGGGGCAGGGCCCCCAATCGAACAAACTTTATTGAGATCTCCCAAGAAAATACCCATACATGACAATACATGTATATAGCGAAAAGCTACGTCAATCCAGGCAGTGATTATGTTATTTTTAGGTAGAACGTGGCTCTTCACTTGGCGACCATAATAATGGAACAAGGGCAATTGGTGATGCATAAAACGTGGTGTTAAATTGTACTTGCTGTAGAGAAGAACGAAAAGGAAATTTTTATATACTTTGGAATAACTTTTAGTTTTGTTTTCAGCAAAATTACCACTTAAAAAATTGATACCGTATTTTCCCGATTAACCGCCGGACCCCGAATAAACGCCGGGTTCAAGTAAATGTCGGGTGTACAGGGCCGAGTTTAAAATAAACGCCCCCCCCGGCGTTTATTCGAGGTCCCGGCGTTTATTCGAGATGGGAATATTAAATCAGGATAATGTGTTGTAACTGCATTTATAGTTTTCTTTCTACCATGCATTTTATTTGAACATCCACTGATAATCAAACCAAACTACCCTTTACTATTGTACTTCTAACTAAAACAGATGAAACAAACGACGCATCAGGTTGGAATCAAGTAGCGTGTCAATCTCTCTTAAATCATGGTTACTTTTGTAAGAGCTTGTCCATCAAGCGAGGATCATCTCGAGGGTTTCTCCAGCGGTTGCCCAGCAGTTCCTTGAATCGTTCCATATTTTTTTTGCCTTTCTCAGAAAATTGCTTACACAGTACGTTTGCTGTTTCGATCACTGTTCCCTTCAGCGATGTTTTTTGCTGAATGACCTACTAGACTCACTGAGATAAGACAAAGTTGGTGACCTTGTTGCCCAATCTTTTAACGTTTTTGTTGAAATTTGGTTCTTAATTCAATAAACCTGCAGTACTGATGATAAAAAATAAATGACTGATAAATAAACGCCGGGTCTACGAGGCCGAGTTTTAAATAAACGCCCCGGCGTTTAATCGAGAAAATACGGTACTTTTCTTTTTGAGGGTGTTAACAGGGAACCTCCTCTCTTCATGAGTAAAAGTAGATCACTAAAAGCCCCAAGAAATTGCTGGCTAGCACCATTTTATGGAAAGAAAAATCTGTCATAGAAATAAGGCTGAGTGTAGTCTGCTTGTCTGAGTCACAGAGGGTGTTTAAAATTTGTGACGTCATTTGCGCGGGAAATCAAACTACAAAGGCGCGAAGGTTGTCACGGCCGGTTAAGGAGGCTCGCAACAGTTTTTTACCTTGGACTGTATCTTTTCAAATCCAAATTTCGCGTAGAAGACAAACATCTATTTCCTTGATACTACACAATCTTTTATCACATGACCAAATTATATTTTTGGTTTCCTAGCAACAGCTGTCACCATAGCAACGGTAATGGACAGCCCCTCATTTTAAATAATCTCGACTATTTGGAAATCTAGTTAGACGCTTTATGAGGAAACTTGAAGTCTTTGAACTACTCAACCTACACAACTTGTTTGCGAAATCAGAAAAAAATTTGTAAGACCGTTTTCAAGTAAATCATAATTTAATTTTTTACCAGCTGATTTTGGTCATTCCTGCAATTTTCTCTAATATTTTAAGAAAAATAAAACTTAACACCTTTTCTTTTCAGTTCAAAGATCTTCTATGATAGCAAAACATTTTCAATGTTCATTGAGCCTCCTAAGTGGCTGCGATTTTAAGATATTGATATTTAAAAACTGCTAAAATGAAGCACTTCGGTCAAAACATTCGTAATTTGCATAAATAGAGATATTTCTGAAGCGCCCTTACAGATTTTTCTTTTAAATTGCAAGCCATTAGAATAATAATTCCTTTTGATGTTTCAGCAAGGTTTAGGCTGAATAAACATTTCTGTTATTAGAAAAGAAGACTGAATCTCGGTCAAGCTTCAGTCTTTATTAACTTTCTACGATTTTCATTTATCTAAATACTGAATGATGTTTTCCAGTTATAATTACAGATTGCATACATGTAAAACATTTGTATCGGTTTTAGCGACCACGAGTGGCATTACTTTGGCTGAAAAAATTACGAGACATGGCTGTTTGAATAACTGTTACAATATTTGCGTTACTTTTTGTATATTTTGTCCCAGCACGACTGCACACAATCAGAAATATTCATCGCACTTGAGTGACAGCGAAATATTCTAGAAGCAAGAATAATAAAGCCCTTCAGAGAAAGTTAATAACGACTGCAACCTCACTAAGATTCAGCTTCCTATCTCCTGCTACAAATGATTGATAAGCCTAAAATGTTCTCGAACGTTAAAAAGAATTATTATTCTAACGGCTTGCAATTCAAAGGGGCACTTCTGGAATATCTCTATTTATATCTCTATCTATCTAGCCGTTTTTAAGTATCAATAGGCCGGTTCACACTGGGGAGCAAGTGCACTTGAAGTGCACTTGAAAATCAAGTAGACTTGAGGTCATTCTAATTATGTATTCAGCCAATCACAAGCTTAAGAAGCTATTCGGGCGCTGCTAATGTGGTACAACCGTTTTGACACGTCGTTAAAGAAAAATGGTAATTTTGTTTTGTGTGCCTGCTTAGATGGCATGCAGTCGATTAGCTTGATAAACAAAGTTACAGGACTAAAGTACGATATGCATCTTAGAGCCTGGTGTAACACTTGCTTACTTTTTTGTTAATTTTTGGGAAATAAGTGCTCGTCTTAAAAACATGTTTTTGTATGTCACGGGTATTGAATGCGTGCATCGCTGTAGTGTTGTTGATTGGCTACGCCTGAAAAGTAGACCAGAACGTTTTGCTCAACGTAGAGTTTTTAACCCTAAGTAGGCTTGAAATACGCTTTCAAATACAGCAGCTAAAGTAAAAGCTGAGAACCTTTTTGAAGTCGCCTGTGACCCCAGGCGTGCGTTTTTCAAAAGCCCCGAAACTTTTCGAGTCGATTACCGGCACGATAACTCATACTGCGTCTTCTAAACGAAACGTTTCTTTGTTATTAGTTGAACATTTTTTATCTTAAACACATGTTAAAATAACAGCTTTGTAGAATGAGTGGTTCATATCCCACGTGCTTTCAGCAGCAAGGCTGTACTGTCAAGTGCGCTTCCAAGAAAGGGGTAAACCTTACTTTTAACTGCACTTGAATCCTTTTGTTTCACGTCTATTGCCAGGGCAACAAAGACGCCAAAAAGTGCGGTCATTAAAGCGTTCACACTCCAAATAAGCAAGCTACTCTTGTGATTCCCCCAAACCCCATTCAAAAAGACGTTTTTGATAAAAAAAGAAGAAAAATATATGGAGCTTATAGAAAGCGAATTACTGCAAATTATTGACCTTTTTAATTACATTCAGCTGATATTAATTTTTACCTCTTTGATACAATTTAAACTTGTAAATAAATCAGATGAGTGCTTCTATTGAAACGTAAGTCAGACTTAGAATCCGTCCTCGGAAAGGAGTTCACACTACAAGTACGAAGTAAGTGCACTTCAAGTGCACTTAAGAGAACTAGTGAGAACCGGCCTAATATCTCATAATGGCAGCCACCTAGGAAGTTCAATAAACATCAAGCATCCAGTTTAAACTGAACTAAAAAAAGTGTTAAGTTTCATTTTTCTTGAAATATTACAGAAAATTGCCGGAATAACGAAAATCATCCAGTAAAAAAGTAATCACGATTTACTCAAAAACGGTCTTACAGTTTTTTGTCTAATCTCGCATAGTTACAAGTTGTGTAGGTTGAGTATTTCAAGTTTCGTCATAAAGTGTCATTAGATTTTTTGAAATAGTCAACATTATCTAAATAAGGGGTAGGCCTATTACCGTTGCTATGGTGACAGCTGTTGCCAGGAAACCAATGAAAAAATAAACGTTGGTCATACGCTGAAAAGATGGTGTAGTATCAAGGAAATCAAAGTTTGTCTTCTATGCGAAATTTGGATTTCAAAAAATACAGCCCAAGGCCCAAAAAACTGTTGTGAGCCTCCTTAATAGGGGTTTGTTTACAGTCTTACTGACAATATTTCTGCAGTGGGACTCTTATAAGCCGCTCAAAGGAAGATGGTCACTTTTTCTTTGGACTGTATTAAGAAATATTTCGTCAAAAGATTAAACATTTTACAGTGACTATACTATCTTAGTTTTCTATTTTAAAGAACTTGCTCACGAAGCGTTTTGATAGTCTTAAAACACTTCCTGGCAGAATCCTGCACATCACAAGATGTGTAGTCCTTCAGAGCTAGACCATAAATGTGAGTCAACTCATTTTTAAAATTTTGAATCTCGTCATTTTTCTCTCCTTTTATCAACCTGATAAAACACTGCAACTTCTTTATTAAATATCACGTAATAGCTAAGGTTGAACGTGCTAGTGTAGTGATATTGGGAGAATAATACCGGCTCGTGAAATTTCAAAATCGTCCAGCTAGCAAAGCCATTTATCTTAACAGGTTAATAACAGATGCAAAATTAGGCATTGCCTACCCTACAGAAGCCAAAGTTTTCGTCAGCTGAAGGGGTGCCTTTGTTGGAAAAAACCGATTCCCCTACTAGCGTAAAATTGAAACCGGGAACACTGTCAAGAAATGCGAACCAGCCCTATCCATAAAAACAAAGAAAGAACAATAGAAATTTAGGGGGAAAAAAGAGAACAGAGCCAATCGGTCGGAATCAAGCAGTTTCTCAATAATTTGCAACATAAGAAGTAAGACTTAAATGGTGACACTGTACATACCAGATTAATCTTCCGATCGATCCGGGGTTCATGACGATTTTCCTATCTTCTTTGTCACAGTTTTGGTTAATATATATATCAAAGTAACTTGCTCATACATGAATTGCTTTTAGACCACCAAGGGGGCTATTAAAGGAATTTTCAAAAGAAAAAAAAACAAGTCTACATTAGTTTTTAGAGATTTTATCTGAGGCACATGTACAAGAGCAGAAAGTCGAAAAATGTTGTTGGAAGTTCTCAATTCGGAATCCATTTCCATCGTGGCCATCCCTGTCCAGACACACTTATTTATAGTTTCCATGTACCGTAATACCAATTTTAATACTACTGGAACATTATTTTTAGGCTTCCATAGATAAAATTGTATCTTTTTGCTTTTCACAGTGATACTAAAAATTGATGAGACTTCCCTTTTTATTAAAAGAGATGAGCATTTTAGTGGGGTTGTGCATGCTTTTGTGCCCATGAGCCTGAGTGTAAGGCGTGAACATCAATTTAACCTAATTTTCGATTTTATTACTCTTTGAAGTGAAAACAAAATATTTTGCTCATTTGTACCCACCACAATTGTATCTTGGTGTTTCCGTGAAAGGGTAAGAATTCCCTTATGCAAACCTCAAAACCTCCAAAATGGACATTTTCCAACCAAACGTACATGGCGTCATCGGGATTCGTACCCCGAGTGTACTTAGTTGAGACAAAAACAGAAGGCCTTCGATCAAAGCTCTGCAAAACAAAACTACAATGAATAAAAAAGTAATACAGCACCAAAATTCTGTTTTGTTGGAGACAAATTACAGTTCAAACAAATTTATATCGTTGTCTTACCTAGAGAGGGTCACTTTATTGCACTTGGTTTCTGTTGTCCATATTCCACTAAAAGTAACGCTTCCGGGCTTCATCTGTGGCTGATCTTGGAACGCCAGCCAATTTATGATTCTAGTTGCATTCGTTCCAATGCCTGTCTCTCGTGCACACACCTCAAAATCCCTTGTACTCACACCTTGAACCCACAAAGCAGAAGGCGAGTGAACACGTGAAACCTCCTCACCATGGCTCAATGACGCTTGAATATAAACCTGAAACGACAATCAATCAATCAATCAATCAATCAATCAATCAATCAATCAATCAATCAATCAATCAATCAATCAGACAACCAACCCAAAAATAAGGTAACCAAATAGCCAAGCGTCCAAAAAGTTAATCAACCAAGCAACATAGCAAGATGGTAATCGTCCAACCGAACAACCAAAACAAAACAAACAAACCAGCCAACCTAGCAAGCAAACAAACTAACAGACGTAACAACCAATCATACTAACCAAACAAACTAGCAACCTGCCACCCAATCAAACAACCTAACCATACGGACAAATAAACATCTAAGCAAACAAACTACCAAGCAACCAAATAAACAAACAAACAATGTAGCAAAACAAGGAGTAAAAAGACAAAAATAACAAACCAAAATATAAACAACTAGGCAACTAGGCAAACAATTAAACCACCAACCCCCCCCAAAATATAAACAATTCAACCATTAGCAACCGACTGAGCAACTTATCATCAAAGCAAACAAACCAACCAACCACCCGAAAAAAAAACAGAAAACCAACGAACAAATCTACCAGCACCCAAACAGACAAACCAAGCAAAAAGAGAGCCACTGGACCAGGCATCCAACCAAGTAACCAAAGTACCAAGCACCCGACCAAGTAGTCAAGCACGCATGAAACCAGCAAAGTAGCTAAACGATCAAACAAGGAACCAAACATGCGACCAATCAAGCAATAAAAAATCAAGGGGTCTGTGTGCTGAGTCGTGAATGCAAAAGTAGATTGAATAAGACACACTGCTTGGCAAATAAGAATTGCCCCCCCCCATCCCGTCCCCCCAAAAGCAGAACAACGCTAATGTCACCCTTCTAACTTTAAGTGATTCAAGGTTACAGTATGAAGGAAGAGAAGGAAGAATGATATTGTGACACGGTATAAACGTGGTATATATTTCTTAAGGCAATTCCATCGCGGACATAAAGCAATGAAATAAAAATCAAAATAATGTCTTTACAGTAAAACACGGAATAGACACCAAAATTGGGCAAGACAACAGGGTCACCCAACAACAAAATGTCAGCGAAATACTTAAAATGTCGTTTACTGTTTTCTCATATTTTTTTAGCCCATTTTAAAGGGATGTTTGTGTAAGTTAATACATGTTGATCTGCTCAGGTTTTTCAAATGTTTAATTCCCCAAATTTCCAACTTGCAGTTGGCTTTCCAAAAATGCTAGCTGATGTAAGAAAGCGCAAACGAAAATCTCTGGATTACCACTCGTTTAATGAACTTTGTACCAGTTGAGAGGTTGTGCGCTCAAGCTACTAGGTTAAAGCTAAGTTAAACTGAAATACGTTCCTTAGAAGGTGTGGTTGACGGAAGGAATTCCTTGCCCATCCACGTTCCTTATTTAGGCTGTTCTTCAGGGAACAACTAAAGCCTCAACCTTAGACTTTCTTGGCAACTGAGTACAAGATACAATGAAGAAGTAGAAGTGACTAACAGAGTTGAATGCCCTCAGTATAACAGATAGACCTAATCTTCTGTTTACGTTACACCACTGAACTAGGCAAAGCAATTCATGGTGGTGGTCACGATATTTTGGTTAAACAAGGGAAGGCGTCTTAAAACCTTTATCCCTGTTCTTAGTAAATTGTAAAGTTGAAGACGAATTTAAACTTGCAAGGTAATGTTAGTTTCCGATAGATGTAAAGGCATCCCTCTTAATGCACAGAAGATGCGCAAAGGAGGTTTTATTTGTTTCATTTTATCATCCAGTTTTATCTGTTTGTCAATACAAAAGGTCTCAAAACAATGAACGAATAACAGGTCCATATTGTCCTCAGTTTGTTTGTTATATTGGTGTTTTCGTAACTCTACAGGACACGCTTGATTAATTGTGTTAATCTGCATGTTCACTTCATGTTGCAAAATTAGTAACATATTCCGTGCTGTTCGTGAGATCAACACAGGTGGGCACATTTGCGATGTCAATAGAACGTACACATATACTGAAATTAGAAAACGAAAAACGTATATGAAAAAAAACGAAGCGTACAAGATCTGTACGGCTTTTACGGTTGACAACAACCATTTACATATGCGTAGCGCAAGTTTATTTTACTCAAGCAATACGGATTACATAATACAACGCTAAGAGTAAATTTAATTATTGAGAAAATTAAAACAATAAAGCCATTTCATATAAACATAAGAGAAAACGTGAGTTTTTCGCGGTTACAGAATAATTTAGTTAAGTTTATTATAAAGCTCATGTAGAGAGCCAATCACGTCACGTTTCAAACAATGGGCACGCGTCATAAATATTGGTAACAGTTGGTAACAGCTGTTTATTCACTAGTATAACGAGAACTAATCAATAATTATTTTAACAATGTCAGATTGTCCATTTGCTATTGTCTATTCTCTTTCATCTTTTATGTGTGTACCAGATTCAGTGTTGGACGTGACAATTGCTAAAATATTCTAAAAGCTACTTGTTGCCTCTTAAATTCTTAAACAGTGTCTGATATTGCAAAGTACAGGAAGGGGAATAGATTGAAGTGGGATGATGAAAACGATACATGCTGTACTGGATCCTCAAAAGTTCGACTACTCCTCTCTTTAATAAGGGATTACCCTCTGTACACAATCGCTCCATTTCCCAGTGCAATAGAAGCTCGACGCACGAATAGAAGCACGTTTTGGAAATCGATACCAATGATCATGAAAAACACTATTATACTAATAACACCAATTAGGGTTTTCCGATTTACCGGAAGTTCGCTCCAATCTTCCTCGTTTTGGGAGTTGGGCTCAGTTGGGAGGAGATCACGTTTATGATGGCTTTGTTTTTAACTTAAAGTCACTCAAGCTTGTATTTGGTAACAACAAGCAGCTCTACAAATAGTTAATTATGCTGCGAATTTTTTCCACACTTTTCTCAGAATATGACAAAAACTAATTTGTACCTGCCGGCATAGGAGCATTGTCGTTCTTATGTAGCATAAACGAAAAACATGGGATATTGTGACAACAATTAAACAATATCTAGCGAAGTCCACTGACGTACAGAAAAAATAGCAATGTTGTCATTGAAATTATGAATATATGAAGTTCATATATTTGAACTGCGGAATGAAGCAATAAATGTAAAGAAGATCCTCGCAGTTATTATCGCAACTTATGCAGTTGCGAAAAGAAAGCCTGAAAAAATCAGGCTTGCCGGGATTCGAACCCTGACCTCTGCGATACCGGTGCAGCGCTCTAACCAACTGAGCTAACAAGCCAACTGGGAGCTGGTCATTAAATTGGTTCGTAATATACCCGGGAAAGATGAAGATGAAATTATGAACATATGAAGTTCATATATTTGAATTGCGGAATGAAGCAATAAATGTAAAGAAGATCCTCGCAGTTATTAACGCAACTTATGCAGTTGCGAAAAGAAAGCCTGAAAAAATCAGGCTTGCCGGGATTCGAACCCTGACCTCTGCGATACCAGTGCAGCGCTCTAACCAACTGAGCTAACAAGCCAACTGGGAGCGTCATTAAATTGGTTCGTAATATACCCGGGAAAGATGAAGATGAAATCATGAATATATGAAGTTCATATATTTGAACTGCGGAATGAAGCAATAAATGTAAAGAAGATCCTCGCAGTTATTAACGCAACATATGCAATTGCGAAAAGAAAGCCTGAAAAAATCAGGCTTGCCGGGATTCGAACTCTGACCTCTGCGATACCGGTGCAGCGCTCTAACCAATTGAGCTAACAAGCCAACTGGGAGCTGGTCATTAAATTGGTTCGTAATATACCCGGAAAAGATGAAGATGAAATTATGAATATATGAAGTTCATATATTTGAACTGCGGAATGAAGCAATAAATGTAAAGAAGATCCTCGCAGTTATTAACGCAACTTATGCAGTTGCGAAAAGAAAGCCTGAAAAAATCAGGCTTGCCGGGATTCGAACCCTGACCTCTGCGATACCGGTGCAGCGCTCTAACCAACTGAGCTAACAAGCCAACTGGGAGCGGAATCGAAATTCCAGAAGCTTGGATACCTACGATCAGAAATCACAACAGCCGACCAATCACTAAACGGACCTGTGAGGGAACAACATCTAATAGTCGGAATAATAATGAGGATCGAAATGCACCAATAGCAGCGAACCATCATGCTACAAATAGCGACACGTAAACAATTGACCTCATCGCCTGATGAAGAGTAGCAGTATTGCAGTCGAAACGTCGCGATCAACAACTCAAAGCGATTCCATCGTGAGACAAACGAATAAACGTTCATCTTACCTAATAGCAATGTTGTTTGCTAGAACTATAAAAACTGATAACCTTGTGGTTTCTCGCACACTCAACCATGGGAGACTTCTCAGGCAACATTTTTGAAGGGAGAATTCGGAGGCGAAATACAGCTTACAAAGTCTCCGAGCAGTTCCCCCGCTACAAGTACAAGTACCTGCACCAGCGCCTTGTCAGGTTCTAGCAGTTCATCGCGCAAGAGTAATGGAAGACCAAGGAATTAAAGCTAACGCAGTGGGGGGGGGGGGGGAACAGGGGGGTTTGAACCTCCCGCTTCCCGTACCCTTTAATCCCGGTACCTGCCCTGTATTTTTTCGCTCCCGCCCCTTTGCATTTTTTCGATTTCGAAATATTGCACAATGTTGCATAATTTTTCCCTTTTTCTCCCACTTCCCGCCACCTTGGGAATCCCGCTTCCCGCCCCCTCTTCTCCCGCCTCCCGTACACCTCCCACCCCCTTTTCTCCCGGTATCCCGCCCCCCTGTCCCCCCCCCCCACAACGCACCACACCGTAAAACAGGAAATTAGTAGACCAGCTGATACTCAAAGCAATTGAACTAAAAGGACGGGACTGGAGAGCGGTGTTAGCGTTTTTAATACGGAAATACAATTTTACTAAAACCCACAAGGATGATATCAGTTGAGCACTTTAATAGGTTTCCTGGAGTAAAAATGAAAAATGAAAGCGTCATATAAACAACCTATTGTCAGCGTAAGCAGTTTTTGCAGTGTGCCAAGACTCAAGGGTCTTGAGGTGGCGGTAATTAGCTTTATCGATGATTAACGCATTGTCAAAGTCAATCTGGTGATTCTTGGACCAGGCGTGGTTTGCCACATTGGAGCCTTTGGCGTGCATTTTCACGTTGTCATGGAAGGATGGTTGCGTTATGGGCAGCCCTGTCAGCCCAGTTGGAGCTAATTTATGCATGGAAGAAATTGAGGATTCAGCCATCAACTCAACCCCCATTCCCCCGAGATACTGGAAACGCTGTTACAAAATTACAAAGGCCATTCAAGATAAGCGGAATAGAGGTGGAACGATATCGGACATGGTGTTTACATGATATTACTTTTCATGCGTTGTTAAGACGATTCAGTCATAAAATCTTGGCCTAGAAAATGAAATAAAATGACTGTAATACGTCAGTTTTCACTGAAGAAAGAGACATACTCAAGTAAATTGATCAGCAAAACCCGTGAAGAACAAAAATGAAACAACTATTTAGATACGAAAGCTTAAATCAGTTTTTGTCAACCGTAAAAGTTGTACGCTTTTCATATACGTTTTTCCTTTTTCAATTTCCGTATATATGTACGTCCTATTCTAGGAAACCTACACACGATGTTTTTATATTCTTTTATCTGTCAGTTTCTCAATACAAAGGGCCACGAAAGAATGGACGACAAACAGTCGTCTAGTACATGAATAAACATGTCAAAAATCACCTTGAGGGCAATATGCGATAGATATCTTTGATTTTATGCACATAGAAGTACGCGAGATGCTTTGCGTTGACCGAAAACTATTTAGTTGGTATTAGATTTACATTAGTCTGTTCACCATAATTGATAATAATATTTACCGTTAGGTATTGAAAATAACATGTTCACGTGAAGTAAAGGACAGAAAGAACTATAACTTAAATACTTAAATACTGCAGATGCAAAAAATGTTTTTCAGACCTCTGTTCTAGATCTAAGAATTAAGCAAAACGAGTGGTTAGACTTTGCTTGATTACGATTGAGTTTTTTAAATAAACAATCCTCCAACCTGTTACAAGAAGAACGACGATCACCTCGTTTGATGTTCGTGGGAGACTTTGATGGACAATCCTTTCTTGAAGAGACATGAGTCAGATTTTGCCTGAATACGATCGAGTTGTGTGAAATGAAAAATCCTCCAGCTTGCACGCTGGGAAATTATTGATTGAAATTGGGCCAACTTTTTTTGTTACAATTTATCTCTGTGAGTTTTTATGCTATTAACGTCAAATTTTCTACACGAATAGATATGTGCATAGCAAAGGGAACTGTTGTTTTGGTTTTTTTAGTTTTGGTTATTTTTGGCGGGAAAGTGAAGTCACGAATATTGGGTGAAAATTAACATTTTAAATTTTGATACATTTTATAATAGCTGCTGAAAAACCAAGCTTACACAAGGCCAAAACTGAAGAGATAACTAAAATATGTTTATTCAGTCCAGAGTTATGGTTGTTTTAAATTTGAAATTTCCACCATTTTGCTACTAAAAATAGCACAAATGGAAATTTCAACTAGTTGGATATCTGGACTGAATAAACATATTTTGGTTATCTCTTCGGTTTTGACCTTGTGTAAGCTTACTCTTTCAGCAGCTACCATTAAATCTGTCAAAATGTAAAATGTAAATTTTCACCCATTATTCGTGACGTCACTTTCCCGCCAAAAATGCCAAAAACTAAAAAATCAAAACGATAGTTCCCTTTACCATGCACATATCTATTCATGTTGAAAATTTGACGTAACTAGCATAAAAACTCACAAAAATAAATTGTAACAAAAAAAGTTGGCCCAATTTCAATCAATAATTTCCCAGCGTGTGTTAAAAATAGAACGATCAATTCGTTTGACTTATTATGTTCCCATGTGCCTTTGGACAATCCCTTTCCTGAAGAAAAAAAATCGTCCAATTTGTTCACCATAGCACCAAAAAGTGATCCATTTCTTAAAAACGTTAGTTTGTGCACACTCACGTTTTGAAAGCGCGATTAGGCAGTTATCTGTTCATTCTATTTTATGTTTTACGCAGTAAACCAGATTTAATGGCGTTAATTGAAAAAACATTTTAAAAGGTTTAAGAAAGCTACTTGTTGCTTCTTAAAAAATTTTGGAAGCTGCAAAGTACAGAAATAGACTGACGTTTTGGGACTAATTAAAACGAGAAATTCATGCTATATTACATCCTAAATTTAAATTAAGGTCATTGCCCTGTATTGCATTGCGCATCCTTACTGCCCACGATTTGCTGCGTCATTAGCGCGCGCACGCCCAATAGGTTTCCTATGAGGCTAAGCTAATCAGAGAAAAGAAAAGTCATTTACTCTTAAACAAGCATGGTGACCTTTCTTTTTTTCCACATATTTTTAACCTAACGTTTATCCTTTTTTTGTTCAAAGAGTTAGAAAAAAAACACTTTTGAAATATTACTAGAAACGCGTTACTCATGGAGATAAAACCACGACCTCAAGAACATGCACGTGAAAGTGTGCCCAGGTATAAGGATAGTTTACAAACAATTCTCAAACCAACATTCGCCTCGCCCTACCTTCCAGAAAAATAAAAATAAAAAAGTAGAAAAAATAAAAAAAAGCTGAAAAAATAAAAAAGTTATTCATCGGCTTAGGTCGGTCCGTATAGGGAAAACTGTGCCCTCGGTCTTGAGTACGGCCCGAGGCCCTTATATGGACCTCCCGGTCGGTGAATAACATATATTTAACGGAAGCGCATGTGGTCGTTTTACCACTTCATGATGCAACGAGACTAATCTCTGGGTGGCTCAGGCTAACAAATCCAGTTTTTGGGGGACGAGACAGTTTTCCGTAACCGCAGTTCGGACCTAAACAGTAACAGCACCGTTAAGTTCGAGGGGATACGTAGCAGTGATATTTCTCGGAGAGTTGTAGCTAATAATAGCAGTGGGGATCAAATCCGACAAAATGAACGCACCGGCTGGAAATGTAGTGATGATAATTCTGTCCCGGAGACATGTAAGTTGCAGCTTTGTTCTTGCGTGTGTGAAATGTGAAATGTGAAATTGTGAAGCGTAAAATGGTCAATAGACTATTTTCTGTAGAGATAGTCCTTGAGGGGGAGAACTATTTATAATGAACTGGTGTTTGCTCATTTCTCCCTGTAACTGAAATTTGGCATTAGAAGATGAAGTTCTTGCCCAAAACTGCAATTCTAGTCCATGGCAGGGTTACTTCAGCATTGTGTTAGGCACCCATTTAAACACCTGGATGGAAAGACAATGTGAAATAAAGTTTCTTTGTCTTAGGAAACAACACGTCACGAGTGAAGAAATCAAACCTCGAACCACTCACTCTCTTATCTCCTAGTTTTAATTGAACGTGCTATCACACCTCTTTTCCTCTACATCGTAGTTTATATAGTTAAAAAAAAAATCAGAAAACTAAACATAAGCATGTACATGAACGGCGTTATGTCCTAACAGGGAGGACGAGGATATAATGTAAGTAAACTGAGGGCTTAAGTTAGTTTCAAGCCATTATCATGACAGTCATAGTGCACTGATCAAAAATTCGAATTGCAAAAATCTCATTTTTAAATTGCAAAGTAGCCTGCGTGCAGAAGTCTTCTGCTTTCTTTGAAATGGGAGACGTCCGCATGCGGGCTAATTGCAAAGGCTATAGCTTCGAATCCTACGGAAGTTTAAACTTTCTTGACAAAATTAATGCATCAGTGTTCTGTTTATTTAAGATTTGTAGTGTTCTCATTAAGTGCTGCTTAGCTTTTATTTAACGCCAAATTTGTGTCCTTGGTCCTCTTCTTTTATCTTGGTGGCTTGGTAAGAGTCAAACTGGAGATAATTTGTTGGCATGCATGTCAATTGCGACTCCATTCTTAATGATATCCAGCGCCTGATTCATTTCTTGAACCTTGTTCTCCAGATCCTGCAGCTTCTCTTGGCTTATGTAACACTTGACGCGACTGGCACGATCACCCCTTCTGGTTTTCGTGAGTGACAGTTGCATTTCTTCCCGCTTGCCTGGAAAGAGAAAGGCTGCTATCACTGTCGCGACTCAACCCTATACCAACAGTTTTTGCAAAGATAGAGGGAAAAATGGCTATAATGGAGTTAATTTGAATTTCTTGATGTTTTGTTAAATTAATTATGTAGAGACCTTTTTGGAATCATCTAACCAAGTCTTAAAAATGATGAAGCGTACATAATCTGCTGAAATCATTACCATCCCTACAATGTGAGTATCACTGGAAAGTGTTTTAGTAACCATTCCATGCAGCTCTCTTCTTTGTACTGTTAATGAGCCATAAAGCTAAAAGGTCAATTGACTTTCTCAAGCTTTCGTTGAGATAAGGTAGGTTTTGACTCACCATTATTCTGATATCTTTAATCTAGATACTTCTATATGTCTGAAGAAAAGTACGAATAACTGTAACTCTGTCAGATTTATCCGACGGAGTTTTTACCCTTTACAAAAAAAAAAAAAAAGGAAAGAAAAAATCCGAAAAATTTCGGTTTTTGTATCTGTTCCAGGCCCTGCGCTAATAGCCAAACTAGTTTCAAACGCTAAATTACAGTGAGCTGCGCAAATGGTACACGCCAAGGTTTTGCTTACCATTTGCACAACCCGTGGACCAACCCACGTAAGTAAGTGGTAAACAACCATCATATTTTTACTTTATTTTATAGAGACTAGAGTACTTCAGTGGAATGAGAGCGGCGCCTTTAAGAAGATCTGAAAGCAAGCGTTTGATGCCCATTCATTCTTTAGAATGTCTGCCACATCTCCAATGTTTTATACTTGCAGATTGTGTATATTATGTTTTTTTGGACCTTTCAAAGAATAATAAAGCTCCATTAAACTTATGACAAATGTTGCCATATGAATACTTCACTATTGTATCCCATGTTTTAATAATTCAGCCAAAATTCAAGCAATCTGAGGCTTTAAAATTGGGTGAAATTTCGAAGCCAAGAGAAAAGCACACGGTCACGGTCTTATCCACATACAAGGCAAACTGAGGAATACTCAGAAGGAGCAGATTTCACAAAGTTGTACAACTGATGACGGGGGAATCTTGTCGATGATTTACCACATTCCAATCTTTCCAGCACCATTCTCTAACAACTATTATAATTATAATTTCTTAACAAACCTTTCTTAAAATTCTGGCAGTGAAATTTGTTCCACAGTTCCCAGGCTGCTCCAGCAATTAGTAAAACAGCGGTCACTCCCAAGCACGCAAAAAGCATTGGGAAAAACAGCATACCTTCAGGATCGAACAAGTTTTTACGGTGCGCTTTGTCTTCGTTTACCGCTCCGCCCTAAATAATAAAATAGGTAAATTATTTACGTCAGTCAGTCCGTAAATTCCTCTTTTCAATAGAGGAAAATTCTCCCAAAAAATATCTGTAAACAAAGATGACAACTAGGCTTGGCTTGGGGTACCTTGTGTGACGTATTTTTAATAGCGTGAACTGATAAAAGGGTAAGCCGTTTCCTCATGTTGAGGTCTTGATAGTTCCATTGTAATTGATTCTTGTATGTTAACGCCTTAAAACAGTTCGTGCACTCTTTTGACCAACGAAGGTGGAAATACTGAAAATAATTTGCAATAATAATTTTTGTTTTGCAGAAGACACAACGCTCATACATCCGTCTATTTCTTACAAAGTGTCGGTTTAAAAGCCAACCAGAACATGCACAATACCCTGTGATAGTTTTTTGGCGATTCGTAACTTTCCCCACAAAATTCCAGAAACTCGGTCGCAAATCTCAGTGCAAGAGATAAGGGTTCCATAAGTACGCGTTCAAAAATCCGAGCGGAATCTGCGTTTTGGCAGGCTGGCCGTAAATGATGTAAAATGGGACAACTTTCGCGTTAAATTCCTTCGAACCAAGTGAAAATAATTTGCCTCATAATCGAAATTTCTGGAGTTTTTGCTTGGCAAATGGTCCGAAATGCGTGCGTATGTCTGCAATGGCCAAAACGTCGAAATCTGTAGACACCATCTGTGCATTGCACCTGAGTCAATTCGAGAACGGTTTCTAATTGAGTGTTCCAAAGCCAAGACATAAATCGTGTGGACTAACTTGTAGTTGGTCAAAAAAATGGCGCAAGTTTTTTAAAGCAATTGCAACTAAGTATATAGAGCAAACAGACTCTCCGAGAGCTTAGCAGATTTCCAGGTCCGATAGTGAAGTAGGCGCCGTAGAAGTACTAGATGAAACAGAAAGAAAGCAAAGGCAAATTACTTTCGACACTAATGGGAAACCTCTCATTACATTCATACTTGAATCAACAAAAATGTTTCTGTCTGTGCGCACTCACCGACAAAGACTGCTCTAGAGAAAATTCAGCTATTTCGGAAAAGACATAAACGCTGTAAGCTCTAGTTAATTTATAGAAACGTAAATAAAAAATATATATATATTGTTTTTTTTTTCGGGATTGTTTTGGTTATTTGCAGCCTTAGTTTACACCAAGTAACAAGAACGCGAGTCAACTTAGGTGATAATGATATCAATTTTTCGCGACAACCACTGAGTAAGTGATTTGTTCAATCAATAAGTTAACAAAGCTAACTAAGTACCTTGTACCCTGCCGCTTTCTAATTCCTCATGAATGTCGCGTGTTGTTTGTACTCCTTCAAAACAAAACAAAACAAAACAAAACAAAACAAACATTTTTAACATGAGAGAGATTTTTTAAAAAGTCTCGTTTAAAAATGTCGCCCCAAAACAGTTTTATTTCACGCGTTTATTAATTGCCGATACCTAAGGCCGTCTGTGAATTTAACCACAAAAGGGTATGTTTAGGCACAAGTCACTTCTCGGGAGTGCATTTTTTCCAGTTCTTCTGCACAATGGGAAAAGTGTGGATGAATCCCATTTGATTGTTTTTTTTTCCTTTTTTGTATTGTATTTTTTTGCAGTCACTTAACTTACAATACACGTCACAGTACTCACAATACATTACTTACAATAACTTACTCTTACTTTCAATACACGTTACATTACTTACAATAAATCCCTTACAAGAAATTATTTATAATACACTACTTTTTTAACAATGCTTTATTTAACAGGAAAAAAAAAACACTAATTAGCTAATCAGCACAAGAAGCGAAATGAAAGGAAGCGAAAAGAATAAAAAACAAAAAAACAAAAAAAAAACATTGGTACATTTCTGTAATGCTATGGTGCAAAAGTGCTACCGGGTTGAAAGGACCAAAAGGTTCTGTTAGGTTTGTGAATTGATTCTTGGGGGTCAGGTCTGTCATTGCAAGATTGGTAGAAGAGGTTCCCACTTCTTTGCAACTGTTCTACCGTCGTTTTCTATTTTGAAAAAGTGACGTAAGTACGATAAAAATCGTTCAATTTTGGAGTGCATTCTTTAATTTTGCAGATCCAAATAAAATATTTTGCTATCAAGAAACAAAAATTGATTTGTAGTTCATATTTGGAGTTATCCGGCCTCAGACCCAAAGCAGCGTCCGCCTCAAGAGACCTAGAGTCTTTCTCAATGATCCTGCCGGACTGCAGCAATGAAAATAAACTATTCCAGAAGGACTGGGTTTCTCACATGTCCAGAATAGATGTAACAGGTGTTCTGTTTCGTTTAGACAGAAAGTGCACTTTTCACTGTCTGTGAATCCTAATTTATGTAAGAAACTGTTGGTTGATAGTCGCCGATGTAGAAATTTAAAATTAAAAACAATAAGTTTTGAGCTCTTTGTGCAGTGAGAGGCCAGCTGGTAAACTGCTTTCCAGTTGACTTTTTGATCAGTGTCGATATCCTGTTGCCATTTTTGTTGGCTTGATATGGGTTCTTGACCCCTTTTTGATAATAGCTTCTTATATACAAGTCGGAATGGCTTTGTTCTTTTCATAAAAACTGATGAAAAGCTCTCGTGGCTGTCTGGCTGTTTTTTTGCAATTTGATCCCATTTGATTGTACGACATGTATCACAAGTAAGAAATAAATAACCAGTGGACACCAGGGTATACCGGAGTGCTGATATTGCCAGTGATCACAACCTATGGTTTCTGTGACTCAACTGAGGCTATGCAAGATAGGTGAAAAGAAAGCTCTGTTGAAGAAATACGAGGTGACCAATTTGGAAGTACCAGAGGTAGCTAGATGTGAGAGGTCAGTTTGCTATAGAGTTAAAGAACAGATCCAGTCACCTTGCCGTACAAGACACGTAAGGGTTGGTGAGGGTGACAATGAAATTGAACTTGATGATCTAGAAAAGAAATGGGGGAATATCAAAGAAATATACAAAAATCTGCCAAAAAGATACTTAGTTTTAAGAAGAGGAAGATCCAGAGCTGGATAAGTGCAGAGAGCTGGAAAGCAATCGAGAAGAGGAAACAGCTGAAGGTGGAGATTGATAGTGTTGAATCAGAAAGATTGAAAGTAAGGAAACGAAGGAATATCAACAAACGGACAAACAGGTCAAAAGAAGCCTGAGAAAAGATAACAGGGAGTGGGCCAATAAGGTAGCTAAGGAGGCGGAAGAAGCAGCAAAGAAAGGACACGTGAGAAATGTATATGATGCTACCAGGAAACTCTGTTGTAATAGATCTAAGAACAAAGGCACAGTAAAGAGCAAGGATGGTAAACTGCTGACAAATGACAAGTTCGTGATAGATGGAAGGAAGACTTGACTGAATTACCAAATAGACCGGTCCCTTTAGAACTTGCTTTGGTCCGAGAGAACTATCGAAGATATCGATACTGGAAAAAATCACATAGGCTAAGATTAGAGCTGCAATCTGGAAAAGCTGCGAGTACCGACTCTATCACTGTGGAGTTTCAATTACTGAAAGCAGATATTGAAACATCTGTAGCCATGTTGGAAGATCTATTCAGCTCGATATGGGATGATGAAAAATTACCAGACGACTGGAAAAGAGTTTAATCGTCAAACTGGCTAAGAAAGGCGATTTGACCCTTTGTGACAATTGGAGAGGTATCACGCTTTTGTCGGTCCTAGCAAAAGTACTAGGTAGAGTTATTATTCAACGAATAAGTGAGGGGGTAGGCGCTCAGTTAAGGAGGGAACAAGCCGGTTTTGCAAAAGGAAGGAGCACAGTCAAACATATCTTCGTTCTAAGGAATATTATTCTAAGTGGTAGAATGGAATGCAAGCGCCTGTATGTGTGTTTCATTGATTTTGAAAAGGCATTCGATAGTGTCCATAGAGAAAATATCTGGAAAATCATGAGTTCCTGCGGCATCCCAGCCAAATTGGTAACGATGGTACAGGCCATGTATAGCAACAGGAAATTCTCAGTGATTGACGGTTCAGGATCATCCGAGTGGTTTGACGTGAGTACAGGCGTCAAACAAGGTTGTGTAATGTCCGGATTTCTGTTTTAGCTGGTGATAGATTGGGTTGTGAGACGAACGGTCGAGAAGGAAAACACTGGAATCAGATGGAGAGTGACAAGTAGCTTGGAAGATCTCGACGTTGCCGACGACCTAGTTCTTCTGTCTAGCACAAAAACGCATGCCTAAGCAGAAGTAGATCGCCTTAACACAGTCGGAAAAAGAACAGGGCTAAGGATCAATGTGAAACAGACCAAAGTCTTGAGACTCAACGTCAAGAAACAGGAACCAATTGTGTTGGGTGAGGAGATTATAGACGACGTAGATACCTTTGTTAACTTGGGGGCAACTGTCAGCACAAAAAGGATGTACGGAACAGGAAATTGGAGTAAGACTTGGCAAGGCAAGAGTGGCGTTCAGTAAACTAAACAAAATATGGGGGGGGGGGGGGAGGGGAGGAACTCTCAGTTAAGCAGAAGTACCAAAGTGCGAAGTTTCAAATAAAACGTGATTGCTATTCTGCTATATGGCTCCGAGACCTGGCGTATGCCTAAAGAAGACGAAAACAAATTTGTCACCCTCAGCATAGATGTCTTAAGAAAATCTTTAAGATTTATTGGCCAATGAAAGTGAGCAATGAGAAAGTAAGAAGAGCTAATCAGCATACAAGTGAAAAGGAGAAGGTGGCAGTGGATCGGTCATGTGTTACGAATGAAGAAAGAAGCTATTTCACGCACCGCTATCACATGGGCACCAGAAAACAAGAGAAGGAGAGGAAGACCAAGGGAGACATGAAGACGAACGGTAGAGAAAGAACTCAAGAAGGTAGGATTGGGGTCGTGGGCTGAGGCTTCCATCGTTGCCTGGAACAGAGACCGTTGGCCCGAGAAGGATGTTTTCCTGCCCTGTTCCCCGCTTGGGGGAAAAGAACGGATGATGATGATGATGATGATGATGATGATGATGATGATGATGATGACGATGATGATGATGAGAATTACAGTTCATTTCTCAATCACTGATTATTAAATGGTCAGTGTCACGGGGATTTTGCTCGCGTTTGTAACACTTTGAAAAGCGAAAAAGTCGCATTTTACACATTTACATAAACGAACCCCCGCCCCCAAAAGTTGCAGTTGTTGTTGAGACATCGCACTAATTCAGTGAAAGTATTAAAAAGCGTTTCTGGCTACTGATGACCAGGATGGAAACGGATTTCAACTGGTGAACGTATTTAAGTTCTGTACTTGTATCTGGCAAAAATCGTTGAAAAACTTACTATGGTTTGGCTCTTTGTGAAAATTCACTTGACATCTTTCTTTTGTTGTCCCAGGAGCATTTCGTGTGTGAGCGAAAGCACATCATAATTTTAGCAAATCTCTTTTTTTCCAAAACGTGCACAGCCCCTTAATTAGGTGTATCACAAAATGATTTTCAGGACTCACGTCTAAGATCGGCCTGATTTCGGAATCCTATGGTACTTTCAATGGAGTCGACAAGAGCCACCACCTGTTCGATAAATAATTGTAGTTATTGTAGTTTCAAATATAGTCTTGTACAATTTAGAATGAAATGTTAATCGCATTATACTCGTAAAAAACATAAAGGGTATACGATTTGCGGAGAAAAATTTTAAACGATCATTTCAAGTACTTTTGAGGACATTAATCCCACGAAAAAGCATATGAATTAAAACAATAATAATAACATTAAGCAACCAAGTCACAGTTAACAATCACAAAATCACGACATACTGTTTTGTTTGCTTTAACCATTCTCAAGATACCACGCGCGTTTTATCTCTGTAGATAAAGAAACGTTGGTAACGTACCTTATTTGAATATCAAACCGCTTATTAGGAAAGTCCTTGGAGCTGGCCATGGAATCTTAAATGTGCCTCTGAAGCCCTCAACCTAAAGCTAATGGTCCCAAGACACAGCTTCCTACTTTGGGTTCTCTGTTATTTCTAGAGCCCAGGCACCTAATTTTTTTCATCTTGGAATTCTGGGTTACTCAGTTCAAGGCCAGAACCCTGGTGGTAGATTCATGAAGTGTTTTATCACACACTCACACGACAAGCTAAAGTTTGTAAACTTGTGTTGGCAAACTCACGTTTGCGTGTGTAAACGTTACAACAGCAGTTGGCAAACATGTTGACAAACTGTTAGCGACAAGTAGCTAGAACTAGACTCTATTCTCGCCAGCTCTTTCGCCAACTTTTGTGTGCTGGCAAAACTTGAGATTTAATGAGTGAGCGTTAGTCAAACGTGTATGGTTTACTTTTAACCAATCTAATCTTGCACCTGTTTCGTGTGTCTTTGCGTCAACTTCAAATAAGGGCGTCGGACCTACCTTTGCGCCTGGCAATTTGAGTTTTGTTTCCATCGACAGAGTTGTCAGGGATGAGGTTAGAGAAGCCGTGAAAATGGAACACACGCAGATTCCCACTAAAATCCAGAGAACTGCAAACAGCCGACCTCCGAATGACTGCGGGCATCGATCCCCATAGCTGTGAAAACAAAACAAATCATAAAAATAATCAAATTCACAGAAAGTATGTTTTGGTTTAAACATTGTTTGCGAGGTTCAATATTTTGCTACGATCCTACAACGAGTTTCGCTTCTCTCAAGATTGATCACTTCTAAAGATAAAGCCATCAACGTGTAATAAATTCACATGTATTTGCGAAGGTTTTTTGGTGTCATTTTAACTTTTCGGCCCTTTGTTATGCTTATTTTATTTTGTTCCTATAGAGATGTGTTCCATACAAAAATTTGTCGCTGCGACGATAGTTATTGCGCAATCTTCACTGGTTAACGTGCATCTAAAGGATTTATTAATCGCAGAGCAATGAAAAAATAGCCAATGAACCACCGATACTTTAAAAATGTCCAAATTACTCTCAATAACAGGTACAGAATCTTGGTAATCTCATTGAAAAAAAGAAAATCTTCGTCTGCTTTCAAATAATGTAGTTCATTATTCAGTTAAGTTAATAAATAATGTATAGATTTAGCCAAGTCTGAAAGAGGTGATCCCAAAGAATAAGCTGGTGTCCGTTTCTTAAGAATGGTCCTGAAATTTTTTCGGTCCCAAATATATTTCGGGGCTTTTTTTGCTCGTTCTCTTTCAAAACGCGTTTCTAAAAAGCCCGAAAGTGTTCCGAATTGTCTTCCAATATTTTGGGATCTGTTCTGTGAAACCGAGCTCGAAGGGCCATTCTAGAGGCTGAGCACAGCTAAATTATTTTTTTGGGGGGGGCGTCAAACTGAACACATAATTTACTCACGAGCCGTCTTGCTTGGTTTTTGCAATGTTTACATATCCTGTCATTTAGCTGTCGAGGCTTGTCAAATCTCCTTACATTATTGGCTTTCCGCTTGAATGAACGTGAAACAGCGCTCAATTTTCAACAACAAAATATACTTACTCTGAAGTAGATGAGTCATCTTTCTGTGTTTTCATCGTGTTCGTATGTTAACAAATAACACGAATTGCAACTAAAAGTCTAGTCAAAAATTTATATTGGCATTTCACTGGCCTTTGATTAATCGAAAGAAAGGATTTTGGGAGCTTCCAAGCACCTGTAAATTGTCGAAGAAATGTCGCGTAAGTTTAAGGCCGCGAAGGAATTCGGGCACTTTGAGGAACTCACAGAACTGTTTTCGGAAGTTCATCGGATAAAATAGCTTTAAACCGAAAACTGCTTCGCCCTTAGTTGACCCTAGTTACTTAAATGACCTTTATATTTCTTTCTCTAACTACAGACCATCGAGATTGAAAACAAACAATCACCAAACATTCTTTAAACTATGGCATAACTTTTGCAGCTGCGAAGTAAGCTTATATAAATTTGGGCGCTTTGAGGAACGCGCAAAACGGTTTTCGGAAGCTTTTGGAATAAAATAGCTTTACACCGACAACTGCTTCGCTTGAAAGATTATTATTATTATTATTCAAACCTTCTAGGAAAAGAAAATCGACAATTGCACAAAGAGACGGACCCGACAGTCAAAACTAACAACAATTATTCGCCGACATTTCACTGAAGTGATGCCTGTGCTGTTGTCTTACCACTGTGCTTTGACTTACTGTTATGAATAAAGAAACACAAAATAATGGACAGAGAAATCATTTTTGAAAAAGTTTATTCGAAAACCCGTAAGTTTATACTTTAATGCAGATCGCGGTACACACTTCCTACACACTTCCTGCATTTTGGGTCCGTCCACGCAAGTAAAATCGGCTGAGCATGACAAAATATTCAACTTTATAACATTAATAACATTTCTAATAACATAAATTAAATTTCCATTTCAAAACGTACTTTCTTTGACCGTAATGCTCAAAATCATGTACCTTAAGCCCTTTAAAAACTTTATTTACTCGGTTGTGTTTCAGAACAGGACAAGCTCTCCGAAGGTAGATTTAATTTCTTAACTTGAACTTTTCGCCTTCCATTAAAAAGACAACTGAGTATTCTATTGATCTTTTTCTTTCCATTTATAGATATTAGATAATTTTTTCAAGTTTAAAACTTCAGTACTGTCGAGCAATCGTTTTGCTAAATAAGCTTAAGCTTCTAAAGAAACCTCTTTTTCAAAAGCGACGATGGAAATGCCATTTCCCACCAATAAAAACGCCGGTTGCCCAAACGCACCTATTAAGATGGCATTCTCCACCACCCGTCGGGTTGCCTTGTAGGGACTCCCCTTCCCCTCCCCCAGAGTCCATACAGGTGGGCGTACGCTGACGTCTCAACCAAAATTTCTCGCATCGATAGGTTACCAAATTCCCTTACTCATGGTGCTCGTCTCTGTGGCCTTAGGCTGCAAAGGAGCTCCGCAATGAAGATTTATATAGTAGAATGTTAAATTGTGGTGTGCTCCCATTGGTCGAAATCGATCGTGTGACGCGATAGTTTCTCTCCCCAGCAAAGTGCCCGGTATTGGCGATTTTCGCACAAAATTTAGCATTGCACAAAAAAAACAATAGAGTTCTTCTGTCTCAAGCCTTATGTGTGATAGGTTCACTCGGAATTTTGATGCTCAAACTTGATATAAGCCCTCGAGCCACGTTTTCGGGCTAATATTTGTCGTGAACATCAAATTTCCTCGGGCAACCTATCACACGATAGTGCCTTCGACAGTAGAAATCTATTCTTTAAATAGAACAATATACCTACCCCACCGTTGTCATGGAAATAAAAGCCCACCAAAAGCCTTCCCATGTTCCTTTGGTAAACGTGGAAGGAAAGCTGACTGGGTTTTTCCTGGTCTCCTGTGGGCAACACAATCACATTTATAAAGCATATTTATGTTTAATCACTTATCTAAATGAAGACAATATCTTGTGCTCTTTGCTTCCTCTGGGAAATAACAACTTATCAGTACAGGAATCAAGGAAACTTTAAATAATAAAGAAGGTGCCCACCTGCTACTTTATTCTAATCAGGAAAAATGTATAGATGTATTTAAGGTGGCTAAACACAGTTCGCGCGCTGTACAGTTTCAGCTAAATTGATCCCTTTGTTTTGTGTTTAAAGACTTGCAAAGTCGTGTTTTCTTATTAAAATAATTCAGTATGCTGTTCCTAAAACGTTCTGTCATATTATTGAGCATTTTTGTGCGAAAACCCAATGAAATTTCGCGCATACGCATCTGACCAAAAAATTGAAACCTTAAGTTTATGACTTTTTTGGAATACGCAGATTTCTCGGGGGGGGATCAACCCTCCTTGTAGGTCCGAGGTTTAACAGAGAAATTTTTTTTATACTCTAGACTAACAAGAGAAAAAAAAACATGAATTATACGAAATCCGTCTGCTAGGATTGCAGGAGACCAGCCTTCGCATGTCGGCATTTTTCCGAGTTTGAAGAAAATAAATCATGAAAAAGTATAATGACTAAGTTCGAAAAGCCGTGTTGCCAGGGCAACAGCGGGTAGCTAGACCAAAACTCCAATAAACATAAATTATATGCTTGTTCTTGTTCCTTGTCAATTCTAGGCGCCATGAATCGCTTAACAATAATCGCATAAGTACCATAAAACTGTGTTGGGCCTCCTTGATGCGTTCTCTTATGACATGCGCTATCTGCTCATTGTACAAGTGGCAGTTGGAGACCTGATCGCAACATTTGATTCTTTCTTTTCCAGTTATCATAAAAAAAATGCAAGGGAAACCTGGGAACGCATTTGCCTCATTGAACCTTAGAGCTTCAGTCCCTTTGGACTTAAATTGGTGAAACAAAACTCGCTCCATGCAACTTACCAATGACCACTCAATGATTCCAGCAATCAATGTCAAAATGAGCGTAAGAACCAGAATAGGCCAAGTAGCAAGGAGAGACTTCAGCATCTGCAGTGAATAGTTACTCTTATTGTTCTTAACAATCACGAACGCGATTCCCGTATGTGGCACCATGGGAACAAGACTTGATTGTGTGTTCATGTTGAAATCAGTTTCAAGGTTGACAACGACTGGAAGGTCCAGGTCTGGCTCATCTAAATCTGAACTGTTATCAACCAGTTTACTGCTGAGTCTGCAACATTCGTTCAACATCACGTACAGAAAATCTGTGAAAAATACAATTAAGACAAACGATATATTTCTTACAATCTATTCATTATAGATCATTAGCGTGTTCGCTTCTTCCTTATTTTCATTTTAGTTTTTTTGGTGTGCTCAAAAAAATGTACTGAAAAAAATGTCTTAGATACTGATGGCAAGAAAAATGAGAAGACACAGCTTTAAACAGTGTACACAATTCATTCATTTAACCTAAAAGCAGGGAAGTTGGCAGATACATTACCCGGAAATAGTCCGCCAATCACGTCCGTAGAGTTCGGTTTTCTCTTCACATAAGGCGGGCGAGAAAGGTCTCCATTCCACCGAACAGTCAACCTCTCGGGGCAGTCGAGAGATCCAACCCATTGCTCGCGTTCAGTTGGTTCTGAGGTTATGGGTAAAAAACCAAAAAATCCAGGAAAGGGTGCAACTGTCAAAATAAAAACCCAGCTGCCAATACTAGCACTTCGACGCGAACCCATGAAGAACTGTTTCGTGAAAAAAATACAAAGATGAGAAACAACGCAATCCTAGATAAATGAGTGACTTATTGACCGCAAATGTCAGTAATATTAGGGTTTAAGTTGACAGTCCTAATCTTTATGTAAATTTATTTATTTTAACTGAAAAGGATTGATCCCCTGAAATATAAATAAATGACGGACCTTAGTCGAATTTCAATACTTTGGGTGAAAACTTCACCGTCTTACCTGTTTCTTTGCTGAGGTCCTTTGCTAAGATCATCAGCGATGGCGAACACTTACAACAAATAATGCTGCTCAAACTTCACTAACTTGTTAGTTTCTCTGAAGTGGTCCTTTTCTTTAAGTTGCTAAGTAAACCGTAACTTCAAGAGACAAATTAATTGAGACGGTATTTAGACGGATGGCTCCCAAATCAAGCAATATCAGCACGAGATCAATAAACAGGACGTGCTGCCGGGCAACAAAGGAGGAGAATGATTTTTTTTCGCCCGGTTGTAATTTTTCCCGAAAAAACTTTTGAACTTTTGAACAAAATCGTCCCCTCTGGAAAAAAATTATTCCCCCAACTAGATCTTTTAAACGGATACGTAAGCGTAGAGATGATCTGTGTGTTCTTGAAACTCTGTTTGATGCTTCGTTCTCATCGGTTTTTTGGCTGAGCTTTAGATCATCGACAGTGAGTCTTTTGTATATATTAGAAGACTTGCTACCGGGATTATTTTCAACTTCAATTTGCATGTTTCTTTCTTCTGGGACCTAGATCTCCCGCAAATATAAAATAAGCCTCCGTAGTTATACGCCGATATAAAAAAAATGTTAATAGTACCAAGACAGGGATCGGGTCCTCCTAATCAAATTGTATCGATATCAATGGACGACATGTTGCTAGGCAATATCTAGAAGTTTCGGTAAGTCGTATACGTTTCTAATCACAGCAAGTTTTTTAATTAAAATTCTTTGTAATCTGAAAGGTATCTAGTATTCGTCAAGTGTATTAAAAGTTGGTGATCTTTTGTGTCTTTTTTGTGTTTTGGTTTCATCTTTGTCAGTATGTCAGCATTACTCCAATAACTTACGCAAATTTTTTCCCCACTTCATTACAGACTTAAGGCATGCCCAACAGGTGGCAATAAAGAAAGTGTAAGAAATTAAATCCCCAGGTCAATTAAATCGAATTTTAATCATTTAAGAGTTCTGAATTTTTTTTAAGTTTAAGTCATCAGGATAGTGTAGTAAAAAAGTCTTAATCTCATTTTTAATCCTTTACTTATATTTAACGAATCATTTGTTTTCAATACGGAGTGACTTTCAAAATGTTTAAAAAATTCTAAGGTATGCCACCGAAGGCTGATTCCAATCCTTTCTCATCCTGTTGGATACAGATGTCTAGGAATATATTTCATTGAACTATTGTTTCATTGCCAATAGTCTTTTCCCCTTACTGAACATTTCATTTGTAATAAACGAAAGTGTTTTCAATGTTAGCTATCCTTAAAACCTCAATTTAATGTAATGCAATTTCCTACCTTTATTTGTAAAGATGTCTAGGACTACAATTGAGCTATTATGTTTTCAACATCGTCACTCTGCGTAAAAAAGTCAGACTTTGTTGCATCTAGTTGTTTTCTTGTTGCCTGTTTCTTGGTTCAGATCATTAGCATTAGTAGAAAACTTTATAATATAAACTTTACAAACTTTACAAGAATTACGCCTCAAATTTCATTTGTAATTTTCTGAGGGCCTAGAATAAATAAATAAATAAATAAATAAATAAATAAATAAATAAATAGATAAATAAATAAATAAATAAGTAGAAAGCTCCTACTTCGTTCGTTTTCCCCTTTTTTGTTTTTTCCCCTTTTCTTTAGTTTTAGTTTTTGTTTCCTTGTTGCTTTGGAATGTAGGAGCGAGCAAAAAGTTGTCCCTGGTAGGTGGTTTGCCCCAGCTAAAGCGTTTACGAGGCAAAAACACATTCCGCCTGTCATGGTAATCCTAGACCACAGCCTCATAGCACTAGGGGTAACCTAGCTAGATGCCTAGTAAACACTACGTAGAAAAAGAGAAGAAACCCTTGAGGGCTAGGGTAATCCCGGCACTAGGGTTACCCTACCTCGACCTTTGTACTTACTTACTTAGGCCTCTTTACGCCATGTGGTGCATAAAGCCCCCACTAAATCCCTCTAACGTTCCCTGCCTTGTGTAAACAGGCCCTTAACGTTGTGCGGCCTCCTTTCACTTAACCCAACAACTTCCTAACTCAATTTAAAATGTATAAATATGGCTAGGAGTACAGTTGAGCTTTTACAATTCTTTTGAGATGGACACCTAGCGAAAGGGGAAATAAGAACTTTAACTGTTGAATGTTGCCTTTGTTTGCGTTTGTTTGGTTTCGGAGATATCAATTACCCGACTTTGCTCAGGGAACTAAATTGTTCTCGCTATCGTAAACAGCAGATAGCTCATAGTTAAGGGCAGTACTCAGCTCTAACAAGATCTTCTCTAATTTGCTGAGAAAACAATAGAACAAACAACAAAACAACGGACCCTAGCTCTGAAAACAATGGAGCTGCGTGATGCCAAGGTCCAATGAAATTAGAGGTTGTTAAGAGCTGCGTGGTATCTGGATAGCCACACATTGCATTTACTCTAACCAGTTTTTACAGTTTGACGTGATACGTTTTTCTATAAGAGTACATACAGTTGCTAACTATCAGCAATTCAGTTGCTGATTGTTTAATGACACCTGAATGTGTATGTCCTCATAGTAGTCTTAAGGTAGTGGTGAAAGGGTTTGACATTGACCTGATTTTTTTTAAACTTGCTAAAAGACGTTTCGGCTAATGCCTAAGCATTCATCAGTTTGAAAAGAGATTGTTTTACGCGTGATTAAACTTATGGCACGTGCATGCATGTGCTAGAAAGTTGTTAAACAAGTTACGCGTAATGTTTCAAACGTATCGCGGGACTTAAGCGCGAGCCAGAGATTTGTAGACCTCTGGAATAACCTCTGAAAATCAAGTCAGTGTCAAACCCTTCCACCACTATGTCAACTCCTGACTGCAACTACTCAATTTTTAGTCTTAAGGTAGCTTGTTTCCATGTTAGCATATGAAGGCATTGATAGTTGGAAAATAAATAATATATGTGGTACTGTGTTTTTAAACAAGCTTCCTGTGAGTGAAACCTGTTTCCTGTGCCTGCCTATAAAATTGTTCAGAACAGTTTCTGACAAGAGAAGTATATATATATATATATATGAGGCCTGACAACACAAAAAGGGTCTTAGGCCATTCCACATGAGTGGTGAAAAAATGAAAATTTTTCAATCCAGTGACTAGAGAATAAAATTGAAGCCATTCGACAGTATAAACATCCTTCTGTTCAAACTTGTATGTTTGGTTAAAACTGTTGCCATGGTGACTCCACAGGGGGCTCTTGCATTTTGACATTTAAGAAGGTAGATGAGACTGGTGACAAAAGCTGAAACTTCATGTTGAATGTATCAAGAAACCAGGAAAAAATCCAGATTGTGAGTGCTAATATTATAGCAGCCTTTAGTCCCAGTTTTCATTGGAGAATGAAAATTCCAGCTTTGGATTACTGCTACCAGATTTTTAACTTGTTAAAAATTGCAATGGCATCTGTTGGTAATGGTAATCTGTCAGTTATATTACTTCTGCTGCTCTAATAGTTTGTTAACAGCTTCATTTTAGTCTTTCTTATTTTACTTTAATTAACTTCTTTATTTAGAAAAACAGGATGTAAGGTGTGCAAAAGAAATAATGATTAGTTTCTGTTCTGGAGGGGAAATTTGGTTGCTAAGGGGAATGCTGCTACAGGGAGGAAAAGTGTCTGAGGAAACTTATTTTTAACTTAGATGGCTGGCAAAAGAGATCATTTTCTATCACAATTTTACAGCCTTTTCTTATCTCACATCTGCATGTGCACCGTGATGGTACATTTGCACTCATGCAATGCCTTCGCAATACTGTGGAAAGACCCTTGTCTAGCTTAGATTAGGGACTCACCATGCAGTTTTAGATAAGACTTAATGTCTAAATTTTTTGGCAGGTTGACATGGCCTGCATGAGGAACATTGGCTGGCACCCATTCTGAGCTGTTTTCCACTGGTCTTTCAGGTGAGAATGAAGGAGAACTTGCTGCTCAATGAAAATCCTTGGATAAGCTTAGATTTCTTGTCAGACTGAAGGCAACTAAACATGTTCTTGCTGTTGTTAAATGTCACCATTCTCACAAGTGAAACACTTTCAGGTGTTTTTAACCTTAAAAGGGTATCACCCTCCTATAATTATGGACAGAAATTGTTACATTTGATTTTGTTTCATGAGATTGGGTTGCAGGTTGGCAGCCTTGGGAAGGGCAGGGGTAGGCATATTTACTGGGCAGAGAGATATATCACAATGATGAACTTACTCATGGCTCCTATTGATTGAGATATGGTTTAAATTCTGGGAGTCACTCAAAGGAAAAGTGACAATTCATTATCTGGTCAATCTTAGGGACTTGTCAGAAATTAGCAGGGGGGAGGGGAGTGTGAATAGGTCCCTGAAAAGGGAGAGCCATGAAAAAATAGGCAGTGAAAGAGCTAGGAGGGTCACATGAATTTACAGTGATGTGATCATAACAGGCATTGTGATGTAATGTTATATTATGACAGGAATAGCAAATTAATATACAAAAGATCATCATTGTGATGTAATGTTATATTATGACAGGAATAGCAAATTAATATACAAAAGATCATCATCATCATCATGATAATTCTCACTCGTGGTAAAGGGCAGATTTTGCTTGATAGTGTCCTGTGCTGCCTTGGTAAACAGTCATTTGTCAGTGGCAAGACAGATGCATGGCAATATTGTTTCTTTGTTATACCACTTCTTCCTTCATAATGGAGTTGTGAGTTTGCCAATGGACTCTATACCATGCATCTTAGCATAACCCACTGACCATCTATTAGTTAATCGCACAATCAGATTATCTACACAGGTGCCGTCTACTGATCAATAGACGGCTCTCAGAGCGGTTGCTCAGATTTTCACTGAATTTTATCAACCAAAAGCTTCAATAAATCAATTCTAGTGATATTCTGTGTTTAATAGACCGGTCAGTAGGTTATGCTAAAACAATTAGACAGCTCACTCTCGGTTTCTATCCACTTTGATAGTTGGCTCGGGGCTTGGCCCCTTGCCAACTATCAGCCGATAGAAACCTCGAGCTCGCCGTCTAATTGTTAATTAGTGTGTAGTGGCTGAAGGTTGTCTACAGAATGGTGACATTTTCTTGTTTCCCTGAAGTTTCAGAGGAAAGTTTAGAAATATGGTTGGATAATTCAATTCCCAAGAAGACAAAAACACATGAATATTCACCTTCGCACGAGTTTAAAACGTCAAGATTACTGAATGAACTGAAGTTTTAAATGACAATTTAGTCTAAGCACGCGATTTGGCAAAGGCGGAAAGTTTAATCTAGTTCACATTGTAGAAAAAAGGTTAAAAAGTATTGTTTCAAGGAAAATGAGTTAGAGTTCTACTAAAACAATTACATTATTCACTATCGATTTCTATGAAGAGATTGTAGTTGATTCGGCCAAAATCTTAAGCTCATAATCTTATTGTTAAATATGACTTATGTTGGGGTACAGTGGTTTCAATTAGTAACTTACAGTTTGTCGGCATTCTTGTTTTTTTAGTCATCTTGTTTTGTTGCTGTTTCTTTTTTTCTTTTACTTGGCTTAGAACTCAGATTTTTTTATTTGTTTGGCCTTCTCCAATATTACCATCGGGAATCAGGGTATAATTGCTGACAAGAACAGCTCCTGCTATGGCATTATTGGAGGTATAATCTGTGCACATGCAGGGGGGGGGGGGGGGTCGTGATGTTTGAGGCCAAGCCCAAAGGGTCAGCAAATTTCATTCCCATCAACAAAGAGGGTACTTCATTTTATTGCTCAATTTTAAATCTCAACCCCCTCCTCCCCCTGCTAATTTCGAACAAGTCCCTTAAACATTTTTGTTTTTGTCTCTATAGGTCTGCAAGAAGAGGTTTTCATTGTTTTGTTTTGGTCTTCTGTGTTCATTGTCCTTGTGGAATAGCCTACCACCCAACATCAGTTAAATGATAATAATAATAATAATAATAATAATAATAGTAATAATCACTAATACAGGTAGTTAAACATAAGACACATTATGCATGCATTTTTTTGGTTCAATAGCGAAGCGCGCGAGTGACGTCATGACTCAGACAAGACTCAGACAAACGAACCGGAATGGCGGACGGTTTTCCTAAAACACTTTCTTAAACAGCTGGTGTCCGTAAAACATTTCTTTAAAACGAAAACTTCACCTTGATTTTCTCCATTTCTTTTAGAACACGCTCATGTTGTCTGAGCCTGGGGGGAGTAATCATTTGCATTTTATTTTTAAACCCTGCGTGCTTTGCTATTAAAAAATGAATTTTACGAGACAACTCTTGTACAGCACGACTCGCTTAAAGGGAAAATTCTTGATTTTTGTTTAAATGGTTGGTTGAAGACTGCAATTCCTTAATGTCTACCAAAAATATTAGTCTGCGAGCCCGAGTTCTCCGTTAACAATAGTCAACTGGGCTGTGCCTCGTTGACTACTCACTCATGGAAAACGCGGTCTCCAACTTTTTTTATCTATTATTTTTTTTTTTTTGAGAAAGAAAGCAACATCCAGGATTTTTTGAGCAACGTTTTGACAAATTTCGAGCAACCTGTTCGTGCAATTCCGAGCAACTTCTCAAACAGCCATACGCTTAAGCCCATACTTTTTTTAGTGCGTAGCCTTTCTTAGTCCTTTATCACTTGGGACGAAAGTTCATCTGCACCAGAATTTTTTTATTCCATTATCTGATTTTAAAAGCAACATTCAGCACAAAGCTGAGTTTTACATAACAATCGCATAAACGCACGTCCGATCTCTGACGCTTTAGTACATAGTTGCTGCTTCAGTGGGTCACGACTGTTCGTGCCTCCACGTTGGGGGCAGTTTCCAATCAAGGCCGTCTCTGTTTTTAACTTGTATTAGGACGTTGAAATCAAAGTAGTTCTCATCGTAGTGTTTTTGAACGTCTTGCCAATGCATTTCTTGAAGAGTCCTTGTTTCGGCGACTTCTTCTGCGCTGGTAGAATGGTTTATTACCATTTGTATGCTGTCGCATTTTCCACAAGTATCTTTTCTGGGTTTTCGGAAGCTTAGATTATAACTGAAGAAAATCTTTCTAAAAGAACTTATACTGAGGGGAGGCTTGGCAGCTGTCCCTAGAACATGACCTTTTAGTTTTAAAAAAATCGTTGTAGATCTTGGTCAAATTCAGGGATGGCTCCAGATATCTCTTCTCTGGTGCTTTATGTCGCGTGTAATGTGATTGTTCCGGCTCATATGACCAGATGTGTTCTACAACCTGTGTGAGGAAAGGAAATGGGTACAACAATAAGCTCAATCGATCAAAACACAACAAGAAACGTACTGTCCCTTTACTGTGTGTGTATTGTGTTTTCCTCATTCTTTTGTTGGTGCTGTAACTAAATTTGAATATGTTTTGTAAACTAAATTTAATTTAAATTATGTTTTACGGCGATCGTGCGTTTTCTGTAGCTGGCCCGAATTTATGGAATACTTTACCTCCAGAGATTATGAAGTCAGGAAATATATTAAATAGTTTTAACTAGGCTTTGAAAACGCACCTTTTCAAGCAGGCGTATAACTTGTAGAATATTTATATTTTTAGTTGAGACCTGCATGTAATTTTTCTTTTCAATTAGTTTTTCCTTCTGTGATGTAATAGTTTTATAAATCTTGTAATTTAGTAGTTTTATACCTATTGTAATTTAATTAGTTATGTAAAGCGCCTAGGACAAATCGTGCTTTGGAGCTATATAAAATATTTGAATTAAATTAAATTAAATTTTGTTATTGTGAGTCATGTGTTTGACCAATAGAAAAATAATAATAATAATAATAATAATAATAATAATAATAATAATAATATATAATAAGCTCAATCAAGCCGGCCTCATAAAGAGCAATTTCAATGCGTCCCCCTCATCTGATTCACAGCCATCCTAAAAGTCCAACAAATAACCCCCTCACCGCCCTCCCTCGTATTCTCCGTATTCAATTGGAACTAGCGTGCAATGGACGCTAATGCGGAGGAATATCATTAAAAGAGCTTCATGTGCATTGGCTTCAATTGCAAGCTAGTTACAGTTCTACAACGAGAATACGAATATGGTCTATCGAGAAGCCGAAAAGGGTGGCCGCTTTTGATTCGCATTCTTTCCTGCAGTCACGGTCCAATCAAAAGTCACCTTCTAATTGTATTATTCGAAAGAATGAAAAATTTGTTAATAGTGGTCACATTTTGGGTTCCTTGTTTACAATTGACTCAGAACAATCTTCCTGCATGGAGCCCTTACCATTACAGTTTTTACAATAACTGACAGCATTCTCGAGCGCTCATTGGTAGCAAGTTTTAGGGGATGAAAGTGCAGACCGTGAAAATTTATAGCGCTATTTCTATCGCTATTCAATAGCACCTTGCAAAATTGACAACAAGAAAAGATTCTCTTAACAATATCATAGTTAAAAAGATCTGTCGGGAGAAGTTAACATATCTCTGCTTTCAGTTGAGGGCTCAAGCGTTTTTGATTACTCTGTAAGACTCGTCTATCTTTTTCTACAGCTCCACTGAATGGCCTCCGCTTTTTAAGCAACACTCTAAGTCGTTTCTTTCCGACTCCGTAAATCTTCAAAAATGCTCTTTTGCATATTTGTAGTTTCTGATTCGCGTTTCCAGTGGTGTAATATCGGATCACAGTTCTAGGATTATCCACGCGGTTCTGCCTTCTCGCATTCGTGGTTTCTATACGCGCGGCCAAATGTTCGTTCTGTGCTTGATAAGCCATGCGGTCGAAATCGTTCCTTATCTGCATTACAACGTCTATTCCAATATTCAACAGACAGGTGGTACTGCAACATTCCAACCACATTTCACGAACAAATGGAAATGATCTGTTTTTCCTTGGTCTTATTTTCTTTTTGATGACTTTAAGAATAGGCTCTCGGCGCCGGCGCGTTGCAAGTTCGTCTGCTCGTTTTCTCTCCCGGTGGGAAACCACTTTTTGTTTCTCGAACTTATAGTGAAAAGCTTGATCCATAACGACGACGAAAAAAGATTCGACGGACGTACGTAGCAGAAAAAAGATGACGTTTCAAAACCGCACACGTTGTAATTGCTGTTGCCGTGCGCGCACTATAGTTACAAATGGTTTGTTCACTCGCGCGAGACGCCTAAAGCTACGCGTGCGACTTAGAAATTAAGAGTGTGTCTCCCTAAAGAACGACCAATGGTTTTGGATCAAAAAATGAAATTTTCTTATATTCTGTGATTTAAAAGCCTTTATTCTAGTAGTCACAGAAATGCATTCCTTTTGACCCAAAAGGAACATTTAATTTTTTACGATTTATCAAAAGTTCTAACTGGGCGCAGCTGGTTTCTTGGGCCTCAAAACTGAAGAAATCACGCACATTGCAGCTACTATTAAAAAATAGCAATTCGCTGAAGAGGCCCAATTCTCCATTTAATCTACAGATACACCTTTCTAGTTTGCCTAGCCATATCACAATTATAAATCACTTTGTTATTTTAACGGTAATAATATATTTCTACAAACACATAATCAGGCTCCAATCGAAACACGAAAACAGCCCAACTTTGAGGGCACATTAAAAAAATGTGGCACCTGATTGGAACTTTCTTCCTACACAAAAGGAAACTACAAATGACAGAAAATTCGAAACAAGAGTAAAATTTGTATGCACTCTAGATTGTAAAAATTGATAACGGTTTGAATTTTAAGAAATCTCGAAAACATGTCAATAAACAAACACTTGCCTTCCCCGAGTACTCGTGTCAGTTTATCATCTCTGATGGCTTTCTTGTTTTCAAGCGTGGTGTTTTGACAGCATAAATCGTCCCTGAATCCTGTAAAGCATCGATTGTGTGTAGTTTTCAACCAGCGACAAGTTTCTACCGCCGTCTTTACCCGCTTTGTAATGGCCGCATTCATTTCGTGACGAACGTACGCGTGACGGCTTCGTAACTTCCGAACTTTCTCTTCTTTGCTAGCCATGATGTGCGTGTAAGTTGCTCCTTTGAATAACGTAGATATATCATTGAGATTTTTCATCATATCCCAACCGAATATAGGAAGAAAAAAACTGAGGAATGAACGTTCAAATGTACCGCAGACAGTACCGTTGTGTTCCTGTGAACATTTACGTTTTCGTCCCCAGTCTTCCTGTGCACGGTTTTATAAACTGCTCGGTGGACTGGACTGTCATCTTGAAGCAGTTGGGAACGCCAATAACCTACCGGTAAATTGGGTGTCCCTCTTCGAGCCACGAAGATTATAAATAAGGATAAGGCAAGAAACATTTCCTTCCACCCAGGTGTATAAATTAGTACCGGCGTGAAAGTACTGGAGATAACCCTGTGATGGACTAGCTTCCCAGCAGGGTATAGTGATACTCCCGGTTGCTTTTTGCCACAGAAATCAGAGTTAAGCACCGCCCATCACACGTAACAGGACTTTACTTTAAGTGTTCGTAGAGGGAGGCATCACACTCGCATTCACTGATAACCTCCTTAAGTTTTTGCACGAGACTCGCTTTTTTCTCTTTGGACTTGAAACTGATGTCGAGATGGGAAAGAATGTTTTTTTGCATTGGAATATTAAAAGTTGAAAGCTTATTGCGCTGATGCAATTCACATAGATCATAAATGTCGTAGGTGATCGGATGCTTCAGCCCAACCTCATCAGTTATCTTCGCCATTAAGCCCTGACGCTCGGCATCGTCCACAAGACATTCAACGTCTTCCTCCTGTTCTACTGATAATCCAGCAATTCCTCTTTCCTTGCGCCTGGACACTGCAAGCCTGGAGAAGAAGCTTTGTATCTGGGATTTTGTTAACCACTCTTTGGAGTTAAAGAGTCGTTCATTCGATGGCTTTCGTGCATTTCTCATATCCTTTTCAACTTGAGCAGGATCTGCTTTACAACTTGTTCGTTCTGCAATCTCAAATTTGGCCGTCAGATATTCTTTCACTCGGGGAGAAAATCGAGTAGAACCTGAGTGGGACTTACTGATTGCCCATCCCATTTGGAGGGGTTGCGCCTTTGCTGACTCAGCAGAGGATGCCATCAAAGTTGCAGCGGATTGTTTGAGGGCTACATCCACCGACGCAAATTTCGCTGCCCATTCTTTTCTGATTTTGTCGTATAAGCTTTCACTCGTCTCCCGAAGTGCAGAATTTGTGGTGTGCTTGCCTAAACCAAGGTGCAATTCAAGATCGGAAAATAAATCAAAAGCCTGGGTACATCCTGGAAATGAACACTCGAGAAGAGTGGGGCTTCCTTCTGGAGCTGGCTCTCTTTTTGAGGGGAAAACCTTTTTCTTTGGATTCAGTTCTCTTTCCTTAGTTGGCTCAAAAAATGATTTTGTGACGTCTTCAGGGTCGGTTGCCCCTTGGTGTTCGACATAGACCGTGTCATAAGGCAAAAGCTTTCCCCGACCAATTTTATAGGCTTTTCTTGCTTAGATTCCCGACGGCTCAAAGTTCAGTGAAATTGTGAAAACTGCTAAAATGCTCAATCTTTTTTAATTGAAGGCTTTTCTTTGATTTATCCACCATACTAGCTGCAGCAGTTGCCCCCCTCACAGGATGCTTCTGAAGAGCTTCCCGCATATCGGAGGCCGTCAGAATATCATGACCTCCTGAACAATGGGTTCGAACAGACGACTTCAGAGGGCAAAGAATCCTGTTAGCAGATGTTCAGTTATTGATGCCACTGGGTACGAATCCTGGGTACACTGATCAAATAAATGAGCGAAGGACGTAACTTGAAGTTTTCCAGTTGAAGCATCACGGGATATAACACTGCTAATGTCCCAGCTAAGGCCTCCTTTACCAAACCAATCGCTCTGTTTTTCGCGATATCGCATTTGAAGAAACTTCATGGCCCAATCCATGATAATTTTCCAACCTTTGTTTTTTTTTTTCAGATAAACTGGCCATTGCTTCGTTGTCGGTAGCTATCAAAGATTCTGCTTCTTCCCTGTCCCCTTCGTCTTCTTGGGGAATCTTCAGTGTCCTCTCCAGACCACTGTCCGGGAGTCCAATCTACGTGTTTGGCAACTTCAGATTTTACTGTTCGAGGGGCCAAGGGAGTACATTCCAGTGTAGCTTCCAAACTCATTGCTGCCATTTGTTTAGCAAGTCTACATAATAAAAAATGAAAAAAAAAAGAGAGAAAAGAAAACGCCTTTGAATGTGCGTTTTTTATAAATATTTTATTAAAAACAATACATTTGGATTACACCTGACATCGAAATGCTAAACAAAGGAAAAAGGTTAAAAAAAATTATCTTTTTAAGGCGTTTTTTCTCCTTCAGCTTATTACAATGTTGTGAATTCAAATCAGTGTACAGTATACTTGTATTTAACTTCAATGTCCGTTCAAATTGTTCGCCATATTCTGCATGTTTACAAGGTGACTTGTTAGTACCTACAAGTACATCCAGGGTGGTTTATATTTTTGGTCTGACGTATAAGTTTTTCTTACTATTTTTAAGGTTACCAGGTTTTGTCTGCCTTCTACTCTGGCAGTCTTTTCTCATTTATTGTTAATTAGCCACACGTACATTTAATACAAACGTAAAGAAGTAAGTTTGCTCTTTTGCTTGTTTGTTATTTTTTAACTTTATTTGAATTGTTTTGTGAAAAAAAAATATTATGGACATTTGGAGAAGGAGGTCTTTATTTCAATAGAAAGAGAAAGTATGATGAACGCTTCTCTATTTCAAACCTTGTGTCCCCCTGAATGTTGCCAGTTTCCCCAGTCTTAGTGCTTTCCTTCTCCAACCAACCAACATTTTCATCGAACTTCTGTTTGTGTTCTTTGACACACGAGGTACAAATTGCTGTACAACAGACGAAGATATCACAAAAATGTTGCCAATTTGCAGCTTGGTGGTATTACAGTGCAGGGTTCCCCTTTGTTGTAGGGGTTTGAAAGTCAGTGAAACGTTTATAAGAAAACGGGAGAATTCCTGGACGATTCATAACAACACTGATTTTCACCGGTTCAAATATTCACTGGTCGGTTACTTCAAATACTCCAGCAATCAATCTTCATTAACGCCGGGGGGGCTCAGGAATCGCAAAAAAAAAAAAAACAATTCTAAAAGTTTGTCAGGTAAAGTTTTCTTGATATTGCACAGGTTAAGTGGATCGTTTTAATTTTTTATATCTAGCGATAGCTGAAATGGGCGCTCCTTGTTCGGGGTTTTGCTGACGCTCAGCTGAAATATGCGCTTTGCAAACACTTGTTCATTTCATCAGTTTGTTTACACAATGAAACATTTCGCGCACTTTATCTCAAAATTTCGCACAACCTGTCTCGTAACCTTAGAATTCAAAGTGCCTATGACTGTGAATAAAGTTGTACTAAAGAATTCTTCCAGATTATTGAAGAACTTCGTCAACAACGGGCCATTTTGTAAGCCAATTCAAGAAGTATTTTAATTTTATATCCTTCTAGGTTTCATAATTAAATTAAGAGCTTCATTAACAAAGTGACCGTAGAAGCAAAACGTTTCCAAAAATTTGTATTTTTGTTTTATTTATTAATAATTTCGGCAGTTTTGTGGCTATAACCACGCACAACAAAATAAAAGTGTACAAACCATGCACCTGACCCAACAGGAATTGTTGTTCCAAAAATTGATTGTATATTCTTGTACATCTGCATATTTACTACATTTCTGTTTCTTAGCTTTTTCCTTGATTCGGAATGAAGAAGATACTGACACGTCCTTAAAGGACGCCAGTTACGGCCCAGATTATACCTGTGTTTAGGGCAAACGAACATTTCTTCCTGCCTGGGTAAAGGCACGTCAAATAATCCCGCTCTGGGGAGTATTAGCTCGTTTTCCGGAATTCCAGTAAGCTTTGAAAGATGGCACGCTTGCAAGTGGCCTGTTATGTCTTCTTGACATTCTCGTAATCTACACACCATACGGGTTGAGCCCCGAAAGTCACCACAGCTGGATTTGGCCAGTTCGGAAAAAGAACACTTCCCTTCCATTGTCCGTATCACGGCACTTTTTAATTTGCGGCTTCATATTATTGCAGGGGACTGGAAACGAATATTCCAACGTTCATTTCAGGGAAATCGCCTGCTGTACTTTCTCCATATTTTCACACAGTTTGCTTAAGAAATGTCTTTGTAGTCCCAAAGATGATTCTGCATTATCTCAAAGGGCACCTGCACCATCAAGCCCGCTTTAAGACCGACAAGAGTCCGCAGAGAGCACCGAAGTTCCGATGTCACTAACACGTCACGCTCGCTACGAATGAAAACGGCCATTACAAACCAGGTAAAGACGGCGATAGAAACTCGTCGCTGGTTGAAAACTACACGCAAACGATGCTTTACAGGATTCAGGGACGATTTATACTGTCAAAACTCCACCCTTGAAAACAAGAAAGCCATCAGAGATGATAAGCTGACACGAGTACTCGGGGAAGGCAAGTGTTTGTTTATTGACATGTTTTCGAGATTTCTTAAAATTCAAACCGTTATCAATTTTAAAAATCTAGAGTGCATACAAATTTTACTCTTGTTTCGGATTTTCTGTCATTTCTAGTTTACTTTTATTTAGGGTGAAAGCTCCAAACAGGTGCCACATTTTTTTAATGTGCCCTCAAAGTTGGGCTGTTTTCGTGTTTCGATTGGAGCCCGATTATGTGTTTGTAGAAACGTATTATTGCCGTTAAGATAACAAACTGATTTATAATTGTGATATGGCTAGGCAAACTAGAAAGGTGTATCTGTAGATTAAATGGAGAATTGGGCCTCTTCAGCGAATTGCTATTTTTTAATAGTAACTGCAATGTGCGTGATTTCTTCAGTTTTGAGGCCCAAGAAACCAGCTGCGACCAGTTAGAACTTTGATAAATCGTAAAAAAATTAAATGATCCTGTTAGGTCAAAAGAAATGCATTTCTGTGACTACTAGGATAAAGGCTTTTAAATCACAGAATATAAGAAAATTTCATTTTTTTTATTCAAAATCACTGGTCGTTCCTTAGGGAGACACACTCTTAAAGCTTGAACGTTAACAACGTTAACCCGGGGAAGAATAGATGTCACGGGCGTCAAATGAACCAATTCATGGGGTGTCAGTGTCAGCTGACTGCCCAACAAACGTACTACTTGCGAAAGATTAAATTGTATGCTTTTGGGATCCACAGTGCAGAAACGAACAAAGGGACGACATATGCTTGGAGCGAATGCACGGCTGAGAAAAATCCAGAAACTCTTGTATCCTGCCTCGATTTACATCTACGTCAGACAGAATCCAACAATCGCAAGTGGAACATATTTTGGGCTGATAACACAAGGTCCCAGAACAAGAATCACACGGTCGTTTTTTATTTTGACTATCTCGTGGCGAGTGGATTCCGTGAGAGAATCGATTACAAGTTCCTCGAAGCAGGCCATTCCTTTGGCGCCGTAGATCGCGATGGTGGCTTAGCGGAAGGCTTGTTCAGAAATGCAGAACATCTAGAAACACCTGTGGACTACTCAGGGACAATAAACAACAGTTCTTTGTTTCCAAAACTAACCTGGATTCTCCCACCGCAATCAGCGTTCAAAAGTTACGCCACGTGGCTTCGTAAAACTTACAGAGTAAGGAGGAAAGACATTTTCAATCAGGCCTACCGATTTAGCGACACCATGTATTTTAATTTCGGGATAGGCGAGCGTGTTGATCCTACGGACGGGATCGTCAAAACTTTCAGGCACCCCAACTGCGTTTGGCTAAGAAAGACGCTAGATGATCGAGAACAACCTATCGAAGTGGACTTTAGAAGACGAACTTTAGAACGAAACTCGCTTCCGCGAAGAAGACCTCTCCGCCTTAAGTAGTACCGTTTCCATCAAACCAAATGAGAAAACCTGTCAGGACTTAGAAAAAATGTTACCATATCTTAGACCCGCTGGAAAGGCTTACTACAATAGTATTTTGTCTTCAGACTAACCGGTGATCAGTGACATCAAAAGGTCAGCGCGAATTCTTTTAGTGCAAAGGCGCGTGACGATAATCAACATTCATTTGTTAAGTTCAGTAGTTAATGACAACATTACAGTAGAATCCCGATCACAGGGTCGAACCCTCGTTTCCCTCTGTAATTTTACCCCCGATTTCTCGAAGAAATTTCCATTTCCCGTGGAGGTTCGAAAAATCGGGATTCTATTGTATTTGCGACAACTTCCTTGTGGTTCCATACTGCAAGTTAAGACTGAGTCCCATTTGTATGACTACGGTGATTTTATTTAATCCGTGAATCGACATCCAACAGATTAATGAGTAATAGTCCAAACTAAACAAAAGAAATCAATGGAATTAGTGTGTAATAGTATTTGAAAGTTTAGTCACTATTTCACGGGTTAAGTAAAACCAGTCTAATTTCATGAAATGGAACTGTTACATTAATTGTGTTTGCTTTAACCGACGGACAGAGATCGTGGACTGCGGCTCAGGTGACGCCTGTCACATCTTTTCTTCCTAGTTATCCAACGTTGCGAATTTCTTTTTTTTTCTTTTTTTCGCCTAATAGTTTTTTTATTGCAAGACACGTACACTTTACATAACTTACATAACGGTATGAAACAAAACACTAAATACATTACATTACATTACATTACAAATCCTACACAAGAGCGCTAGTTATAGTATAACACTTGCATTACTCCACTTACAATACTCTATTCTAATTGCACTTAATGGATACGATAATAATACTTTTTTTTGTTTGCCCTACACAGTGACACATACAAACCATGCAGATGCCCAATTAATTCCCTTACAAGATTAAATAGCAATTTCCTAGCACAAAAAAATATTAAAAACTTAATTTACCCGGCGGACTTCCATTTTTTTCCTTGTAGTAGACTACTATAAGATTACAACAGAAGCTCCCATCTTGTATAAAAATTGCGAAGCTTTCGGTTCTTAATAGCAATTAACTTTTCAACTTCTTGTTTAGCTTCAACCTTGTGCAGAAACAATCAAAATTTTGGAAGGTACTTATTTTTTCTACTCTCCCAGATAGTTATCTTACCAAGAATTATCAAATAATTTAATAAATCGTTCCTCTAAAGAAAGCCAATTATGATGTCTTTTAAAGACAAAGATAAATTTTCACCACTTATACCAGACCACCAGACTGTAAAACTATTCCAGAACACCTGCACAAAGGAGCAGTTAAAGAAGAGGTGGTACAAATCTTCCGTATAGGTTCCACAAAATGAGCACTTATCTCAATCGCTTAAACCTATTTTGAATAATTTATCATTTGTAAACAAAATGAAATTCAACAATCTATATTGAAAAGACCAAACATACGTTTCGCTTGCAGCTAGATACGGAATAGAAAAAGCATCTTGTGGATTTGAGAGTTTAAAATCAGCTATCAACCTTTCAAAGCTATTCGGAGTTTTCGCTTTAGTTGTATCATCATTGAATAGAATTGTTTGCACTTTGCCGTATACACATTAAAATCTTTAGCATTATACTCAAAATTCATAGGATCGAATTTTCCCACTGTTAGGAGATTGGAAGAATTTTTTGAATTCATATTTATGATAGCAGACCTCAATGCTGTCCATGTAAGGAAATTAGTATTAAGACCTTTTTGTTTAAAGGACTCAAAAGAACGTACATTATCAATATTAAACTGTAAATCATTCAAATAAATTATGCCCTTATCAAAGGACATTTTATAAAACACTGGCCCCAGTTGTTCAAAAGTTGAATAGCGCTATCCACCGGATAAATCACTATCCAGTGGATAAGTATTAGGGAAACCAATTGCGTTATCCACTGGATAGTGATTTATCCGGTGGATAGCGCTATCCAACTTTTCAACAACTGGGGCCAGGTCTGTTATTTATCCTTATGACCTTATTTTTCCAGATAACATTTTGGGAATAATTAACATCGGAAAAGGAACTTCTAAATTCCACCCACCTGTCCACCTAAGGAGCTCTAAGTGAAAGTTACTAACGCTTAAATCAAGGTCATTGACATCATAATTGCATCTAAGAACCCCTCACCCTCTTTTCTCCATTCCTTTCAGTAACTTTTCTTTCATCTTAATTTGGACAAAAATTTTATCGGTCAATATCGAGGTATTCATTTTCCAAAACCCTGGACCTCGCTTGCATTCCTCAAGTTCCTGCAGGTGTAGAAGAATTGCCGGGTGATCAGTTCTAATTGCAGCAATAATATCAGCGTCTTTAATTAAGTCCTGAAGTGAGTTTGAGATAAGCCAATAGTCTAATCTACAGAAAACAAAAGGAGACTTTTGTGACCAAGTAAAGCTTTTCGTTTAAGGGTTTTTTTTACACGCCAAACATCATGTAAATTAAATATTGTTTGTAATTGTTCAATGCGATCAGTAATTTTTTTCCTTGCTCCCAGTATACCGCCTTGTTTGTCAAGAAGTGGATAAAGGGCAATAAAATTATTACCCTTTATAGCTGTCCGATCAGCCTTGCAATTGGTTTTTTGTTTTATTCAACATTGCTGATCCTGATCTACACCAAGATCCGGCTTCACCTCGCTACTGTTTGTCCAAGTGGTCCTTGCATCGAGTTACCTGATTTGGCGTTATAACATACCATTGAATAGCTAATTGCATCGCACTACACAAAGATACGCAAACACAAACACAAAAACACATACACAAAGTACATATTTTACGCTGGAAAACAATTTTAAATTTCAAATTTTTCTCCTCTTTCCTGAAGGAGTGCAGCATTCTTCCTCTCTCCCTCAGCCGTGCCCGCTCCTAGCCGATACACATTAACTTAAACACGTTGAAATTAAAATATATATGGCTTCTTTTAAGTCTATCTTTGCCAATCTACCTACCAACAAGGTATTTAAGAGCAGCACTCGACTTAAAAAATGAAAGCTAAGTATTTAACAATAAATAAATAAATAACGTGTTCAAACCATTATATGGAGTGAAGGTTAAGTTTGCGGCAATAATAAACACGTTGCGAATTTCTGATACCCCGTCTTTATAGGGTAGCGTAGGGTTTGTGGGCGGGGGGGAGGGAGGGGGGAAGGCGAGTATGGAGTCGTGACCCGACCGAGTCCCGGGACAAATGTTTATAAAATCCGCGTGCCAAGCATAGAGTGATTTCATTTAATCCGTGAAACAATATCTCACAGTGTGTAATAGTCCAAACTAAAGAAAAGAAAACAATGTAATTGGTGTCTAACAGATCTAATATATAGATTTAGCCAAGCCTAAAAGCGGAACTCCAATTATTATTTATTTATTATTATTATTATTATTATTATTATTATTATCATTGTAATTATTATTTCAAGTGGTACCTGACAGCAATATTATATCTTAGGTAATTATTAGTAAATACACTCTCATCAAATTGAATGTGCATACCTGCCAACCTTATAAAATCAGAAATAGGGACCACCCCCCATGCTCACCCCAGTCCTGGGGTAGTGCCCTGCCCCCACTGCCCCCCAACACTGAGCAGGATCTAGGTTGCTTTAAGGTTTTTGCATTATTTTTAAAAAATATTGCCTGTACTGTACTGTCTTAGCATTAGAATTCTCAGGTGTTGTTTAATGGTCTCAAGCACCACATGTATTGCACAAAACGATAGGATGTAGAAAAGTCATTGAAGACCCGTCTTTAACAATCCAGTTCCAAATTGTCTTTTTTTTCTTGAAAATCGGAATGTCCCGATTGTTTTAGGTTTTGAAACTCAAAAATCGGGACAATTCCCATTAAATGGGACGGATGGCAGGTATGAACCTGTTTTACAAAATTCTAAATAAGCCCCAGTTTTAGGTTGTAAACTTAAATATTGGGCACAATAATTATTTTTGTTCACCTTACCTCGGCCTTTTCTCTGCCACAAGTCTACGGTTTAATTCATTTACATTATTGCAGAGTTGTCAAATTGTATAGACAAGGTACTAATTGAAAAATACCTCCACCTCATTCAATGGTTTGACAGATAAGTTGTGTGGTATAGAGCGAGGAAAAATGCGAGCAATGAGTACCGGTAAAATGTCCTTGACCATTATCTGTAAAACCACTGAATGATATTTATTATTCCACTACAATATTTGCCTATCATTTTAAATGATTTATTCAATGAGTGATTTGAAACCGGGACACTACAGTGCAATACGCTTTCTACAGTGCAATGCACTCTCATACTCTCGTGTATGTGTTTTCTCCTTATATGATAAACTGATGCTATAGTGGAATAATAATGTACCTTGTTTACTCTTATTGATGCCCAGGGACTATTATATTAAAATCAATCTCTTTAAGTACCCATCAGTCTTGAATCAACCACTCAACCACTTAGTTGATAAATCGGTCAATCAGTCAATAAAAAAATTTGTGACTAACAGTGTTGCCAACACGAATAACAAATGGTCCAGTAACCACTTAAGTGAGTTTGATGCACAGATTATGACTCACTATGTTACTACCCCTGACTGTGATGGTAGTAAATCTTGTGGTTTAATTTGTTTTTGGTTTGATCATTAGCCTTTACACTGCATCTAATGATACCAATGAGCAATGTTACTGATTGCCATAATCTGGTAGCAAAGAGAAACAAAAAGAAAGCCTCTTCATAAATCATTTCAGGATAGTCTGAAACCTGTCATGTAATGAACTGACAAGAGGGGATCAGACTGTGGTGAATCCATCATTTGAAATAGTTTTCCCTGTCAAGTGAATTCAGTCAGATAACTCCGAATCATCATTCCTGGGAAGTTAGTTGTGTGTGTGCGTGTGTGTGTGTGTGTGTGTGTGAGGGGGGGGGGGGGAGTAGGGTTACTCCCAAATAAATGCTACTCGTGTATGGATGTGTTACTGAGGGAACATAAAGTGTATGTGGATACAGTCAAACTAATCACCAACATCAAAATTTGCAAAAAAAAAACAAAAATATAAAACCTTATTTCAAAACTGCTCTTAAAATTTTTTATTTCAATTGATAATGTCTGCCTGGGAACATACATGTAGCTAAGAGTACAAATTTATTAACCAAATCCTTACAATAAACTGCCATATTTTTTCTGACATCAGGTTGATGGAATAAAAACCTGTACGGAAAACAAAGCAGAGCAAATGTTTAATTATCTCAGTTGCCAAAAGTAAGCCCATGGCTTTAGGGAGGTTCTAAGGATATTTGCGCAATTTTTTTCTGCGCATCAATACTGCGCACAAAATTCACAACATTGGCATTATGTCATGCCGTGTCATGCACTGAGCATGCACGCTCGCATGAAAAACTACCCCAAATGTTTTAAGACACTGTAAACTGCCGCTTATAAGCCCTAGGGTGATACAACTTTGTAAAGGGTTTTGGGTGGGCTTATAAATGGAGGGGCTTATATCCGGGGGGGCTTATAAGCGGAGTAAGAAAAACGTTACGAAATGAGCCACAGCAGTGTTGATCGGAATACATTTTTAATGTACCAGTTTGTAATTAACCTTTGAAATGTCATAATAAGTCAAATTCATTTCGATTTTAACAACAAAATCAAAACTGCAACAACATGAACATAACCGGAACATAACAAAACAGAAGCTCAGAGTTAATCTTTGCAGTTTTCTGAGAGTGCTTATATTAAGGAAACAGGGAAAACTAGAGGAGGACTTATATCCGGGGGGGGCTTATTACCGGATGTATTTTTTGTTTACAGGTGGATGGGCCTATAGCCGGGGGGGGGGGGATTGTAAGTAGGCGGGCTTATAAGCGGCAGTTTACAGTATTTGTTTTGAGTTTTAAGCATGTGCATTTAAACAAGTGGCATTGAAACATTCCAAGTGGACAAACGGTAAACTGTATTTTTAGAGATGGTTGGTCTCATGTAAATACTTATGCCAGTCTGAATTTCAGACTGCACCAGAAATTGCACCAGTCTGAGTTTACAGTGCTTTAATGAAATCAGGGTTTTACTGCCGCTGGGTATCTGAGGATGTTGTTAAACATTCTTGAGAGCTGCTCAACTTTAGTCTGAGTGGGTGTTTGCATGACACCAGTTCATTGTATGCTTTTCATTCTGATACAAGTTCACCCCAGTTCCCTCTTGCTTCTCTGTATTTGTTACATGATTACAGCACAAAATCTTATAACAGTGCGAGCCATACCTGGGTGAGTTCATACCGGTATCATGTAAACATGGTGTAACTATTTGATTCATTCTGCATTAAGTTAATTAACCATATAGCCATCCAGATAAATCTCACATCACCATGGAAAAAGGATTTTGTAACTTGATGAAGGGAGATTCTTAACTACAGATCTCGCATTGTTCCTAGGGGATTTTTGTGGATGGTATTCTGTCATACGCTGTTTTCAGCATTTCGTGCCGCTATATTGGTGAAATAATGAAGAACATCTGAATTCCACAACTGAACATTGCGCGTGCATAGCTACTGCCAGTCCCCAACCGCACATTAAAAAGAAAATCAGTAAAACTAAGAGGAAACTAGTAAGTTCCGATTTTTTGGCGAATCGCCCCACCCTTCTTTACAATCCGAAGCATGCAATTACTGTTTTTACAAAGAATAGAAGAAGTACAGCACAAAAATGTATAAAGATATGTGCTTGGCCATCATAACTTTTATATTCATAATAAAGCAAATTTCTAGAAACTGTTGCTTCAAATTTTGCATCCTCTAAATCTATATATTTGAATGATTTTAAAACTGTTTAATTATGTTTGACTGGGTTCAGAAATTGAATGGAATCAAACACAGCTGTATATATAGGCATATTTTTGGTTAATAATTATTGTGTTCAAGTACCGAACCCAAATTAACCCAATGACTGCATTCAATCCAGTTCAATTTACTGAACAGTTAGATACATAAGCTGGGCTAATTATATAACTGATATCTTCCACGTACCTTAACTTCACTGTAAGAAAATGCTGCATCACTGATCACTGCTGGCATATATCCCTAGAACGGAAAAAAAGGATCAGTGAAAAAAAAAACACAAAACAAAACAAATTCAGGGCTAAAAATTGGCAGTCGCCCAGTCGCCAGTGGCGATTTAAAGCTGACCAGGGCCACTAAAAGTCAAGGCTTAAATGCCTGATAGAGGACTGCAAATGAAAGTTACACTGTAGTTACAATTCAAATAAATTAGACTTTCATTGGAGCATCTCTGTTTTATTTCCCCTCCTCAACTCTAAGTTCATCAATTGAAGAAAATTTTCAGTTCTTGGAGTGCAAATTCGTGAGAGCGAGCGCCTGGCAAATTCATCCTTAAAATAATATTAACTTTATTGTTTTTCTTTTGACAACATCAAATAACTAATATTGTATGTAACATACATTATTAAAGCATTCACAATGCAATTTTTGACCAATGTGACATTAATGAACAGAAAGAATGGGTGAACAGAATAGTAATTATACTCAATGTCAATTATTAAGGGAGTCGTCATTCACTTTGCTAGCATAATGTCACTTCCAGCTTTGAAATGTTGTTGCCGAAGCTATACTTTGCTTTACTTTTGTGATCCACCTGATTCATGAGACGTACAAGTGCCTACTGTTGGAAATTTTTGCATCCACCCGTGAAAGTGTTCTTCTTTCCAGCTTTTGTGGAATCCTGACAAATGATTAATAAATCATCGCCTGAACCCCTCATTTGCAGCTATCCAAACTCTTTTAACCATTTGTCTAAAAAGTGGTTATGTCTTCCACCCTTTGCACGGTTCATTGCTATAATACAGGTAAGGTAAAGCACTTGAAAATCGATCGATTGAATGAGCAACAAAATGGCAGGACCTCATTTAAGTTTACTGGATGTTCAATCATCTCCAGTCTCCTTTGCTTAACTCAGTAAAAAGCTAGTTGCAATTAATCAAACATGTTCTAACTAATCCCAGCAGACAATTGTCAGTTAAACAAGCCAGATTGCCTTTAGGAAGCAAAAACACATCAGTACAAATATGTCAATTGCATAAAAAAAATCCTTTGCTTACATCTGGATCCCCCCCCCCCCCCCCTTTGGAATACAGTGGTTTTTGAGAAAACCAAACAATGCATGCAGTATTTATTTGAACTTTCTAAAACATGAACATTCCATTATAAGTGACAAATAGTAAGAAGCACTTTCCACAATGCAGTGCTTTTATTTCATACATGTAGGTTAACTGAGATCGAAAAAAATGGCAAATTGCAGTCGCCTTCTGAACTAATGCATGGTTCAATTTTGCCTGTTACCATCCCCCCACCGGGCAACCCCGGGGACAAGTCCAGCCCTCGAGTCCGGGGGTGGGGAATTGTTTGAAGTGGTCTTGTCCTGGGGGTAGAAGAGTGGGGCAAATCGAAAATAACTTCTTGTTGTTCTTGTAAAGTACGTCACTTCTCAGTTGATATGACGGCCCCAGACCGCGTGGAGAAGATTGCCTATTTCCAGTGAAAATCTCTAGTATTTGTAGCAGACTGTTTAGAGAAGAATAATATCTCAAAATTAAAATCTGTGTTTGACGGTATGTTTATTATAAATTGTTGGACGAATGTGCATTTGATGCGTACTCGAATGAATGGTGGTCGTCACAAACAAAGAAATATTTCTTCAGTGTGTTTATATTTATAATAAGACGACTTAAATAGACTCTATATAAAAACGGATGCACAGCTTTATGTTAAACAGAGATCTCAGTCCAGTGTTCTTATGAAACAAGCTAAGAAAAACTCCCTTAAATGCTGCCATCAATTTGTTCATGGGCCTCTTGTGCGTATGCGCTATATTTAGAATAAAACGTGGCGAAGAAAATTTCTTTACTTGCCAGCTGTATGCCAGTGCAGGTAGAGTTTTTTCTTCAGTTTTCTGTTCATGTTTTTATTATATTATGCATGTAGTGTCCTTCGTTCAATAAACTCTAGAAAAGCATTTAAGTTCTTGTCAAAACGTCTGGTTTTGCTATTGTACGGAAATCAATATCGTCATTTAGGTTTTGTACACAAAACAACGTATTTGTGGTCGATGAGGAGTCCCGGGGTTGGGGAATCGTCTCTTTCTGTGTGCCCGGGGGTGGGGAATAGACTGCCAAGTGAGAAAAAAAAATGCAAATCCCCGGGGGTAGGCCCGGGAAGGGGGGGATGTTAACAGGCAGAATTGAACCATGCATAATATTGAGTGATAAACAAAATTAATTCACACATAAGCTTAAGTCTTGAGCTTAAGTGAAGCCCAATAAAATTATTGAAATTCAAGCAAACAATTCATAAGTGATAAACACAATTAATTCACACATAAGCTTAAGTCTTGAGCTTAAGTGAAGCCCAACAAAATTATTGAAATTCAAGCAAACAATTCATAGGTGATAAACACAATTAATTCACACATAAGCTTAATTTGGTCTTGAGCTTAAGTGAAGCCAAATAAAATTATTGAAATTCAAGCAAACAATTCAGAAATCAGAATAAGGGTCAAAAAATATTTAAGACCTACTTCAGTAGATACATAAATGAGGATGTGCTTTTTCATCGATTCGTTACTTGCATGGATTTTGGTAGGGGTTTTGCCGAGGATATTGCAAACAATGACTGGATTCAGAGTTAAAAAGAACGAGGCATATATCAATTATGTCCTGTTTTGTTATTCTTTTGTTTAGTCAATGAGTTAACATCTTGACGATTCGCGTTGGTACTTGTTTTCGCCTTTTACTTCACTGCATGCTTTCATAAGCTGTTTTCTCCTTTACCTGGCTACACTTTGCTCCGTGAAAACAAAAGACACTGGTATTCTTCAAAGTTGAGAAAAGCGGGTTATCGTCGTAAAAGTAAATAACTGGAAATATTAAGTATTTATGACCAAAGCCAAGACAAGTTTCTCTTTGTTCGAGATAACGGGGAATTGGAAATAAGCGAGTTGAGCCAAGACAAATTTCTCTTTGTTCGAGATAACGGGGAATTGGAAATGAGCCAGTTGAGTTGAGATAAATAAAAGCGAATTTCCCATACCGTAATATTCTGTGAAATGATTGACAAATTCCGAGAAACTCACCCGGGAAACTCAGCAAGCAGGTCTTCACGCTGGTTCAGTTAAAGCATCGGGCCAAAGCAATCCATATTTCTCCTCTCAATAAAGACATCCATATTCCACTTAATAGGCATTTAGGACCGGCAGTCGAGTTTCTTTAGTCTATCTTTTCATTTCTAACGTTGAAAAGGTATTGTGTCCTCGTTCTCAGCCACGCGCGCGGCCAGATTGCGAAATCTTGTAACATGATACCATCACCTTTGCACTACCCCCTCAAATTGCGTTCCCTTTTTTCGTTTTGTTTTGGTTTGTTTCTTTTCCTCTTTTTTTCACTTTCTATGAGTAGTATTAAATGACATACCGTAAAAGGTGCGGTTTAAGTTTTGACGAAAAGTTCACTTTTGTAACAGTGCATTTTTTTTTGTTAAACAAACTTTGCTAAAGCACGGAGATTGATTTTAACTGAACACCTTGTAACTTCATGCTGTCCTTGGCGTAAATTTCTTCTCCGTTCTCGATTACGACTTCTTTCCCCTTGGTGATCTGTAGAATAAAATAAAAAACGTAGACGTAAATTATTCGGTGGTACAAAATTATTTCCAATCACAAATAGATAAAAATCAAGAAAACTGTACCCGACATGTTTACAGTTCTCTGTCGGCGTCTCTCAGTTTTCCTCTGGCGTTGTTCTTCAGTACCGTTCCGTCTTATTTCTAGTTGCCTTTATCTCTCTGCTGTACTGTTCCTTCGTCTTTTTCGTTTTCGTTTCCGCTCTGCTTGACCGGGTGCTTGACGCTGTTCTTCAGTGGCGTTTCTCCTTCTTTTCCGTTGTTGTTCTCTATCTCCGTCTCTTTTCCTTCGTCTCTGCTCTTCCAGCGAAAATTTGCCTCATGTAAGAATGTCATGAAATGCGACGTACGTACGTATGTATGTATGTATGTATGTATGTATGTATGTATGTATGTATGTATGTATGTATGTATGTATGTACGGCGCACGCGCCCGCGAGCCATTCCGCTTGCCATGACCATAAAAAATTACCAGCACGCCTTTAAGTATGACTATGGGGCTCCACTCCCGCGGCCTACGGCCGCGGAGGAGTTCCGCTAAAAGTGTAGTACCTATTTCACAGGTTTAGTAAAATCACTCTACTTTAACATATTTAGTTTAACTCACGAAACACGTTTCTCTTCTAGCTTATATCTCCACGCGTCGCGGTCTATTTTTCTCTGGGAACTTTTGAGGAGGGAGGGGGTGGGGCTTGCCGGAGCGAGGGACAGGTTTATTTAAAATCGTGTACAGATACAGTCATATCGAGTATCAGAGTTTTGGCCATCAATCACGTGACTTCTATATTTAGAAACCAACATTTGCGAAAAACATCGGGTTGTTCCAAAAAATTAGTATCAGACAAAACAAACTATAATAAGTAAACGTGGTGGATGATTGCCTTTAAGCAATTAAGTTGGAGGTGAGCGTGGCCTAGTGGTTAGGGTGCTGGACTTGGAATCTGGAGGTCCCGAGTTCAAATCCTCCTCCCTGTCACTGGATGAATTTGTCAGTCGGTGGTCCCGAATTTAACTCCTCCACGCTTTGTAGCGGAATGTTGTTGTTCACCAGGGAGCTATTAGCCACGTGCACATGGTCTGAAATTGATAAAGGCGATAATCTGTCAGAATGACTGTGCAATCTCGACAAAATTTTAGAATCTTGCCATTTTCTAGTCTCCTACGCAGCCGTTTTTAGATGTTTTGGGAGCGTTGCGTGACGCCACTAAAAACGGCTGCGTACAGGAGACTGGCCATTTTCTTGTATTTTTAGAATCTTGTCAGTTGAATTTCTGTAGGAGAATGAAAATTTGAACAATATTTCATTTATTCTTTCTTATTCTTGATATATCTAAGCTGCAGGTCTTGTTGGAAAGTCGTTGTAAGTATAAAATAATATGTTTACTTTTCAGACAACAGTCCCTCACACAAGCCCCAAGCGCAGTCGAAAATATTAAATTACAAGACTACAAGCTTATATGTATTCTAGGTATACAACTGAAAAGTTAACCGCGTTCACAAACATGTATATAAAGAAGATTTTGAAACTATTCAGCAAAAACAACGGCCGTTTCCATTTATCTAAGCTTTTCTTTGTCCGCTTCGCGAAATGTAAGTTCTCCAGGGTCACAGGTCGCGCACCAAGGACCCATATGCGAAAATTGTTGATATTTTTCGACAGTCGTTAAAACAAAAGTTTTAAACTCTGCAGCAAATTCCTTCACAACCACAGAAATTGGTTTATCTGTAAACTTCTTTTTCAAAACAACACGTCCTCCCGTTGCGTTTTATCTATGCGCAAGCTAAGTAAACATGACCATGTAATTTACGGAGACGCAAAAGTAGAAAGACAAATTGGCCTACTGAAGTGTTCGATAAACCTTCAAGGACAGTTTCGTCTAAATACATGGTACGACAAACCCAGCAATGGTCGTTGGTTGTTTGTTCTTGCACTGACTGCAAAAATATATAAGCTTACTGGACATGACAGAACAATTAATTCGGCCGGGTGAGCAAGTGAAGCCACCGGTTGCAGAGGCCTGGGTTTTTGCCCCAAACGGGGCAAAAACCCAGGCTCTCGCTGCCAGAGCTTAAAATAGCGATGATAAGGCTCGGGACTATTCAGAGCTAAAAATACCACAAAGTGGGACTTTCCATGACGCATGGTTTAGCTCGCAACAAAATCCAGCTGCGAGCGTTGAAAACCATCATCAAGACCAAATTCCCTTTCACTCTGTGAGTGGCTTAAACGATGCAGTTACTAAATTGGATTTTCTAAAATTTTAATTATCTCAATGTACGTTAGCGTCCATAGCAACTTTGGCTTCCAACGGCGAGCCATAAAATACTCTATGAGGGTTCTCATGTTGCCAACAAACTTGAATTTCCCGCCTTCACCAACAGCAGAAAAGTGGAAACATCGTCATATGGAAGAAGACTAATCAATAAATCATCGGATACATTCGGTTTTTGTCGTATTTTTATTAACGAGCAAATATGACATCTGTTCGGAAAGGTCGCAGAACAAGGACCTCGCCGACCAAGGACCGCATACTGTACCTTAAGTTGCAGTCAGCTTCACATAAACAAGCTTGTCCCCAATTCTCAAATGCAGCTAATTCACGTGAGGGTAGGGTATTTTCTGCCAATCCCATAGTCCTTAGCACTGCGGGCATGGAAGTAACTTACCTACCCCAGGAACTTTTAAAACCTTAATTTCACCAACTTAAAACCACGCGCAGCGCGAAATTTGTCTCCAATACATATATTCCCACAGTTTTTCAAACGGCCACAATAAAACCCCTCTGAGATATAACGGTTCAAAGTTGTCAAACTCTCTCGTTCCCAATCCCCCTACACCCTACGCGAGCACTGGAGCCCAGGCGCTACACCGCCAAACATCTGAAGACTGTCATTTTGGAAACACTTCAAATATGGCCATCTTTACGCCATGATTATCTCCAAACTACACGTCCATTTCCGCTTCAAACACCAGTTTCGCTACGAAGAAACATTACCCATAGTTTTTCGCCGATCCGGAAGACCTCCAAGGAAAATGACAGCTGTCCAAAGATTACCGCTTGTGACGGTATGAACTGGGTTTGTTTGTTTTCCATCTCTTGATTCCATTATACAGTTCCATTTCTCCTCAACAAGCTTCCAGCTGCAAGTAGCTACGTGCTTACATCAGAACAAGCAGGTTTTCAGGTAAGAAATGGGTCTGGAAGAATGACAACGACGGAACCTGACAACACAAAAGGGGTCCAACAGAATAAGACCCTTTTTGAAAAATGGCGCCTCATATATATATATATATAATTCAGGTGATTTTCACCAGTGAAGCCAAGAGAGTGCTCTACCGTAAAGGAGCTGATATACCAGTAGATGGACAACTCAATGAGGGCACATGGATTTTAATACAAATCTGTTTCGTAGACCAACACGGAGTTGGTCCACTCATCAGTTAATCTCCATATACACTGAAGTAACGTTAAGGTTTGCATCAGCAATATGTTCGCGTGACAAGAAACCGTTTTTTCAAAAAGCCGCAAATTTAAAAATTATACTTGCGCGCGCGTAAACGTCCGCTCGATGCCTGACTAATTATTGTACTTAAGAATGTATTTTCGCCGGTGTCTGCAGGTCGATATGAGCTCATTGCGCTTGTTTAAGGTTGCCATGTGTGGTTTAGATATTATAAAAAACTTCAAACCACCAGATGTCATTCAAGCATGAGAACAAGAAGAATGACACTGAGCTCAGCAAATACCTGTGGCAGTTAAAAGAAAAGAAGAAAGATTTTACAATCACGTGGAAAATCCTTGCAAAAGCAAGAGCATACACCACTTTCACCAAGCGGTGCAATTTATGCATTTCAGAGAAGTTTTTTATAATATCTAAACCACACATGGCAACCTTAAACAAGCGCAATGAGCTCATATCGACCTGCAGACACCGGCGAAAATACATTCTTAAGTACAATAATTAGTCAGACATCGAGCGGACGTTTACGCGCGCGCAAGTATAATTTTTAAATTTGCGGCTTTTTGAAAAAACGGTTTCTTGTCACGCGAACATATTGCTGATGTAAACCTTAATGATACTTCAGTGTATATGGAGATTAACTGATGAGTGGACCAACTCCGTGTTGGTCTACGAAACAGATTTGTATTAAAATCCATGTGCCCTCATTGAGTTGTCCATCTACTGGTATATCAGCTCCTTTACGGTAGAGCACTCTCTTGGCTTCACTGGTGAAAATCACCTGAATTATATAGCTCCTACATGGTAGAGCACTGTCTCACTGAAGAGCCAAACATGGAACGCACATCGTTCAACTACTCAACGAAGAACATACCTGTTGCATCAAAAAAGGAATACACCAAGCAATTGATCGAAAAGACGGAGCAGTTTTTATGCAGGATGAGATGGAAAGCTTTCCACTTCTTAAACCCAGAGCAATCCACAGCTAAAGAAACTTTTGGTTTCAAAACAAAGAACTCCCTACCTGCCATCGAAGAGATGAAAAATTTCGAGGAAGGTATGATAAACATTATTCAAAACATCGAATTCAAGGATATCAAATGCCAATTCCAGAATAGCCTAAATGAAGACATCAAATCAGTTAAAAACGATGACCGTTTATTTGTTAAAGCCGATAAATCTACCAACTTTTACAAAGTAGACACCACAACAACCAGCTACTGCAGGCAAACATAACCAAAACATACAAGAAAGCCGACATGAGTCAGTTAAGCAAGATTGATGCCGAAGCAAAACTAATCACCAAGAAACTTAATATAGACGATCCGGTCGAGGAAACGGCTATGAAAGAAGCGTTTATTACACTGAAAGACCATAAGGCCAATTTCGCAAACAAACCCACTTGCCGACTAATAAACCCATCGAAACAGGAGATAGGCAGAATAAGCAAACATACCCTGGAGGAAATCAACCGGAAACTCGTAAATGCCACAAACGTGAACCAGTGGAAGAACACGGCCTCCGTTCTGCAATGGTACAAGAAATTACCAAATAAACGTGAATTGGCATTTATATGTTTTGACGTAGTAGAATTCTATCCTTCGATATCCGAAAAACTACTCAGCCGTGCCCTCGACTTCGCATCCGATTTCGTGACCATTTCAGCCGATGATCGCCAGACAATTATACACGCCAAGCATTCACTCCTCTTCAGCAACGGAGGCCCATGGCAAAAGAGAAATTCAAACACACTCTTCGACGTCACCATGGGAAGCTACGATGGGGCGGAAACATGCGAATTAGTAGGCTGTTACCTCCTCTCGCAACTTAAACAAATACCTGACATAGACATTGGCCTTTACCGTGACGACGGACTGTCGGTACTCAAGCAGACTCCGAGGGAAATAGAGAGAGTGAAGAAAGAAATATGCAAAATATTCGCCAAAAACGACCTAAGAATCACTATTGAAGCGAACAAAAAAGTTGTCAACTTCCTTGACGTGACGCTCGACTTGAACACTGAAAAATTCAAGCCATATTCAAAACCAACAAACACCCCGCTCTAATTGTGCACAGCAAATCAAACCATCCGCCGAATATTATCAAAAATATTCCTGATTCAATAAACAGAAGACTATCCGACATTTCTTCTGACGAACACGTATTTAACGAAGCAGCAGCTCCATATCAGGAAGCATTACGCAAGAGCGGTTATACCTACAGCCTTAAATTCAAACCTTCACAGCAAACACCACCAAACCAAAAGAGCAGGCGTAGAAATATAATATGGTTTAACCCACCGTTCAGCAAAAACGTCAAAAGCAATATAGGAAGGGCTTTCATCAGTCTAATCAACAGATGTTTCCCAACTGGCCACAAATTGAGGAAAATATTCAATAGGAACACTATCAAATTAAGCTACAGCTGTATGCCAAACGTGAAACAAATAATAGACGGACACAACAAAAACATCTTAAAGAAAGCAGCACAACCTCAACAAGACACAACCGCAAAAACGTGCAATTGCAGAAAAGCAGACGAGTGCCCATTAAAAGGTGAATGCTTGCTTAAAGAAGTCGTGTACCAAGCCAAGGTCACAACCAAGGAAAAAACCGAGACATATATAGGCCTGACTGCCACAGAATTCAAGACCAGATGGAGGAACCATCAGATGCCATTAGAGCATGAGAACAAGAAGAATGACACTGAGCTCAGCAAATACCTGTGGCAATTAAAAGAAAAGAAGAAAGATTTTACAATCACGTGGGCATGGAAAATCCTTGCAAAAGCAAGAGCATACACCACTCTCACCAAGCGGTGCAATTTATGCATTTCAGAGAAGTTTTTTATAATATCTAAACCACGCATGGCAACCTTAAACAAGCGCAACGAGCTCATATCGACCTGCAGACACCGGCGAAAATACATTCTTAAGTACAATAATTAGTCAGACATCGAGCGGACGTTTACGCGCGCGCAAGTATAATTTTTAAATTTGCGGCTTTTTGAAAAAACGGTTTCTTGTCACGCGAACATATTGCTGATGTAAACCTTAACGATACTTCAGTGTATATGGAGATTAACTGATGAGTGGACCAACTCCGTGTTGGTCTACGAAACAGATTTGTATTAAAATCCATGTGCCCTCATTGAGTTGTCCATCTACTGGTATATATATATATATATATATATATATATATACACCCGTTTTCAAAAACATTGCTACTTGAAAAATATATATACATATATATATATACCTTTTGTTTTCATATTTATTCTTTTGTTTTCGCGTTGTGAAGACAAAAGATGTATTTATGTATATATATTTTTAAAGTTGCAATGTTTTTGAAAACGAGTGTATATATATATATATATATATATATATATATATATATATATATATTTATATATATATATTAAAAAGCCGCAAATTTAAATTTTAAGCGCGCGCGTAAGGAACCGTAGAAATTTAAAAATTATTCTTGCGCGCGCGTAAATGTCCGCTCGATGTCTGACTAATTATTGTACTTAAGAATGTATTTTCGCCGGTGTCTGCAGGTCGATATGAGCTCATTGCGCTTGTTTAAGGTTGCCATGTGTGGTTTAGATATTATAAAAAACTTCTCTGAAATGCATAAATTGCACCGCTTGGTGAGAATGGTGTATGCTCTTGCTTTTGCAAGGATTTTCCACGTGATTGTAAAATCTTTCTTCTTTTCTTTTAACTGCCACAGGCATTTGCTGAGCTCAATGTCATTCTTCTTGTTCTCATGCTTGAATGACATCTGATGGTTCCTCCATCTGGTCTTGAATTCTGTGGCAGTCAGGCCTATATATGTCTCGGTTTTTTCCTTGGTTGTGACCTTGGCTTGGTACACGACTTCTTTAAGCAAGCATTCACCTTTTAATGGGCACTCGTCTGCTTTTCTGCAATTGCACGTTTTTGTGGTTGTGTCTTGTTGAGGTTGTGCTGCTTTCTTTAAGATGTTTTTGTTGTGTCCGTCTATTATTTGTTTCACGTTTGGCATACAGCTGTAGCTTAATTTGATAGTGTTCCTATTGAATATTTTCCTCAATCCTAGGAAGCAGTAGTGTATTCGCGGAAACATGCGAATTAGTAGGCTGTTACCTCCTCTCGCAACTAAAATATATTGGCATTTATTTGCCAAATGTGAATATGTAACGCAAGCTTTTCCGGCGGCTCATACGTCCTCTTTAACGTTAAATCTAAAAGTATTCCAGTGAATCAATGTTAACAAGACTCGATACTAAAATTGGTCACATCGTCAAGCACGCGTGTTTAATGTTTTAAAAAAAACCATCGAGCCGTTCTTAAGATTTTCGCAAAAGCGCTCAAATTCAAAAATTACCACAAAATTATTACGCGAATGATCTTGGAAAAACAATTCGTTCTCGATATCGCGAACACCAGTTTCAACAAAACTTTCTAGGCGTAAAATAGTAAGTAAAAGACACATTTTGAAAGTATTTTCTACCCATTTCATCAAAGCATTGATTATTTTTCGGTGCCATTACCATTACTATGCAAAAACTAAGGTTGAAAATGTTTTTGCGATTTACTTCAAAACAAACATACAGATTTTTTTTGTTCTTGTATATTTTGTTTGCCATACACGACAGTTTATGATGTTGGTATTTGCTTTTCAAAGTTAAATCTGGATCGCGGAAAATTTCAATTTTAGTGTTTTCGAGGATTTTTGTTTATCGTTGTCATGAAAATATCGATTTTCACGAAATGTAAACCACGCTAAAGTTCAACCCAAAACCAACAAGTATTGCAAATTTCACTTTGATTTGACAAGGAGAAGACTGTCTAAGAGCCGATTCAAAAAGTTAGGTATAGTCCCAAAAAAACTGTATCGAAACACCTTAAGCCCTGAAGAATAAATTGTCCTCAGACGATAAGCCCACTGGGCCTCCCTTTCCCCAAGCGATCTGGAGAAAAGATCTAGACAAATGATGTTTTTGATGGACTATATATATATATATATATATATATATATATATATATATATATATATATATATATGTAGCTCACTAGTTTACTAGTTTGAGCACTCTGACATGGTATGATGATACCACATGTGTGGGATCGTCTGAGGTGGCTATATAGCCGCTAACCTCAACTCCACTGCACTGATAAGGCCCAGAAGGCCGAAACAGTACTGTCTGCAGTTAGATATTGCTCTTTGGTATACAAAGCTATGCTTTCATGTCCAAATTGAGCACTCTATCTGGAGTGTACCATTGTCGCTAGCGCGCATGCGTACCTCACTAGTTTACTAGTTTGAGCACTCTGACATGGTATGATGATACCACATGTGTGGGATCGTCTGAGGTGGGTATATAGCCGCTAACCTCAACTCCAGCATCAGCACTGCACTGATGAGGCCCAGAAGGCCGAAACAGTACTATATATATATAAACGAATGCATACTTTGCATCTACGCAATCTTTTATTTTATTGAACTTGGTTTAGTATATATTCCACGAAAAGCCCAAAAATGTATTCATAGACTAGAACCGAATCATAGCTAATATATTACAGAGGGAAGGAAACTTTTTCAATTTATATTTGGCAACTTCCAGTAATTGAAAAATTATTAACTGGGGAGTAGAGGTAAATAGAAAAACGTATCCAGAGTTTGAGTAGCCAATCAGAGTACGGGTAAAACACTATATGATTCACTTATTGTTGTGTATAAATGCGATTATTATTTTTCTTGAATACAAAATAAAATCAGTCGAACTCTAAAACTCTGAAAAAAGGAAAAGAATGAAATGAAATCTAACTTTTTCCACGCAATGTTGTAGTACACTCTGTACAACAACATTGCAGTGTTTAACATCTTGTTAGTCTCTCCTGTATGTTTATATATATATATATATATATAAAAACTTGCATTTTGTTTTCTGTCTGTTTATCTACATGATTTCAATATATATGTAAATTACTTAACTGTTTTTTTCTTACCAACGCCATTAAACACAAAAATAAAACACTTTTCATTTTAATGGCATAAAAGCTACAAAACCGTTGCTTTTCGTAAAGTTTTAGATGGACCCTTTGGGCACATGAAAGCCAATTTTATCGATCCGCAAACAAAAAGCATAAATTTTATCCTAACCTAATTTGCAAACGTTGAATAAGCCACCAACTGTAAATTAAATCTAAGTTTCTATCGCAGCTATTAAAGGAGTTTTATTATTGAAGCGCTTTGCTCTTACCCGCTTGGGGTCCTAAATGCTCGGACTGAATCCTCAGTAGTTTAAATAGACTTAAGTAAGGGTTGACAAACTTCTTGTAACAAGGACGCTAGCTGAATTCGAAATTGAAAGTACCTCTAAAGGTCTGTAATAATGCAACACATATGTACTACTTAGACAGAGCTGGTGCTCAAATCAAATTAAAAATCAATAAAGTTCAATTTCAGTTTAGGCGCCGCGGAGATATTTATGTTAATGCTAAGGAAATAAACAATTCTAAGTCAAGTCAGCTGGAAAGAGATCTGGGAAATGCCAACTCTTCCTTATTTATTATTATTTTTTCATAATTAGAGGTTACGAAAGGTATCCATCGCTTTCGACATACAACTTAACAGCATCTGCTTGGGCCGCAAAATTGTGTCAAGCCATATCGAAGCTTTAAGGCGCTTGCGCCAATTGAATAGTCTTTACAGGAAATTAGGTTTTCAGTATTTGTGTGAATTATTGCACGTTGATTGGCCCTTGGTTATTGACAATAAGATTGTAGACCATGGAAATGACGTCACAGTCATACAAATCCATCTTGGCCCGAGGCTAAATATTTTCAAACTGTTTGATCGCCTGTTCATCAAGTGAAATTTACGAGAAACGTGAAGGACTACATCAAAACTGGCCTGATCTGCGAGTCAAACAGTGAATTTAATCGACCGAACCTGCCTGCTATCAACTGGAATATTAAGGGAAAGATTGTTTGTCGTCAATTTGACAGCAAAAGAGTAGCAATTTTGTGGCCGCGAGCACATGTTCTTGCTAAGTCATAAAACTTTACGATGTAAACAAAAGGAAACAATCACAATTTGAAAAAAACAAAACAAAAAAGAAATATATATATATATATATATATATATATATATATATATATATATATATGTGACATTGCATCCAAAAATACAATCCAACCTTTAAAAACAAAATAATTTTGCAAAGAGTAATAGCTTTTATTCATTATAATGACAAAAACAACCATGGCACATTTTCCAGGTTTGTTTCTTCCTATCCAAGATGGTTCATATTATTCATCAGCCCTAAAACAAATGCATCAATGCGCTTCCCAGCGCTAGCGTACGATTGGGCGCCAATAATTAAAGGCCATGATTACTGGCTCCTGATCGGATGATTATGCAAGCCTGCCCATTCTGCACCCTGTTGGCTTCACTGCTTCAAACAAAAAGGTTCACTTGGCGTTTGGGTTGATAGAATAGAACAGATAATGTTCAAAGGATAAGTCAGTTTACGTCTTAGGACATAAAAGAGAGGGAATACAAGTCAGTGACTCGTTGCCTGCTGCTTCTACTGATGCAATGCTTGAGCGACAAAAAGCGTCATAACACAGGTAAACGAAAGATTTACTTGGCATGTGTTTTAATGTCTCATCAGATTCTTCGTCTTATCAATGTCTGGGACCGGTATTTTTGGGTTAAGATCGTATAGTAGTCAGATTGTATTGTTATGGAAGTAAAACGAAAATTGAATCAGCTCACGGTTGCACTTTTAATTTCTGAGTACCACCAAGGTCCCTTTTCAGGAAAAAAGCCTTTAGCTAAAAACAAATTATTGCAGTGTGTCATCGTTTAATTAAGAGTTAATTTTTCACTCGTATTTTCAATTTTCAAATAATCATTTTAAAATAATCACCACACAAGGCGTCATGTTAATACATTCCCTCCCCAATTAGAAATCATGCCGCTCGCTAAACATGTATGGTGGAAATACAACTGGTAAAGGAATTAAAGGAAGTGAAAACATTAATTTTGCTGTATCTGAATTTTCATGTGTCAGGGCTCCTGTGAAAATGTAAGTCCTAGCTCCATCTAAGCGTTTGAGAAATGAATAGACGAATTTAGTCTTAATCGAAGAATATACACCTGTTTGAAAAAACGTTGGCGGGTGAAACGTGTAAACACCAGGGCTCTTGTGAAAATTTAAGTCCTAGCTCCATCTAATTAAGCATTTGAGAAATGAATAGACGAATTTAGAGTCTTAATCGACGAATATAAACCTGTTTGAAAAAACGTTAGTGGGTGAAACGTGTAAACGATAGACAATGCGACACAATGGTACTACTCTAGGAAGTTTGTTACTGGGTTTCGTTCCTTGATATTCAGAATATTTTCTTTCCAAGATAATTTAATTAGTAAATCTAGGCAAGTTGAGTTATTATAACGTGCACGTGACTAAGAATAGAGGCAAGTATTCACACTTCCATAACACCATTGGGTCGCATCGTCAACGATTTATCCTTTTCACCCGACAACGTTATTTCAAATGGGTGTATATGACAAAAGCTGCCTGCGTTTTGATCTTTTTTAGGTAAGCGGAATTCGATAAATTGTAATTATTACAAATTTTGATTTATGACAGAGAATGAGAGGGGTTGTTATGACCACGTTTTAAAAAGGAAAAAAAAAGAGTAGAGTACATGTACTTCATGAAAACAGATGCACTACTGCAATGACGGCATAATTTTTCGAAAAAAAATTGTGGTTACTACTTCTGAATCATCTTCAAACACGTAACTACAACTTATGGCGCATGGAACGTTTATATTTTGCAGTAAACAAGCGACTGCAACCTAGACGACCCACAGCGGAAATGACGATAAGTTTTCAATTAACCACTCAAAAATTTAAATTGGAACACGGCTAATCTCACGCTGGTTTAAAAGACAGACTGAAGAATGTAAGACAACGTGATTACCTGCTAGCCCACATTGCTTACGTCTGTAAAAAAGACAATAAAGGCCTCCAATCATTTCAAATTAATATTTCATTTGGCATAGCTTTCTTTTAAGTTTGTTGGCGAGGTAACGCGAATATCAATTTTATAATTCAGCGTTCGGTACCCAGCTATAATTAAGGTTTGTTATCTTCTACCCGTTTCAGTCAGTCTCAAAAGGGTTAACAAAAGTACATTGTCCAACCACTGCCGCTACCCACAGAGTTGTAAACAACGCCTTAACGTGAGTAAGATAGCGTTTTATTCAGATTACTTTATCTTGACTTATTTACGCGAGATGCGATTAAGAGTAAACGGCGTCAATCTCATTTCTGCGCGATTTTAGCTGAGTTCATAGCGAGCAGAAGAGTCTTTGTTGGGTTTGTTCTGTCGTTCTGTGACCGTTTCATGCTCTTCTTTAAACTTCATATTCATCATATCATTTCATTTATTTTCCTGTTTACAGTTCGCAATTAGGCAGCGTTCGAGATCAATCTGGACCCATTGCATGCTAAGCCAAAACTAGCTCTTGTTTATGATTAGCGCTACATAACTCTTAGCAAAAACAATCAGTGTTTACTAGCGTTTCATTTTTTTAAAGTAAAGCATGATTGGCAGCCAAGCTAAATTGGGTTTTGAGATGTTTTTTTTTGTGCTGATGGTGATTAAAAAGGTGCAGTCGTTTCATTCCTAGTAACCGGTACTTTGGCACCGTTGCCTGGCAAACGCTTCCTCTTGAAACAATATTGCAGTTAATGAAAATGACGCGTTAATCTTTAGATCCCCTTGACGTTGGTAAAATACTTCTCTGGAACTCCCCACGACCATATCTTACAAAGATAATGCGGCAGTGGGGTAAGGACTATTTTCCTCGTCTTGAATTTCCCGCACCCAGCCTGAGTCCGGTTATTTTAGGCAACCAGGGGACGTATGATTTATTCGCTAAGGGTAACAGTCGTAAAATAACTCTTTTGTTCTATGGCGCAAGCAGGTTGTGTTTTGAATGCATGCCTGAAACAAAGATGCAAAAGATAACGTATTCACGTTGTTAATTCCTACTGTAAGCATGTTTTGCTTCATTTCCAACTTCACTCAGAATAGACCTGAACTCGTGGCTCAGTCCTGCTGTTATCACCCAAACTGATGGAAAGAGTTTTCTCCCGTTTGGCATCCATAAGGTAAACGGATAAAACTTCAGGATTAAAAGTTAAACGAGACTTCTACCAAAGACCGAAAATGTTTTCAAGGTATTTTGCCAAATAATGTCTTTTATTAGAATTTACTTTCGTGTGGTCGCTGCTGTAGAATGAACTTGGTTAAATTGTTTCCTGTGCATCAACTTTCCCAAAAGTGTTGTGACTAAGTATGGCTGGGTAGCGTGGACATTAACACTGAAATAAATTAATATCAAGTCAAAAACAAACAAAGAAACAAACACACACACAAACAAACAAACAAACAAACAAACATTTACAAATAAACTAAACTGTTGGCTTTGGAAGTATTCTCTAAGTATTTATTTATTTATTTATTTATTACTGACACTTCTAATTGTCTGCCTTCATATTGGCATTTTAAGCATTTATATTTTATGTCGGTTAACATTTTTGGAAAAGACTTTAAAAAGACGTATTTAACCCTTTCACTCCCAGAGTCAGTTATGAGACATTAAGGTGATTCTAACTTCTGAGTCTGTGGATGAAATCCTATGGTGTGACCATTCAAATGAAACCTTGTCAGCAGTACTCTCACAAGGTACTACCTATATTTAAGTTTTTACAAAATGAAATTTGAGATTTGTCTTGAATTTTGATTTTAGGCACTCTTGGGAGTGAAAGGGTAATCGATAAACAGTCAAGTAATACTTGTTGTCAGTCGTGCAAGTCAACGACAGCATTGTGAGGTTATTTTAGATGAGAGTTATGTCTTCTTAAATGAATTTTTTTCTTTTGTTGCTAATTTATTTTAATATTTCCTTTATACCACTGTAAATGGTTTGAACCCCGGAGTTATATCATAAGTCGGTAAAGTATGATCGTCCCAGTGAGTGTCAGTAACACGACTATAACATCACGGCTTAATTAACTGACAGACGACTAAAAACATCGCTGACGATTTACAATGCACTTGACTTTGATGATGACTTCCACTCAGGTTGTCGAAACGTCAGTCAACGTCACCACAAACAGTCCTTCTCAGGACTACACTCACCCGGACGATCATACTTTACCGACTTAGTACTTTGCACCTTTTAATTACATTACTTTTAGTTAGTTGTCTTGTACCCACCTCGAATAGAACATATGCCACCTGCGGAGGGCAATCCTTTTTTTCCTGTCTGAAATTTTGCTGCTGAATAAAGATTTCAGTGGTTGTTGAATTTAAATGAAATAGGATTAGGTGAGAAAACTCCGAGGGAAATAAATTTTGACCGAGAAACGAAGTTGAAAAGACCGTTGTGTAGCTCAGCTAGAATGGAGTATACCAAGAACACTTAAAACCAGTAAAATTTGCCAACAAAATCACGTGAACAGTAGCCTTTTTTGGAGAAAAATCTGGCCTTTTTACATTCCTTTTTTCTTTTTTTTTATAGGCCAGTTAACAGTAACTTCTATTTTATTAAAGAGGAAAAAGTCCTCATGCCAGAATAAAATGATTTCGGGCTCTCGAGATAGCGGCCGTATTGACTCAAACAGTCCGTACTGGAAGATAGGCCCCTGGATCACGCGGACTTGGCCAAAGAAATTCAAGGACGAAAGATAATGGCTGTTGAGAAAGAAAATAATTATCGCACTGACCTTGCATGCGTACGTGCGAATATAATGCTCGCGTTGGCCCGTTTTCTCTACAATTGAACAGTTAAGGAGAAACGCAATAAATTTTAATAATAATAATTTAATAATAATTTAAAACTTATGTAACGCATTTTCTTGAATATCATCAAATGCGCTTTACAAGCAGGTGGAATTGGAATTTGGAAATGTTGGTTTTTATGGAGGGAGGAAACCGGAGTACCCGGAGAAAAACCCTCAGAGCAAGGACGAGAACCAACAAGAAACTCAACCCACATCTGACACCGGGACCGGGAATCGAACCCGGGCCACATTGGTGGAAGGCGAGTGCTCTCACCACTACGCCGTCCCCGCATGCTCCCCTGTCTTTTTCATCTGCCCAAGTGAACATAAACCCAGACGAAAACCTTGTAGTTTGCTGCGCAGACAAATGACTTTTATTAAATAGTTTTTCATTTCAGTTACGAACTGTCTTGCCTCCGAATCTTTGCTCTCTCTATGCCAAATCGGCTCAGTTCGTTAACCAGCTCCTCAACAAAGCGAGAGAGAAATTTTGTTTTACCCGTATTACATTTACATCTAATTAGACCTATTGTGCAATCAACTCATGTTTTTGTTGTTGAATGCCTGCGTAGGCCAAGCATTTTTTCTGGGTAGTTTTACCTTTACCATTGAGTCATTTATACAAGCAGTTTTATTATCACAGCAGTAACGATAATTTGGTGTAGAAATAACCGTCCAAAATGACCAGAGGCAGTTTTACTATTTGCCAGATGTATGCAGGTTTGCACCTTAAAAGGACAGTCTTTTGTATTCAATAAGTTGATTAAAACACTTAGATCTTTTGTTTCATTAACCCTCGTTTTATTGCCTTGTTTTGGGAAAGCTACTAATTTTTCGCTTTTTGCACACTGCAAATGGAATTCACAAAATGAAATAAAGATGTGTTACTGCTTTTTATTAAATTTGCATCAGTCATTAATTAGACATACTTCCATTTGAATGACTAGTTTGCCAGTCAGCACGAAAGTCACATGCTTTACACTTAGGTTCTCTTAATTGCACACAGGGAACACGTCTGATTAAGCAGGGATAATATCTTTTCGCCATTCCATTTTAACTTTTGTATTCATTTTTCATTTTTACTTCTAAACAGTTCTAAATGGCTTGGTGTTGTAGTACAAGAGCTGGCAGTCGTGTATACATTTCGACAGTCGCAGCCTTCCTTATTTTATTTGAGTTTTCACCAAGTACCTCAGAACGCGAGGGATGGTTTGGATCTCTCGACTGTCCTGAGACGTTAAATGTTCGGCGGGACGAATTTCTTTCTCGCCCGCCTTATGTGGAGAGAAAACCCAACTCAACGACCGTGGTTGGAGGACTTTTTCCGGGTAATGTATTGCTTATCTGTCTTTTTTATTTCTGCAGGTTTCAGTCTCAGTCCTATTTTCGTCTGCCTGACCATCAGTATCTGAACACAATAAATTTGAAGGTTGAAAAACTACGGAGTTTACTCGTTTGGAGAAAAAAAAGCATAAAACCTAACTACAGTTGAAAGTTTCAGTCGCGGTTCAACCACAGAAATGTTTTGTTCAGCTCAGAATAAATTATTCTGAAGATATTGGGCACCCAATTAGAATTTTTTTATTTTTTAAAAAAGTAGAATGTTTAATCAAACACTGTGGTAAACAACATACTTAGTACGAATATTTGATACGTTTACTGTAGTGAAAATCCTCATAAAAATATATATGATATCGCACATCTGACAAAGTTTTGTTTCCGGGACAAAGAAAGGTTCGGACATCGCACGAAAGAGGTTTGTTATATTCTATTTCCTGTCTCTTTTCTTTCAATCACTGTAAGTCATATACATATATTTTTAGGGAAACTGATTAACAAGATAGCTTGACTCTCATTCGTTAAGGCACTGCAAAGTGAAGTGGGGATACAGAATATCGAGCAAGAATCGCCCATCAATTTCCCTGAATAGCTTATGAAGAAAGAAAATAACAAACTAAAATTGAAATTTCTTGTCTTTTCTACTCTAAAGCAGAAGGAAATTAAAAAAATTGTCACTGGAAAAACGACAGTTTGTCAAGTCCACGTTATTTCCCACAGAAATTAAGAAAGAAGAAAAATTGATTACAAAAAACTTGAGCTGTTATATCTTAGACGCCCGAGGCCTTTCCGGCGCGCTCCTATGAGTGCTTTTGATACAGATATTTTATTTAAGAAGAAAATACAGAATAACAATACCATAACCATTCTAACCTTTTGCCTTTTTTGGTAGAAATGTTGAAAGAAGTGTTCAATTTAATTTAATTTTTGAACATTTAATAACATTTATAGAAAATAATTTCTGCAAAAAAATTTTCTTTTTTTCTTTTGCTTTATGGATTCGTGTAATAAACGTTTGAAGTTAAATTGTTTAGCAACAGTTCACCAATATAAAGTTTTTATTTTTAACCGTTTTGATTACTTTCTGAACTTCTGTCGGCGCTCCATTTCTTTTTCTTAGTGAAGTGTCTACGTTCGAAGGGTTGAACACTGTTTTTTTTTGTGCATTCTACGTCGATCAGTTAACATTTGTGATATACTTATCGCTAATGTTTGTCTACAGCACTGAAAATAAATACGTGTAGTAGATTGGTTTCTAAAAATAATTCACCACATAATCCTGAAGCAAGGGATAATTAAAATGAAAATTCCTTCCCGAAAATTTGTTTATTTGCCACACATATATTAAATTCAAAAGAAAAGAAGTCATTAATAAATACATTGAGATAGTGGCGAGGAGGCTTAAAGGAAACCATGGGGCTTATGAATTATTAAGCATCCTCAGGTTCAAAGGTACGAATACATCACGAATAAATTACATAATCAAGGCAAAAGCTACAAATGTTACGATGCTAGTGGTTTCTACAGATAAACGACTACGGCTACGGCAAAGAACATGGATAGCATGAATTGCATTTATATCTAAAGAAAAAGTGTTATCAAATTTTGCAGGGAAAAGAGTTTTGGTAACTGTACATATATAGGCCTAATTTATTCTAAAAGCCGTACCACCTTTCGATCTTGCTTGCGAATGCCACTTACAATCCCGCCCGGAATTTTCATGGACGTTAACTGCATTTAGAGGATGTGACCATGCGCGCTTAGATTATTTTGACGATCGAGTACCTTTTGAAATAAATCTTAAAATAGTCTAATTAAAAAATAAAACATCCAAGAAACATCCGATTAACATACTTCTAATTGTTTTGAATATTGTATTTGAATTTTACTTTACTTTACTACTTACTAAATTAATTTATTATTATCGTTTTTTCACTAATGGTCGACTTTGCTCTCTCATTTTCGTTATTTAACATAAGTAGTCTTATTTAAGGCAGGCGCACACATCGACGTCAGTCTGCTTTTTATTTGTGTACCACGTCTAAATAAACGTTTTTGATTGCCATCAAGAGAGCTTTATCCTCTCTTGGTGCCGTTTGTGAATGCAAACGTTATCAACACCATGAGCTCCGCATTCTGCGAGAATAGGTAACTCCGACTTATTATCCAACTGTATTAGTTATTGTATCCCACAATATTGTACAGTTGGTTGTTGTACAGTACCGTGCGCGCGCTCATCCATGGCAACGACGTCATACTCTCAGCCAATAAAAAAGGAAATAACAAGTACAATGTAATGATTAGAACTAAATTGGTTTCAAAACTGAATCACACTTAACTTAACTAATGGTTATTCGTATAATAAAAGAGTGTCCAGAAATCTTTTAGGTACTTGTTTGCTATTAGGCTGGTACCTCCGGTGCTATCATGAAATGAGCAGTAGTGCTTTAGAAATTGGATCTTGTCATCAGTTAGAAGAATAGTTAATGAATTATGACGATGCACATTTCAACTAACGCCTTTTCTTTCATATAAAGTGGACAATTGGAGTTATGTTATCAGTTGAAAACAGCAAAAGCATCTCCTAAAGGTAGCTCTTGCTAGAGGTACTACTAACTAAAGATAATCTCAAAAACGAGATATTAACTTTGAAACGAGGTGCTGATAATTCAGTTCAATTGCAAAAAGCTTTTCAGAGGTTACAGCTTTCTTTCAGTAGACCTTTTCGTGGTACGATTTCGTCCCCTGGAAATCCCCATAATAAACTTCAAAGTTGATTTATTCTCTTATTCTGACAGCAACGACTAATTAGCATTATGGAATGCCCAGGGGTGAAGGGTCATTAAAAATGAAAATGCCATACAACTGACGACGCATGTTAGCGCAAACAGCTATTATTTGATTATAATTTCTGTATAAGAGATAAAACCTGATAAGGAAGTAGAGATAATTTATATGGTATCTTTCACATCTGTTTTTCACAGATTTTCTTGAGATGATGCTAAGCGAATGTTGCCACCTTAGTACCAATCTCGCTTACAACAATTCAGATATCGATGAGCCAGACCTGGACCTCCCAGTCGTTGTCAACCTTGAAACAGAATGCAACATGAACAAGCAATCAAATCTTGTTCCCATGGTGCCACATACAGGAATAGCGTTCGTGGTTCTCAAGAGCAGCAAGGGTAACCATTCACTGCAAATGCTGAAGTCTCTCTTTGCCACTTGGCCTGTTCTAGTTCTTACGCTCATTTTAACAATGATTGCTGGAATCATTGCTTGGTCATTGGTACGTTAAATAGTTTAGCTTTCTGTGGGCTGTGTAATGTCTCAAAGGGTCTAAGGGTTCCAGGGCTTTCAGGGCGTAACACGTGAATTGGGGTCCCGGGGCTCCATTACTTAGATTAGGGCTTACGGGTTTTGGGCTTACACAGAGCTCCATATGAAAATCCTGACCGCTTTGGGACTCCAGGAAGCCCACACAATCATCTACCTGTTAGCTCAGATGGTATGGCAACAGACTGCTGAGCACTAGGTCGTGGGTGGATACCTGCTGGATCACCAATCAGAAAACTAAAATGACTGTCTGCTGCTAGGATCTCGCTAGTTGCGTTTAATACCTTGTCTCAATTCGGATGATTGCGTCATTAGGTGGTGCCTTCAAGCTGTTGGCGGACGTTAACGGTTACACATCACTGCCCATTACAAGCAGGGAACGTAGTCCCTTGTGTTGTGGTCTGACATGTTAACATTAATTCATGGGTAGGGTGGGTGAGATAAGATAAAAAAATATACAGATAGTGGTTTCCATGGGCACCTTAACATGCTGAAGCCCCTCAATCTCACTCCTTTCGCGTTGTAATGAACATTGGAACATGCGCTTGGAAAATGTTTCATAAATCACATTACCACTACTATAGCATAATAGTCAATGAAGAAAAAAATCATTCCTGTTAAATGTCAACCGCTTGAAATATTATCATATATGTGTAATGAGTTTTAGGCAGGTAAAAGGAGGAGCAAACTAAATCTTTCTTTGTTTAAGTTTTCTTATTTCAAAAAAAAGCAGTCCTTTCAAGATGTCTTTTTGTCAACTACCTTGATTATGTTATAAACATGTAAGTGCTATTCCATCCAAATAAAAATAAATTTACAAACTTTAGATAACTTGTCTGACAAAAATAAAATTTCGACTGTGTCTGATTTTGTTGGTAGGAGACCGGGAAAAACTCGGACAACTTTCCCACCACATTTACTAAAGGAACATGGGAAGGATTTTGGTGGGCTTTTATTTCGATGACAACTGTAGGGTAGGTATTTTGATAGATATTTCACATTGTGCTCAGTGATGTCTGAAAGGAGAGGCATTCAGGTGAATTTAAGTTCCACTACAAAAGTTTTTACCAAACAGCAAGCCGTTTATCTATCTTGTAGAAGATGTAGTTAACCGTTTAATTTACCAACTGGTAAACTAGTGGGGGGAAACCTATCGAAAAAAAGGCGTAAATCTTTCCATGGAAAACGTCTCTCCAGGTAAAATCCTTAAGTGTCTGCTCAGGGAAAACCAGGCAAAATTGCCAAAAAAATGGAAAGGCCGCTAGTCGGCGTAATTACTAAACGTAAGATCGACTAATGGACAGATACAGTACACTGGAGTAACTTCTTTACGTGCTCTGGAGATACAAGTCTCCCTCACTCCTCTGAGTGCCACGTTTACACCTAATTAGACCAATGAGGGTCACATTTTCAGTGTATTTTCTGTGTGACAGAAACAAGTAAAGGCAAAGAGCTGCTGGATTAGTGAAACCGCTCACAGAGTCCATATTTACATATTTCGTCGTTAATTTGAGCTGGTCAAGAACTCACAACTACATTAATAATTCGGTAATTACAAAAAACTGCAAAATTACACTTTTTACCTACCCTCTATAAGAAAAGCAATAATCCTTCAAGTATTATTTATAACCAAGGGTATTGATGGTATTCGAAAGGTGTAGGAGGACTTATATCTCCAGCATATATTTAGCCATTAATACCATTAGCCTATCTGGGATCGCAGTGACTTTCAGAGAGTCATTTTAACTTTCAGCTTCAAAGTAATGCCTTTAGGGGGGGTTTATTTTAACTCCTGAATTTAACTCCAAACCGGGTGGCAGAATGCGAGCAGAAGTCTCCTATCTCTAGAGGAATAGGAGACGACTACACTCAGGGTAAATCGGGGGTTGAAATGTTAAACTAATACACCAGTCCTCAAGTGGAGTTCTTGCTCTTTATTTAATTAACTCTCCTTTGGAGTTACAATAACTCCATTTCCAAAATAAAGAAACTAAACCATCAGAAGGTAGCTTAACTCCACCGGTTTTAAGAGCCAGTCCACGAGAGGTTCAAAGATTCTTGGAAATGGTCAGCAACAACCCTATCTCAAACTTAGCCTGCTGAAAGGTAGTCATGAGCAAGTAATCAAATCGACATTATTTTGTCTTCTAATACTAATATGGTCACGTGACAGACAATTTACATTTGACCCCCTGGGAGCAATTTTGGCTCAAAAACGTCTCCAAAATTTACCAACTTTGCATGTCTCTTGTCAAAACAAACATTAGCCAATCATAAATCAAATGATGTTTCTTTACTAAACTGACCTTTCTCTTTATAAAAATACTAATATTTCTGGCAGACTCTTCTTATTAGCTGAACAATAATTTTTAACAGAGAGTGTGGTTTGACAGATTTGAAAAAGTGCCAATTTTGCCAAATTTCAAAGGAATTTTTTTCTATGTAGTAGACAAGATCTATGGTTGATCTGCATTTCCCCAAACAGCCAAAGGATTGTACTTAAACATTATCGAAAAATCTTTGCGGGCAATTCATTTTTAATCTTCAATATAGCTCATGCAAAATTGACATTTTCCTAAAATAGACATATCTGCTGAGGGACAAAAGGGTCGCGTTAAATCACCTTTTAACACTTAAAAATACATGAAACCTGTAAAAATGTAAAACACAGGCTAACAAAGTATACAGTTATCGTTTGAATTACTTCACAGTCGCAGATTTTTCACATAAACGTTTTGCAGCTATTGAAGTCGTTCCTTCCCCACCCCTCCCCCGATAAATTAGTGTAAATAATAGGTGAGTCAGGTGTGTATTATTTAATTTCCAGCAGAAGCTTATTTCAAGCTATTCGAATAGATTCATTTGGCTTTTCGGTGTCGTTTTCAATCATTCAGAATCTAAAATAAATTGATAGGACATAAAAACATGCTGAAATGAGAGAATTGAAGTCGAGAGGTTGTGTTACTGTGCGTGACACAGGAGCTACTTTCGTGCGTGGATAACTTCTCGACGGCAGATTTACTAGTTTACAAGGGGAAAATGGCAACCAAATAATTTCACATATTCCACGAGGAACAAGAATTTCCTATACCAGCCTACACCTTACACATGATGGAGGCTTAACGTTTTCCAGCTAAACAACTGTTATACCGACTTTCCGAGCCGTCTTTGTGTGTATGAACCATGTATCTGATTTGTTGCAGTTAGTCGGTAACCAAATGTAGCTTACATTCTTTAAAACCTGAAGAATTGAACCATTGTTTCAGCTGTGTTTTGTCTCCAGAACACTCTGTTTAGGGAGTGATTGGGTTTGGTTTACTGCACTACTGCACTCGTTGTAGCTCTGTGTTCGAACAGGTCCAAATGTTCAGATAGAAATCGGATGCCATGTAAACGGCGTTGAATCGCTTTCCCAGTTGTCTGAGTGTTGTTTTGGTTTTACGGAATTTCCGTCCGCAACCTCTAAACCGAGAACAACTGCGTTTTGTGCTTTGCGTTTAACAAACTATGATGGTGAATTCTAATGTTCCTTGCTACAGTAATCTTGCTTCCGAACTGCTTAGAAATTACTTCTTCAAGTTCAAATTAGTTCTGTCTTCAGTTCGATCAAACACGCACATGATGGCTCCGTTGTGCGAACGGATTACAAACTTGCTTCGTTTCTACTCCAGCAGCTAATATGATGAAATCATACAATTCCAATCCGCTTTGAACGATTACAACAATGTTTCAGGAAAAATAAAACACAGTACCATATTCCACAGCCAATAATTAACAGATGTTTTTTCCAAAACTTGTACCACTTCGTTCACTTTCGAGCAGTTTCATTGATTCATTCAGCTTTGTAATGAAACGCTGCAAAACTTCGCAAGGTTTTGGCGCCTTTTTCGTTCAGTCATGTGATCGACTCTTGTTCCCTTTTCCTCTCTTTTATCTCTTTTCTCATTTTTTGCCTTTCTTTCTTGATTTTTTTGTAAAATAGTGCTAAGTTTTTAATAAAACTGTTCTACCCGGGCTTGCTGGATATCAAATGATAATAACCAACTCGGCGCTGCGCGCCTCGTTGGTTATCAATCATTCGATATCCAGCGCGCCCTCGTAGAATAATGTCTAATTATCAGCCCAGTTGTTCAAAAGTTGGATAGCCCTATCCACTGGATAAATCGCTATCCAGTGGATAAGTATTAGGGAAACCAATTGGGTTATCCACTGGATAGAGATTTATTCAGTGGATAGCGCTATCCACCGGATAAATCACTATCCAGTGGATAAGTGATAGGGAAACCAATTGCGTTATCCACTGGATAGTGATTTATCTGGTGGATAGCGATATCCAACTTTTGAACAACTGGGGCCAGATGTATAGAAAAAAGATAGAGAATTAACTAAAAAGAACCATTTGACATGATATTGCGTGATTTGCCTGCCCAGGCCAGGATTAATAATTTCAGTAGGGTAGGATTTGGAAGACCGGCAACCAACCCTACACAAACTTTCTTAAAGGGATCAGGCATACAGGTGGTTTTAGAATAGACATACGGTATCTTAACTGTCAGAAGCATAAATCGTGGGCTTAAGTTAACTCACAAATGACCTGCTTCGCAGCTCACTTGGTAAAGCGGCATCACACCAGCGACCGGGCAATGTGACGACGTACTTCAATACCCGTTCACGGTGCGGGCAAGGGGTGGGCTTTTTTCTTCAGTAGACAATACACGAGGATTGCTTCAGTTTATGCTGCAGTTGATAAACATTTGCAGTTTGGTTTGTTTAGTAGTTACTTAGAGTATTTTACCCTAGGTAAACGCAAATTGCTCCTATGTGTTTCAAAGCCTCCCATATGGTTAATTAGTATTAAGCCCCCGCCTTGATGTTCACCGGCTTTTTAATATCATTTGTTGCAGGGAAATAACTATGTTTTTATGCAATCAGCAAATTGCTTTCGCAATTTAAAAGAAAAAATATCAAAACTGAGTTGGTAACTTTCCTAGTACAATTGAAAGGAAGTTTACATGATGTAGTGTCTACGTCCACGCCGGATGAAATCAAAACTTCGCAAGTGAATGTGTAACATTTAACATTCACCTTGAGATTCTTGATGAAAAGCTGCAGTAACTGGTAGCAAACAGATTTCTCCAAGAAAGTACGTAGGTCACAGTTGACGGTGCTTCTCCTACCACTGAGGTATGGGCTAGTTTGCTTGTGTTTTCATGCATAAGCAAGTTCTTACGGGAAGAGGAAACGGAGAAATTGGGACTCGCCTTTGAGCTACACTTAAGATGGTCCAAATTAGCTTGTTTGCTTTTTAATCCACTTTTGGAGTTCTAATAATTTGATTTTATCAACTGACGAAATCAGTTCTAACAGATCATCACTGATTTCGTGAAACAAGTATCATTGTTGTTATTATTATGTCTAATTACTGGTTAATTCTCGAAGGGCATTCAGCAAAACCCATTCAATCCCTAAACAAAGTATTCTAAAGACAAAACACCGCTGAAACAATGGTTCAATTCTTGAGGTTTTAAAGAATGTAAGCTACATTTGGTTACCGACTAACTGCAACAAATCAGATACACGGTTCATACACACAAAGACAACTGGTATAACAGTTGTTTAACTGGAAAACGTTAAGCCTCCATCGTGTATAAGGTGTAGGCTGGTATAGGAAATGTTTGTTCCTCGTGGAATATGTGAAATTATTTGGTAGCCATTCTCCCTTGTAAAATAGTAAATATGCCGTCGAGAAGTTATCCACGCACCGAAAGTCGCTTCTGTGTCACGCACAGCAACGCAACCTCTCGACTTCAATTCTCTCATTTCAGCATGTTTTTATGTCCTATCAATTTATTTTAGATTCTGAATGATTGAAAACGACAACGAAAAGCCAAATGAATCTATTCGAATAGCTTGAAATAAGCTTCTGCTGAAAATTAATACACACCTGACTCACCTTAGAATTTATCGGGGGAGGGGTGGGGAAGGAACGACTTCAATAGCTGCAAAATGTTTATGTGAAAAATCTGCGACACTGGAGTAATTCAAACGATAACTGTATACTTTGTTAGCCTGTGTTTTACATTTCTACAGGTTTCATGTATTTTTTAAAGAGCCAGTGTCACCCAAAGTGCTTTGCGTGCTTGTGTTTTTGTTTTGAAACAGCTTTTAGCGTTTGGCTGGCGCGTTTGCCGGACTTTTCGCAAGTTATACCGTGCTGCACTACCCTCTCAGCGAGAAATAGTAGCCTCTGAAAATGAAAATACCTTCATCACTAGATGTTACTGGAGAAACAACTCTAGATTTGACTTTGTAGTCAACGCGTATTGAGCTATTATAGCAACCGATCGATTGATCGATGGATCGATCTCGATGGACGTAAAACCAGAGCAGCCACTTCTACTCGATATAAAAACAAGACAAAAACAAATAGTAAGAATATTGACGTCTTCATCGCTAGATGTCACTGGAGCAAACTACTCTAAGATCTGACTTCGCATTCAATGCGTATGGATCAATTACAGTCGACCGATCGGTTGATCGCGCGATCGATCGATCGCATCAGCCGATGTCGATGGACGCAAAACCAGAATAGCCACTTACTCTTTTTGTAAAAATAAAACATGAGCAGACAGTGAACACAAGAAATAATTAAGCAAAACAGCACAAGCTCATGCCCATAAGTATTATTTTGGAGCAGGCCCGTAGCTTGTTATGTGGTAAATTAACGTTTCTTCTGTTTTCATCCGGCAACGCAACGCGAATGTTGCACTATTTCGGCAAACGTAGTGTCAGTACTATTGCTGAAACCCGTAGATGATTTTCTTTCTCTCCGCTACTGACACACGGACTCCTTCAGCCGTACAACTTTGGTAGAGCCCGTAAGACTCAGCGTTCGCCTCAGCTTTCCTGAAACCTACGAAGCATTGGATTTAAAGATCTCCTTCTCCACAGCGAAAACCCTTCAGAATTCGGAAATATACAACTAAATCGATACAACGACACTTAAATGTCAAGTTAAAACTCACGCTAGTGCTTTCAGATCGCTAGCGGTAGCGATGGAAGAAGATACCGGCAAATCAGACTTCAAAACAATCAAGAAAATGGCGGATTTTTCATATATGAAAAATGTACCTCACCGCACAAAGCACTTTGGGTGACACTGGCTCTTTAAGTGTTAAAAGGTGATTTAACGCAACCCTTTTGTCCCTCAGCAGATATGTCTATTTTAGGAAAATGTCAATTTTGCATAAGCTGTATTGAAGATTAAAAATGAATTGCCTTCAAAGATTTTTCGATAATGTTTGAGTACAATCCTTTGGCTGTTTGATCAACCATAGATCTTGTCTACTACATAGAAAAAAAATTCCTTTGAAATTTGGTAAAATTGGCACTTTTTCAAATCTGTCAAACCACACTCTGTTAAAAATTATTGTTCAGCTGATAAAAAGAGTCTGACAGAAATATTAGTATTTTTATAAATTAAAGAAGAAGGTCAGTTTAGTAAAGAAACATCATTTGACTTATGATTGGCTAATGTTTGTTTTGACAAGAGACATGGAAAGTTGGTAAATTTTGGAAAAATTTTTGAGCCAAAATTGCTCCCAGGGGGTCAAATTTGAATTGCCTGTCACGTGACCACATTAGTATTAGAAGACAAAATAATGTCGATTTGATTACTTGCTCATGACTAGCTTTCAGCAGGCAAACTTTGAGATAGGGTTGTTTCTGACCATTTCCAAAAATCTTTGAACCTCTCGTGGACTGGCTCTTAAGATGTATTTCAACTCATTGAAAATTACTATGGTGCACCGAACCCTTGCCGTAAGGTAAGGTGATTTTTCCCGGGTAGTTCCTGACAGGTCACTAACGGCAAGTGGGAAAAAGTCTTGAGCTAAGGACTACAGCTGAGTAGATCGAACACTGACAATGACGCCACCTAAAACACAGATCTACATTTAAATTAATTACTGTTGATGCCTTTTATTTGATGAAGGATATGTCTTTGAGGCTGATAAGAATCAGATAGGGTACCAAACCTTAAACGAGCGAAACCTTATGACCAATGGGCCAATGGTTGAGTTCTGATTTTGAGGGAGACACAATAATTGAAATGTGAGACGTTAGAGACTGAAGGTATACTATATATTGTCTCCTCTTCACAGCTATGGGGATCGATGCCCGCGGTCAGTTGGAGGGCGGCTGTTTGCAGTTCTTTGGATTTTGGTGGGGATTTGCGTTTGTTCCATTTTCACGGCTTCTCTGACTTCTTCCCTGACCACCTTATCGATGAAAACTAAAATCAAATTACCAGGAGCAAAGGTTGGCAATTTTTCAGCGATGATTTTATGTTCTTAAGCCACAATCCATGTCCTTGAGGAGGAAATCGAAGATGGTGAACACATTACAGGCAGAAATTCTAAGAAAACCGATTAGACTGTTCAGCTAGTAATTACCAGGCTTCCAAATGTGTCTCTGGTCCAGAAGTACCGAATGTTTCTTTTTCCGGTACGGCGGGATTTCACAAAAAGCATTATTTTCTTGATTTACTCAGTATATCGGTACAGGAAGAAAAGAGTTTTATGTGACCGTACCAGCAGGGCATTTAGTAAGACTTGCATGACCGCACTCTCTATTGTTTACTAGTTTCATTAATCAGCTTCAAGCCAAGTGCCCAACGAATGCGTATATATAGGTAAAACCTCATATTTAAAATATTCACTTATCGGACCTTGTTACTTGTTTTGGAATGCAAACTCTAAGCTTGCATGATGAGTTATTAAGAAGTAGGGGTATTTGCAATCTGTATTAACTCTCTAATTTATTCATTAGTTTAGGGTATGGGTCAACGTTAGGTTTGGTTTCATTCATTCATTCATTCATTCATTCATTCATTCATTCATTCATTCATTCATTTGTTCCTTCACTAACCAATAGTCCTTATGTAGGTTTATGTTAGGCTCAGTCTCCAGCCGTGAGTGTCTCGATGCGCCCGCGATTCTCGCCACCTTCACGGCTGGGCGCACGGGTTTGGTTACATGTCCGTGACGTCATTACAATGTTGATAATTATGCAGACAATCCACACGTCATTTACTTAAATTTTATCTGTTTTTTTTTATCGTCTTGAAAAAAAGCGAAATGCGAAAAGTATGCCTGAAACGTCCTCCTAAAAGTGTGAAATTTCAAGAGAAAGACGAAATCCCGCTAAATTATGTCGCGCATTCTGCCCCGCAAATTTCAAGGGGCTTGTCTCTGATTGGCCAGTCTAAACAATAACCAAACCCGTGCACCCAGCCGTGAAGGTGGCGAGAATCGCGGGCGCATCGAGACACTCACGGCTGGAGACTGAGCCTAGGTTTATGTCAGACCAGATAATTTCACCACCAAGCCTGGCTTTCAGAGTAGAAACTTGTTTAATTTAAAACGAACAAAATCTCAAAGGAGGAAAAAAGAAAAGAATACCCACCTGCAATGTGCCAGAGGATGAGAATAATTTAGTGCGAATGAGGCTTGGTGGTGAATTTTGGGCAAGTGATGTAATCATGCATAAGGCTCATAAATTATCATTAATCTTCACTTATTTAGGTAGTGGCTCTTATCGACTCCATTGAAAGTACCACAGGATTCCGAAACCAGGCCAATCTTAAAAGTGAGTCTTGTCAATCGTATAACGAAGATTCTAAAATCAGCAGCTCCCAGTGACTAACAGGTCTCAAATATAAATGTGTAAAATAAGCTATGCTAGCTGAGTAATTAATGTTAGTCAATGTTTGCAGATGTAAAATTTATTAGTAGACAGTTATCATAAAATGCATTTTAGAGGTAGGTTGTCATATTTTTGACCGCTTTCGTTCTGTGTTTGGAAATGCTGACAAAAAATGGGAATGGTTTAAGAAAAGGACCATTTGTTTTTTTAACGCTCTATTACTCATCGTAATTTGCCGTCTTCTTTTAGTGGGTCATGTAGGCTCCAGATATTACTTTTGGAGGCAGTTTAGCGAAACGTCCCTTGTAAAATTGACCCAATTCAGATCGAGCTTGTTTTGCTCTTCTGAGGCGATACTGACGTCTCAGGTTGAGGCTCACACTATAACACTTCTCGAATATTTAACCCAAATCGTAAACTTGGAAAAGTGTATCATACGTTCACATATCTTAACCATAGAATAATTATATGTCATTACTGTGGCAACATGAAGTAAATTACGTCATAATTTCTTGCATTGCGACCTTGGATCCCCCCCTCGCCTCTCTCAGGTTATTGAAGTTTTAATGCCATCAGAAAAGCGCTCAAATTAAATTGATTCAAGGGTAATTCAAACCAATTTGATAATCATGTTATTTTACCAGGGTGAACTTATCAGCACGAAGAAAAGCCATGATGCAATGAAAAAAAGCAAAAAAAAATGAACTAGATAATCGGCTATTGAGCCATATAAAACTTAAACGAACCAAAATACTGTCGCCCTATAAAAATCTGAACTACAGTCTAAAATGCAAACTTTACTTTAATTTCCATATTTACCATTTACCATTACTAACATCCATCTTGAAGTGATCTGATTCAACAGTAGTAAATCTCTTAAATGCGCGTTTTTTGCCACGCACAGAAATACCTCAAGACCTTTTGCTGACGATTGGAATTTTTTTATGTTGTTTTACTTTTGAAGGAGTAAAAACAGCATGTGACGTCCATGAGGAATTAGAAAGTGGTAGAGTGCAAGGTACTGATTATTGCACTGGTTATTTGCATTAGACTTCTGAAAAATGAGACTTAATTATATGAATGTGTTCACTAATTTTTAGAAAACAGCGGTAAACACCCCTTCTCTTGAAATGTAGTAACTGCGATGTCGTCGAAGGATAATGAGGAACAAAGTAAAAAACAATACAATTAATTTTACCTGTAATTTTCTGTTACCACCATTTTCACTACTACGCGACTTTTCTTTTCAAAACACTTCTGAGCACTATGCAATACGCTTCCGTCAATCATACCTTATATGGGAAGTGCGTGATGTTACCGCAATTGAATTGAGCTCGAAGGAATAATGATGGCGCCAAATTATCCCGTAAATTTGCGCTGGCGAGTCATATATTGACTAGTAAGAGGCTTTAGAGTCGTTGATGTTGCAAGAATACTTCACGTTTGGCATATATTTGTAAAGAAATTTCGACATTTTTTCAGAATTAAATGCCCGCTCGGTGGATTATCCTATGCGGCGGATGGTAAGCGTGCGTTTAAACTCGTGAATAAGCTAAACCGAAGTGTGAAGTAAAATTCTAGCTTTTCTGACCTGAAAATAGCACACGACATGTTATTCACCACGAGTATAATCTGGCAAAATGGCGAAGTGTACGAGGACGAAATTCAGGAGTGGATAGAGTATGCAACGGGAAAACGAATCATGATTGGCGTGCGATCAACCGATTCGTAAAGAAAATGGGTTTGACAAGAAGAAAGGTACGTATGCGGACTTGTTGCATTTTTTTGGAAGGAACACTGCTAATTCTAGTCATCTATCACTCGAGGAATGGAATGAAAGAACAAAGCATAAGCGCTTTATAACGTTTATTGTTCTACGTGAATGTTAACGCTGTGACATGGTAGCAAGAAAAATCTGAAAAATCGTATTTATAAAAGCGGGAACGGGGAAATATCAAGGAAAATATTTAAGTACAGTTTCAAGTTTACTTCTTCGTTATAGCTCACTGTGATTACCAAAGAACGTCATAAGCGAAACAGAGCGATATACCGTTGTAGGTCATCGCTAAATTTCACCGAGAACAGTTGCTATTTATATATCAATCAGAACTTCTCAGACTCATCTATAAATAGCAACTGTTCTCAGTGAAATTCAGTGATCCTACGACAAGACATCGTCCTGTTTCCCTCATCATGTTCTTTGGCAATCGTCTTGAGTTATAACGAAGAAGTAAACTTGAAAGTAAGCTTAAATATTTTCCTCGATTCCCCGTTCCCGCTTGTAGAAATAACAATTTCCCTATTATGTCACACCGTTATGTGTTTACATTCTCGAAACGTAGAACAACAAACGTTACAAGCGCATTATAAGCTTGTACTTTACATGATTTTGTTTTTTCAATTCATTCCGGAGGTGATAGGTGATTAGAATTAGCAGTGTTCCTTCCAAAAAAATGCAACAAGTCCGCATACGTACCTTTCTTCTTGTCAAACCCCTTTTCCTCACAAATCGGTTGATAGCACGCCGATCATGATTCGTTTTCCCGTTGCATACTCTATCCACTCCTGAATTTCGTCCTCGTACACTTCGGGATACTGCCAGATTTATACTCGTAGTGAATAGCATGCCGTGTGCTATTTTCAGGACAGAAAAGCTAGAATTATTACTTCACACTTCGGTTTAGCTTATTCACGAGTTTAAACGCACGCTTACCATCCGCAGCATAGGATAATCCACCGAGCGGGTATTTAATTCTGAAGAAATGTCGAAATTTCTTTACAAATATATGCCAAACGTGAAGTATTCTTGCAACATTAACGACTCTAAAGCCTCTTACTAGTCAATGTATGACTCGCCAGCGCAAATTTACGGGATAATTCGGCGCCATCCTTATTCCTTCGAGCTCAATTCAATTGCGGTAACATCACACACTTCCCATATAAGGTATGATTGACGGAAGCGTATTGCAAAGTGTTCAGAGGTGTTTTGAAAAGAAAAGTCGCGTAGTAGTGAAAATGGTGGTAAAAAAGCTTAATGGTCGGCTAAAAGAGATTCCCTGTGCTTATTCATATGGAATGCAAACTCTGATGTAATGAACAGAAAGGATATCCAATACAGACGGACACATAGAGCAGACTGTGCGAGTGCCAGTAGATTCATAAATACGAAATTTAACACTTCTCCGGCTTACTGTCTCCAATAACTTTACATTTCCCTTGACAAAAACAACCACAGAGAAGTTTGGATCTTATTCTCAGTTCTTTTTTTCCACTGTCTTTTTGTGCTATGGTGGATCTTCTCGATGTCTGATTACAATAGTTTGACATTCACCTATAACTAGAATTGATATCATTTAAGGATATTTGCTTCAAGTTCGATCAAATGGTCAATAACTTAGGTTCTGACCTTAGCGTATGCTCCAATCTTTCATATATATATATATATATATATATATATATATATATATATATATATATATATATATATATAATATAAAAAGATAATGAATTGAAGGCTTCATCAGCTATTAAAGTGCTCAATAGATGAACTAGAGCAATATGTAGATTTGCAGAGTTGGATTATTTGGTCGAAGACATTTATTGCTACTCAGAGTTTCATGCTACTTGCGAAGCAATCATCAGGCAACTGCCAAAAATAACGGATACATGAGAATATATACAAAATTTGAAAATACAGAACAACACCTAGTGGCGTGATGTAGACGGATATGATTGGCTAGTCTAAGCGGGCACAGTCTTTAATTTGGAATGTCTACATGTATATATCAGTTCGCTTCTATTGTTTAGAGTTCACATTTCGGGTTTACATTAGTCCAGTTCTGGCCCCTCTCTCTGTCACGCAACGTTCCGCTCTCGCAGAGAGAGGGTCCAGGGACAATTGTCTGCGCATGCTCGTAATTTTAGCTAGTTTCCTAGCTAATCGCTACTGCACATGTACAACGAGATAAGACGAAGAAGAAAACAGAGAAGGGAAGGGAAGCGCTGGCGGACGATTTTTTTGTGCGGTCGGCAAAAAGAAAATAATATTTCCCGAATTCGATCGTGTTTGCTCCATGTTTGGTTAGTTGCACTGAGCGATTTCCTCTTGCAGTTCAGATTATTTTTTCAGAAGAAACAGTTGCTGCGAGCGTTACATGAATTCTTGAAGTACTGAGAAACAGAGGAGTTGTGGTCAATTCAAAAACACTGGATACGGGAGCCGAGAGAAGGCTAAAGCTTGAGTAATTACGAGGACTAACTGCCAATTTTGTGGTATTTGCTGTTGATCAAAACATTTTGCTCAACCTTTTTTGTAACGCTGTAACTAAAACCCAAATGTTTTTGGAATTTTACCAACTGGCAGTCTTCCAACTGCTTCTTTATAGGTTAGTTAAAGTATGAAACTTTCAGAACGTTATACAGTTGTAATTGTTGTGCCTTTGCATCAGTAATGAAGGGCCTGGTTAAGGGCTATCGAACACAGGCTTCAGACTGTTTTCCATCGGCGTTGGAGACGAACGCGCATATTTAATGAGCTCTCTATAGTTTATTCGCTCACCTCTCGAAACTCGCAAAATTCGCATCCATACTATGTTGTTTCCAGAACCAAAAGTAAGGCAAAGAAAATTTAAATGCGCCAAAATATTGTCGAAAAATTTCCGGGGAAAACTACTCCTTGAGCGAAGTGGCAGATGTTGTGCCCGGGTGTTGTGAAACAATCTCATTTGCATCGGGCATATTTAATGAGCTTTCTCGCCTTCTTCATTCTACACTCGAAACTTGCCTAAATTCGTTTCAAAACTCTATTCCTTTTCTCTCTCGAATAAATAAAACTAATGAAAGTGCAGACATGCCACAGACATTCCAATCCTCCAAGTTAATCTTGAACTAAACTTGAAAAGTTTTCCGAGTGTTGCCAACCTCACTCGCCACAAATATACTTTCAGTCGGGTGAAATCAACATCCTGCGCTCTGATCCGCTCTGATTGGTTTAGCGGGAGCATGCGCAGACAATTGTGCCTCGACCCTCTCTCTGCGAGAGCGGAGCGTTGCGTGACAGAGAGAGGGGCCAGAACTGGACTAGGTTTACATATAATAAAATATTTTTCCCATAAACACAAGTTACATCTCTTGCTTACATTTGAATATGAACGGGCCTGCTTCACCTTACGCCATTTGATGTTGTACATAATATTCCTATCTTTTAGGCTCCAAATATATTTACTTAATTCGGTTGCGTGTTTATATCGCTCGTTCCTAAATGAGCATACATGGTTTCTGTATCTTAACTTGAAAGTTGTGTCGCAAAGCCCAATGTATGTCTCTCTTGAGGTTGATGTCGTGACCTCGGCTTGGTAAATGATGTTTTGGTCGTTGCATTTTCCGTCCATGGGGCACGTGCTTGAATTCCGGCAGTTACAATTGCTATCATTGGTGGGATCAGATTTATTAATTTGAGCTTTGTTGTGATTGGAAATAATGGTTTTGACATTACTCATGCAGCTATAGCTCAATTTAAGCGTGTTCCGGTTGAAAATTTTATGTAGTGGGTTTGATTTAGGAAAGTGCTGATCAATGAGAGAAAGGAAGCACTTTCCTACGTTCGTTTTGACATTCTTGCTGAAAGGTGGGTTGTACCAAAGGATGTTTCTTGGACGGTTCCTCCGTGATCGCTGCGTATCTTTGTGTGATTCTTTGTAACACAGGTTGTAATTGTAGCCACTTTTATTGAGTGCTTCTTGATACATGGTTTTGGCGTTGTCAAAGCATTCACGGTCTGAAGATATTTCAGAAAGCCGCTTGTTGATGGAATCCGGGATGTTTTTTAGGATGGATGGTGGATGATTGGATTTCTTGTGTACGTACAATGGGACATTACCTTCCTTTGTGAATGGATAGTGCTTGCCACTTTTGCAGGTCAAGCGTGACGTCTAGGAAATTTACGATGGTTCTGTTTGCTTCTATTGTTATCTTTAGGCCATTTTCGCGGAAAATTTTGCACAGTTCTTTTTTGATCTTTTCAATTTCTTGTGGCGTTTTGTCAAAGGCCGCAAGACCGTCGTCGCGATAGAGACCGATGTTTTGGCCATACTTCTCCGTGAGAAGGGATAACAGGTAGCAGCCGACTAATTCACACGTTTCAGCACCGTCGAAAGAACCCATGGTAACATCGAAAAGATCATTTGAAGATTTTTTCTCCCATGTGGAATCATTGCTGAACAACAGCGAGCGTTTTGCTTGTGAGATGATGTCGCGCTCATGTCTACTGATGGGTTGGTACTTGCTGGCAAAGTCGAGAGCCTTTGAGAGCAACGTCTCATTACTACATGTAGACATTCCAAAAACTTCCTGTTAAAGACTGTGCCAGCTTAGACTAGCCAATCATATCCGTCTACATCACGCCACTAGGTGTTGTTCTGTATTTCCAAATTTTGTATATATTCTCATGTATCCGTTATTTGTTACAGTTGCCTGATGATTGCTTCGCAAGAAGCATGAAACTCTGAGTAGCAATAAATGTCTTCGACCAAATAATCCAACTCTGCAAATCTATATATATATATATATATATATATATATATATATATATATATATATATATATTCACGTTGTACGGTCATTCACACAAAGTTAAATTTCTCTTCCTATCCACAGGAGCGTTAATGGATGCTTATTTCCTTGTTTACTTCAAACAAAATTATCCAACAACTAACCTCGAGGTTCAGGAAGTTATTCAACAGGATAAATTGGAATATGGCGTTCGTGTGAAAAATATCGAATTAGCCAACTGCTTCCGGGAAAAACGATACACCATGGAGTCAGTTTTATACGAAATGGCTGAAACGTCTCTTGGACAATCTTTATCAGTGAGTATTGCTTCATTTATATTAGGTATTTAATTTAACTGCCTCATCGACTTGCCTTTGCCCGGTTAGACTGAAAATGGTTGTGCAGAGTATAGCATTTTAACTACATTGATTTTGATATTGACCACAGAAACAATTCAGCCTAATTAAACATTACCAGTTGCCCGCTGTCAAACTCCGCAGAAGTTGCACGCACGCATTTCGGACTTACCTAAAACGAAGTGTGTTGCGCGAGTTTTGATTGATTGCACAAGATGACAGCTCATGGCAATGGATGACGTCAACACATTGTGACTTTCGCAGACACAGATGATGTAATCAGGATCTAATTGAACAATTTTACAAATCTACATCACCATTTATTTGCCAAACAGTGAAAACTCCAGCTTCAATGAGAGTATCACAGCAAATTAGCCTGCGAATACAGCCGCCTCTCATCACTCCCGGCCGCTAGTATAGCAGCACTCCCAGGCTAAACAGCTAATCAGGAACGCTGCAATTTAAACCGCTAGAAAGGTTCCCTTTAATAATTATTTTTAAACCATCCCAACCTGCACATCAAAAGAAAAAGACATCAACGTTTGAGTCACCAATTGTCCGTCAACCCCTGCTTCTTTCTTCCAACACAAACAACCAAACATTTCACCCTCAATAAGTCTTGACTTGTGTTTAAAAATTACCTTGTTTTCTTGTTTTTGTATGTTTAAAATACTAATATTGCAGCCAGAAGTCATATTAAAAATTCTAAAAAAAATGGTTTGACACTAGCTAAAAACGTTCAAACTCCCTTTTTCATAAGTTAGGATGTCTGCATAATTTAGGACTGTATATATTTTACTGTTACAGTTTTAATTCCATCACCGATGAAGATCGAAGATTTTCGATCGAAACGTCTGTAATTTTAAACGTTCGTTTGTAACGTTTTTTAACCAATGTCAAACCATTTTTTAGAACTTATATTTTGTGTGTTTGTTTGGTCGTTTTTGTGAGTACACCATTTTGGAAATAGGACGAAATTTAGCAACCGATGTTAACGAAGCTTTTCCTATTTTGTCTTTCAGAGTGGACTGGGCAGTGAAGACAAAGATGACAGCCACTTATTCGATCCTGAAGGCATGCTGTTTTTCCCAATGTTATTCACGTGCTTGGGTGTAACCGCCGTTTTAATAATCGTGGGAGTAGCCTGGGACCTGTGGCATAAATTTAATTGCTGTCTTACAAGAAAAGGTTTGACGGTGTTTAATACTTTTGTTTAATATTCATCACTGTTGTCCTGTTGTCATATTCAATAAATGTTTATTGGCTAAAGATTTCCTCTGCATCAGTTCTTCAGTCATCCCTCGTTCCTCTTGTAGATTACGTAGGTAACTTTCTCCTTTTACAGTCCGACTACTTGGACCGGGCCACTTGGAAGAAAATTGACCAATCACAGCCTTAATTGACAACAAAAGAAGCCAACATTTTTTCATAAGCTGACCAACAACGTTGAAGGATCTAGACAATACATCTCCAAATAAATTTGAAAGTCTAATTCTGCGGACCGCTCGGGAAATAGGCTAATTTTTTCATTGGTTAGCTTCAATGGTGATGTTTAAAGGTTTTCAAACGATGCGGTGTTGACTCGATGTGACTGAAAATATCTCCCCAATTGTTTGTACGCGCTAACGCTAAATGTAAGGTCGTGTTCTGTTGGGATCAACAACTTCAACCAAAACCGGATTTGGTTGAAACAGTTAACATTCCCGAATAGACCACTTTTTCAACCGTTTTTGGTTGACCTGCGGTTGTGACAATGGTTGTGACTGGACATGGTCATTTCCAGACTTCCTCAACTTCTTTTGCCAAGGTTGGCAAGATGGCGAAAGGCCGACTTGTTGCTTCAGTTGCCTCTCAAGAACTGTTAAAACCATTGGTTCTGTCGCATTGTGAATCGGTCGATGAATCAGAATATTTAGCAACATGTTTTGGTCATGTTTGTGGCTGTATCAAGCGAGAAAACTTTCTCATATCAAGGTTCTGAAAATCGTCGTTGTTAGTTGACAATTTCACCGTGACGACAAGCGCATTTGAGCAGTTTACGCACAAAAACAATGATGCAAAGCATGAAAACTGATGCTTGCTAACAAGTCAGTGGACGCTACCCATCGTTTTCAACCGTTTCAACCAAGCTCAGAGCTGGTTGAAAAAGTTGAACAACCAAACCAACCGAAAACGGTTTCCTCCCAATAAAAGACGAAAAAACTCAACCAACCAAACCAACCGAAAACGGTTGATCCCAATAGAACACTGCCTAAATGTTTCCAAAATGGCTTTTGCCCAGAAAATACAAGTGAGACTGAATCGAGAGGGCGGCATATACAGCAATAAATAAATGTAAAGAAGATCCGCGCAGTTATTAACGCAACTTATGCAGTTGCCAAAAGAAAGCCTGAAAAAATCAGGCTTGCCGGGATGCGAACCCTGTCCTCTGCGATACCGGTGCAGCGCTCTAACCAATTGAGCTAACAAGCCAACTGGGAGCTGGTCATTAAATTGGTTCGTAATATACCTGGGAAAGATGAAGATGAAATTATGAATATATGAACTTCATATATTTGAACTGCGGAATGAAGAAATAAATGTAAAGAAGATCCGCGCAGTTATTAACGCAACTTATGCAGTTGCGTAAAGAAAGCCTGAAAAAATTAGGCTTGCCGGGATTCGAACCCTGACCTCTGCGAAACCGGTGCAGCGCTCTAACCAATTGAGCTAACAAGCCAACTGGGAGCTGGTCATTAAATTGGTTCGTAATATACCCGGGAAAGATGAAGATGAAATTATTAATATATGAACTTCCATGAATATGTGAACTTCAATTGTTAGAGCGCTGCACCGGTATCGCAGAGGTCAGGGTTCGAATCCCGGCAAGCCTGATTTTTTCAGGCTTTCTTTTCGCAACTGCATAAGTTGCGTTAATAACTGCGCGGATCTTCTTTACATTTATTTCTTCATTCCGCAGTTCAAATATATGAAGTTCATATATTCATAATTTCATCTTCATCTTTCCCGGGTATATTACGAACCAATTTAATGACCAGCTCCCAGTTGGCTTGTTAGTTCAATTGCTTAGAGCGCTGCACCGGCGTCGCAGAGGTCAGGGTTCGAATCCCGGCAAGCCTGATTTTTTCAGGCTTTCTTTTCGCAACTGCATAAGTTGCGTTAATAACTGCGCGGATCTTCTTTACATTTATTTCTTCATTCCGCAGTTCAAATATATGAAGTTCATATATTCATAATTTCATCTTCATCTTTCCCGGGTATATTACGAACCAATTTAATGACCAGCTCCCAGTTGGCTTGTTAGCTCAATTGGTTAGAGCGCTGCACCGGTATCGCAGAGGACAGGGTTCGAATCCCGGCAAGCCTGATTTTTTCAGGCTTTCTTTTCGCAACTGCATAAGTTGCGTTAATAACTGCGCGGATCTTCTTTACATTTATTTCTTCATTCCGCAGTTCAAATATATGAATTTCATATATTCATAATTTCATCTTCATCTTTCCTGGGTATATTACGAACCAATTTAATGACCAGCTCCCAGTTGGCTTGTTAGCTCAATTGGTTAGAGCGCTGCACCGGTATCGCAGAGGACAGGGTTCGAATCCCGGCAAGCCTGATTTTTTCAGCCTATTTTTTCGCAACTGCATAAGTTGCGTTAATAACTGCGTGGATCTTCTTTACATTTATTTCTTCATTCCGCAGTTCAAATATATGAATTTCATATATTCATAATTTCATATACAGCAATAGTCGGCAACATTCCCAGCTATTACGAGCTTACGTTTCAGACTTGCACCACGCTGAAATGGAGTATTGAGACGGCTGCGAATTGAAAGGGCTGCGGAAGTCAGAATCAATACATCAACGATAAGCACCTGCTGATCCAAAAAGCAGTTAGTGAATAGGGAGATTTAGGAACCTCTGCTTATTATTGAACGATTAAAGCAGGTAAATGTCAATATTTATCTATCAGAGTTGAACAAGTTTGTCGCGTTACCGAAATTCTTTTCGAAAAGGTTTCTTCTGCAAACATACTCAGGCACTAGCTGTACTGCTGAAGCGAAAGTATTGTTTAAGGTTAGTTTATGGGCAAAAATTTTGCTATCAATTGCGAATTCGACCTCTAAATGTTCTGCTCAAAATTTAGGATCGAAAGTAACCAATCGTAGACGTGGCAGTTTCCCGAGAGGTCATAATGATCAGAGGTCACGGTTTCAAATTTTTTCGAACATGTATTGTCTGGATGCTTCAACGTTATTGGTTGTTTACGAAAATACTTTGCTATCTTTTGTTAGCAATTAGCGTTGTGATTGGTCAATTTTCTTCCAAGTGGCCCGATCCGAGTAGTCGCACTGTAAAGTGTCCTTTTTTATGTTGTTGCTTTTTAGCCTCCATCAAGAGGAGGATAAAGGGGTAAGAGAGTTAATCCCCCATACTGGCCCTATCCCCATCCTAATCCCTCTGAAGTTATTTTTAGATCTCCTCCTAGATCCGGTATCCCCATGAGAGTTACGAAATAGCCAATCATATGTCATGAATTTTAGCTGCGTTGACAGCTGAGCCCATTCCCACACGCTGGCTTCGCGTCCGTCGCGAATTGACCTTCGAACAAAATGGCGGAAAAGGCGGGAAGCGGCCCTTGTATACATTGTACGTTTTGTAGACGAACGTGAGTTTAAGGAAGTATCGGTAGAAGATAAACACAGAGTGCGAAAGAATCGTCAATCAGGATTTGTTTTAGAGCCCAACTGTGTGGAAAGTTCAAGCGAGGACGACGAAGTTGACTGCAGCAGTGAGCTCGAGATCGAGAACGATGAGGCCGAAACCGAAACTCAAGGGAGCTGCAGCTCTGGAGAAATCTCAGAAGAGGAAGGAAGCAAAAGTAAAAGGTCAAGTAGAGTAACAACAACGAATCGAAAGTCAAGGGCTTCGACCTCAGAACCAACAACCCGCGCGCGAAAAGCGAAAAATAAGCTAACTTAAGACGAAGTTGATAGTATGTAAAATGACAAACCACGACTGACACAAATGGCAAACCACGACTCCAACCACGACTCCATGGCCAAACACGACTCCCCCTTGTCGCTTAAAGTCCGCTGTTCTCGAAGAAGCGCATGCGCGAGCGAAACGGCTTAAAAATAAATTGTACGGGTCGACACTAAATTCGAACAGAGCTTATGGTGGAAAAATCCGTTGAAATCGCGCCCTAATTTTGCACATCCGCTCTTCGCTTTCCACTTTTTGTAGTCTTTATTTCCCGTTGTAAATAATAGTTCGATTTTTATAATGTTGAAAGTGATTTAGCAGCCGAAATCGGCATTTTAGTCAATGGATGGTCACAAGAGACGTCGTGGTATGACTGGCGACGAGACGGCAGAACACAATACATTCACGAGATTGAAGAATCCTTGAGTCTTACGAACCAGCATTTTAACTGTTGCGGAATTAACAAATGAAAAATCGTTAAGAACTACAAACAGACCATGACAAGAAGGTCAAACAATAACCTTTGTCCGAATTGCTGCTGGAGATCTATCAGTTGGATGCTACTGAGTAGTTCGCCATAAGACAACAGAGGTGCAATGTTTTAACTCCAAGAATTCTATTTCTATTTTAACGACAACCACGGAAGTGGAGTTAAAACGACAGCGCCAGAGGCTGTAGCTTCTTTATGATCAGAGATGGCAACTGAGTCTCAGATTGATTAATTTGGATCTGACATCCGTGATAAAGAAAGATACATGTCTTGCAGATAACCGCAAGCAAACATCAAATTACGTATTAAGAAACTCGTGGATCCTTTCATAAATTTTAACGTCACTCTTTTAAGCGGCTTTTAGGAATTTGCAATTAATCAAACTCGCTTACAATAACAACCACGCGAAATCAAGTGTTTGGGCCATATCCGGGCAGTTTAATGTACTTCCATTTGGGGAAATTACAGCTGCCATGGGAGGGTGAGGCGGGACGTACAAATAAAACGACAGTAAAACACGAGGCGTATCGATCGTCGCGATCAAAGTTCACAGTGAAACGTGTCCGTAACTTGAGACGATAATCAAGTGACATCACTTACTTTACATTAACACAATTTAACTAGTTAAATATTACTTAATCAAACTCGCTTACAATAACAACCACGCGAAATCAAGTGTTTGGGCCATATCCGGGCAGTTTAATGTACTTCCATTTGGGGAAATTACAGCTGCCCAAAATTCAGCCCAAATGGAAAAGTTATTGCTCAGAGGAGTCTTCTGTTAGAATGTAGGGATTGGCATATTGAAATTTGATTGTCTGCGTCTGAGCGATTTTGCGGGGAATTCCAAGAAACAGTCACTGTTCCAGCGGCCTAAGAGCTTGATTTCGTAGTCGGAGAGGCCTGCAATAGAGGCAGAGGTGGCTCCACCGATCCGAAGACTATGACCACTGTATTGGGAAGGGTCGATGCCGATAAGACGTAAAAGCTGAGATACGAAAGAGACGAGGTCGATTTTCGTTAAGGGGGAACTGTCCGAGAGCTGAAAAAGGGGTATAGTGTCGTTGTTAACGGTGCCACGACGATGCTGGAGGGCAAGGTTCGTTTTCATAGCACACACGGCGCAGACAAAATGATTCGAGTGTGCCGTGTAGAGAGTCACACCTTGTCGCCGCTGGTCCGTTTTGGATTGTTTAATGTGGAGAGAGAGGTATTCTGAACCATCAGCAGCAGTACGTAACTTAGCATCAGAGCAAGTGAGATGAATGGATGGATCGAAGTGGTCACTAGATGCGACGGTGAGCTCCCCTGCCCGTAGCATTAAGAAATGACCGGCGGTGAGGGCGGCCCATTTCGCGTTGTCATCGTCACTCTTTGGGTTGAGAAAGGGCTTGACAGCAGATAGAATGTCAAAAGTAAGAGGCATCTTCTGTTTGGGCGCTGAAAAATGTTGACGTTCGATGCCGCGCAATGTTTGCTTTAACTTTAAGCCAGGTTGAAGGGGATTGGAGAGACCATGAGCTACGTGAAGAGAGCGTACCGCGGCGAGGTAGACGTTAATCGATTGAGGCTTTATTCGTTGGGCGAGGTGCGTAGCGAACAATAGAAGGGTGTCTTCAGAGGCAGGGAGGGGTTCGAACGAGAATTCCCGGCAAAATTGTAGAAACTGCCGCTGGGCGCTATTGTAGGTGCGATGAGATGAGTCAGCAAGTCCTCCAGCAAAGTACTCGTGCGCCTTTACTTGAAGCTTGTTAAGGGAAGTGGTGTCGTGGGCGTCGGATGACGAGCGGCCATAGGACAGGAGGCCAGGAACTTGTCGACCTGCGAACGAGAAAGAGCGTCAGCCCAGTTGTTATCAACACCGTTTATGTGTTTCGCCCGTAGCATAATATTGTGATGAGCGCACGTGAAAAATAAGAAACGAAGGAGAATCATTATGTGTCTGCATTTGCTTGTACCGCTAGACAAAATATGCACGACGGACAAGTTATCACAGTGGAAAAGAATATTGCGACAAGCGAGCGAGTCTGACCAGGTGTGGACCGCTGCAGCAATCGCGTAGAGTTCTTTAAACGTGATTGATCGGGAATGAGGAATATCATGGTCCGCAAATGATCCATACAGCCAGTTGCCTGAAAAGTAGGCTCCGAAGCCAGAGTCACAGGCGTCAGTGTAAAGTTCTAGATGTGGAGACGAGATCCATTCGTCATCGAAGAAAAAGCTGCAGCCGTTCCAAGACGGAAGAAAAATCCTCCACCATGAAAGGTCCATGTGAAAGGCGCGGTTTAAGCGAAGGTGATGGGTAGGATGATTAGCTTTGCAAAGGACGTCGATCATACGGCGGAGGAAAGTTCTCCCGGGGCGGCAAACGTTGCAAATAAAGTGCAACTTGCCGATAAGAGATTGTAGTTGTCGTTTGGTACAACGGCGCTTAGTGGACCACGTGTGAAGTAGGTTGATGATTTCCGTTAAACGAGAGGAGTCGATGCGCATTTCTTGGGTTACGGTGTCGAGTTGAACTCCAAGGAGAACCAAGGATGTTGTAGGGCGAACCGTTTTGTCAGGGTTGACCGCGAATCCCATGTCAGAGCAAGTGCGAAGCATGACGTCGAGATTCTGAGCGCAGGAGTCGTCAGGGGCGGGAGGACCACAAGTCCAAAAGTCATCCAAGTAATTCCAAAGGGGTGTGGCACCACGTTCCGCCATTACATACCGCAAACCGTCAATAAATTTCAGAAAGAGCGCTGGCGAACTGCGAAGACCAAACGGAAGGAACATATCGAAGAAATAGCCGGTTTGTGTGCAACCGTCGGATGTAACGATCGGCCATGTGGATCCTAGGAGTTCCCAGTCACGGGGGTCCACCAGGATGTGACGAAAGGCGTCGGAAAGATCGAGTTTGCTCATAAGAGCATTGGGTCCAAACAATTTCAGGTAGGCGATAGCATTGTCCAGTGAGTCGTAAGAGCACGTGTAGAGTTCTTTAGGAATTGCGTCGTTGACGGATTGGCCTGCAGGCCACGAAAGATCGGTTATGATACGCCATTTAGGAGGCTGCGAGTGCTTTTTCGGAATAGCACCCATCGGCGATCCGACAAAATGCGAAAAAGGGGGTGACAGGAAAGGCCCGGCCTTTCTGTTCAATAAAAGCTCCCGTTCAATTTCCATAGCGACGGGTGTAGGGTTTGACGTAGCCGAAAAGTGATTTGGAGAAATCAAGGGCGAACGATCCTGGTGAAAGCCAATACGAACGCCATGTTCAATATCATGCAATAAATCATTAACTAAGTCACTGTCCGGGTGATTACGAAGGGCATCACGCCATACGTCAATGGGAAACGGGGATTGTACCCGAGGGAGTGAGTGTGCAATCGGCCTCGGGATGGTCCCCCCGACAAGATTTGCAGATGTGTGCTCGCTTGCAGTTGGCACCTTGGTAGCAGGCTTTTCGCTGGTAAAGATTACATCCCTCTTGGCCTGTGGGTGAGTACCACCTGGTGTATTTCCAAGAGAGGTTTTGATTACCGACGGGGTTCCTGAGGCCATATCCGGTCGATTTTTGCGGTGTAGTCTCCTCCATCTGGTCTTGCGCGAGAAATGTACAGTCCTTGACCAAATGGTCAAAGGACTTACAACGCGAGCATTGGCGGGGGTGAGGGCGTAGGGCAGAGGCATCTAACACGGTTGCATATAGCGTGGTATCGATGACGTCAAGACTTGCGCGTCCGAGTTGAATTTGTTTGGCGTACGCCATCCGGGAGTGGATGTCAAACATATACACCGATGGCCAGCGAAATTTACGGTTGGCAAATTGAATTTGTTCGCGATACGAGGCAAGTTCAGTGTAACGTGATGGTTGCGCGGCCATAACTAATTTCTCGTATGCGTTCCATGCCTGTAACCAGGTGTCGAACGAGTCGATTTGGCGTTTTCGGGGCGCCTTGATTACGTAAGCAACACAGTTTATATCGCTCTGGGCTGGGATGTTTCCGTTGTTAGGCAAATTTGCGAACGGGCTAAGGGTGGATAAAAGATCAGAAAAATCAATATACTCACCCTTAGCGGCCGCCTGCGCAAGTTTCTCGGACAAGCTTGTGTTATTCGCCGTTGTGGTATTCGCCGCTGGAGTTGCGATCTGTGTCAGTGGAGTTGGATGTTGGGATGATTTACTGGCCTGGTCGGCGAGAACCGGAGGATGCTGAGGCGATTGAACTTGCTTTTTTAAATCATTGTGTTGCATTTGAAGGTGCTCCATTTGAGAGGAAAGGTTGCGGATGGCATCCAAAAGAACGGACGTTGACGGCTCATCGGACGTTTCAGATTCCTGAATCTCCGTTCCATCACTCGGGCCAGTACAGTTCTTCCCTGGTGTACCGAAGTGGTGATTAGATTTTGGGGTCTTGCACCCTGGACATTTGCCTTTTCTTGAAGACATAGCGTCGAAGAAAAAAAAAAAAAAAAAACTCAGGATACTCGAAGAAAACGTACAAATAAAACGACAGTAAAACACGAGGCGTATCGATCGTCGCGATCAAAGTTCACAGTGAAACGTGTCCGTAACTTGAGACGATAATCAAGTGACATCACTTACTTTACATTAACACAATTTAACTAGTTAAATATTACTTAAGCTGAGCGCAAAAACCTAACTAGTTGCCAAAGAACTAGCACACACAGGGGCACAAAGATTTCAAACGGCTCTAAGAACATCAAACACTCCAAACAGTATCACAGCTTGAGGTTTCTCCCGGCTCAATAGGTCAACCACACAATTTACTGGCCCAATTTCGCTGTGTCGCCTTCAAATCATCTTGATCAAAGGGAGAAATCTTGATCAAAGGGACAAAGCTGTTGCAATTGTACGCGAGCAAGCCCCCCGAGCAAGCTCTATTTTGAAGGCTGGAATAACTTCAACAACTAGCGGCAGTCGTGCTTGGCCTGTCATTTCATATACTATCAACAACAAGTTATAACAATTTACCGCCGTATCCCGCCACGCCAGAGTTGTGAACGCACTTCTAATAATGGTCTAAAAACAATTATCTTGACAGCGCTTAAGTCATCGCTTGCACACAGGTGGTGTGCGTGCTACGACCGCAATGCACGCTGGTATTTGTTTCGGTTTCGCATCCTTTGCTCATGGCGGCCATCGCGTGAGGATCTCTTGTGAACGCCAAAATTACTTCTTTCCGTTCAAAATGTCGCAGCTTTTGTGATTTTTGCGATGGATATCCTAGTTTTGACATGTTGTCGATCTTAGGAATCAAAGATTTCCTCAGACTTCAGTGCGTGGAGTTTAAAATATCGGTTTTCTGTGTCGCGACGCCTCGACGGGACTTGCATGCATTTAAGGCCGAGGTAAGAATCATGATTGTAAACATAAATATTTAGATAAGAAACCTATATTTAAACACGATGTAGGATGTAAGCTTAAATTTAATGATGTAATGTTCGCAAGAGGGCTGCCCTTTAGCTTCATTAACCACTACGGATAAGTATATCGTATCTTGAATTGAAACAAGGGAAACATATTTTTCACATGTTGATGTTATGGTACGTGTCCTGATTTCTTTTGTATTACTTAGACTAAGCATTAAAGCTAGCAATCTTCGTAATTGCTTAGCTTTTGTTTCTAATTTCTAATTCTTGATTTCGCAAAGTATTCGAGGAATTATATCTTTCAAAAGTTATTTATTTTTTGTCTCTCATAATGACAGTATCTAGCAACATCGAAGAAGGTTCTGGTTTTACGACACTTCAAATGTTCAACAAAGATACTTCCTGCAACAAACTACGATTTCAGTTTACAGTTTAGTTAGATTTATAAAAAAATCCTGTGTTCTTGTAAATTAGTGTGATATCATTGTTCGGGTTTGATTTTGATCCAAAAACATATCACTAAGGCAAATTAAAAATATTTGTCTACTGGGGTGAAGTAAATCAGTGGTAGTCTAAACAGCAAATTTATCAGCTGAGTTTTATTTATTAGCACTTTTAATCTGGCTACATACCTTGCAATGTAGGCTTGATTACCAGCTGCCATTAGGGAAATAAGCTCCTCTGGATCTGGTTCGAAGGATGACTGGGGGTGTTTTGTGTTATCGAGCAAGACACTTATAATCTCACAAGTGACTCTCTCAGCTATACTAGGGCAACCTAATGTAATGCAAGGGGTAATCAGTGATGGACTAGCTTCCAGGGCTGCTAAGCTGCAATGGTGTAGGCCAAGTGCAGTCTTTTTTTACAATTTTAAATAATTGCTGGATGCTTAAAATTGTTGAACGTAGTTGTCTACCATGCTGTCAACCAATGTTTATGTCTGACCTAGCCGGTGTAATTTTGAACCAACCACAGTTATTTGCAAAACAGCTCGTACTTTAACTTTTGTGAAAATCGTACTGGAAGCCCTCCTCCTGCAACTGTTGTATGTATACAGACCGTGATAGTTTACTTCGCTTTATTACTGCTACTTCACTTATTACAGAACTGGTTTATAATCAAGTTATTTTTTGTTCTTTATTCAGAGATATTACACTGCAACAGCAGCTGAATATAAAATGCACAGGTCTGGAGGATAACTTTGGAGACAGAATTTTTTTTCTCCAAGGGAAGCTTCGTAATCAAGAATAAACCAACTAGATAAAGCAACACATCAAGTGACAACCTATTCAGATACATTTAAATATCTTTCCTTAAGGTTGCTGAATTTGTATAAATAAAACATTGTGAAAGAAACACTACATGTATGTCATTTCATAACAATAACAATATTTCCATAGTGTCTTGATAATTTGAGGGCGGCATGGTTGACTAATGGTTAGTGCGCTGGACTCTGAAATTGAGCAGTCCGGGTTCAAACCATGGCCAGGGTAATTGGGGTAATTGTGTTGTGTTCTTAGACAAGACACTTTACTCTCATAGTGCCTCTCTCCACCCAGGTGTGTAAATGGATACTGGCAAGTTTACTGCTGTGGGGTAACCCTGCGATAGACTAACATCCCATCCAGGGAGAGGGGGGGGGGGAGGGAATACTCCTAGTCTCTTCAAGCTATTGAAACTGGTATAAGCTCCCGCCTGATGGGACACTAGGCTGGAATACAGACTTGAAAAGTTGACATCAAATGAGTAGGAGGCAGGTCTTATTTTTACCAAGCTCGACAAATTAAACGAAATACTTTTGGTCAAACAGCTTGAAGCCTGTGTCAGAGACAAACTAAACACCAGGGTTTTGCTCTTCAGTGATACAGGCTAACCACTTGCAAAATAATGAATAAAACCCATTTGAACCTCATTAGGTTTCAAACCATTTATTGAACTTCTCACCTTTCCACAACAGGCGATTTGCTGTGCATGAAGTCTCCACTAATGAGTTGTTGTGGAATCACTTTTTAGTTACAACAGATACAATAAAACATTTCAAAGTGACCTTCAGTGCATGGGTAATCAAAATGATAGTATGAAGCTCTAATGATGCCAATTATGGACATCAGTAAACCCATTTATCATGCTAGAGCCTGGAACAGGCTCTATAGGCCCACTCGGGTAGAAGCAATTCATGCAGCAGAAATAGCAGTTTGTTATCTTCCCAGTCCCCTAAATAAACTGGAAAAGACTGAAAAGTTATTTTGGGTGTTCTAAAGGTACTATAATTCAACTGTGACATGAGAATCAGTACAGTACAAACAAATAATTCGCTGGCTTCTTCAGTAAACCAGTGCTCTTTTGACGTCCATCTTGATCATCTACGGGAACTTGTTCTTCTAAATTGGATTCTCCTAGTCCCAAAGAACACATAATTAAATCATTTCGAAGGAACCTATATAACTCCCAAAAACAGTGGAAGATCGTGGAATGAAAGTGCTTAACTCGACGCATGAAACTTCAAAAGTACAGACGGTTAACACTCAAAAAAGGTCGAAACGGCGTAGATCGACTGGTGCGTACTGGTGCATTATGTTTCCCATATTGGAAAATTTCTAAGCTTTTGATTTATTATAATTTTACGCCAAGCACCACTAGCTGAAAGCCGTGTTAGACAAAAACTTCCGACCTACTAGACGAAGAGAAAAATAGGCCATTTTACCTTGTTCGAGAAATGTCAAAATTTACCATGATAAGCTCTAAATGTAAGAACTTCGACGCGAAAACCTTACTTTACTATTCCCGAACTTTCCAAATCTAATATTGTAGCAGAAAAAAGGCCAGCGAAAGTTGTGCAAACGATGATCAAACTCACCCGAAAAACCGCTTGCATCACAACAAAAATTCCGCCATGTTGGAAATTCATCAAAATAATGCATTGCGGTCTTAGTGCGCACACCACCTGGCTTGCACATGTGCTGAACCGTGAAACTCAGCCTTAAAGTTATTCTAGCCTTCAATTGAAAATAGATCTTTCTTCAGTACATTTGTAACAGCTTTGTCCCTTTGATCAAGATGACCTGAATTGTGTGGTTGACCTATCGACCAAGCTGTGATATATACTGTTTTGAGGGTTTTATGTTACATTCTAAGAGCCGTTTTAAATCTTTGTCCCGTTGTGTCACAGGTAGCCCAAGCTCCAAAGGGAGCCGTCAACATGACATTGCGTAGCAGCGTTATATTTATAAGAGTTTGTATGGGAATAGAACGGTCGTAAAAAATAGTTCAAAATAGGGGAAAGAGATTTAATGAAATCGACTTACCCTCCCATCTTCTGTGTATAACTTGTGTTTTTCATGATTTTCTAGTTTTTTCAAGATTTTTCGCGTTTTTCAATTTTTGTTTCGCGTTTTTCAATTTTTTTCACGTTTTTCAAGTTTTTTCGCGTTTTTCAAGATTTATCGACTTTTTCAAGTTTTTTCGCGTTTTTCAAGATTTATCGACTTTTTCAAGACTTAACGAGTTTTTCAAAATTTACCGACCTTTTCAAGATTTATCGAGTTTTTCAAGATTTATCGAAACGAAAGAAAAATTAAGTGATGATACTCATCGTACGCGGTAAAAAAGAGTAAATATTCGCCGAGAAAATGGGATGACCGTTTTTCATCGGAAGTGTAAATTTATGTTTGATTGACAGCTAATTGTGCGAGTGCAGCCATCCAGAACGATTTTCGCGGGAAAGATTGTTTATGGGAGAGCCGAAGCGTTCTATGTCCGTTTATGATATATTTTTGTCGTTAGAGCCTGGTTTTCTAAGTTATTACTTTGCTATGGAAACCCACAGGCCGCGGGAATGTCCGTGGGCTAACTCCAAAAAGCAAAAGAAAAGAGGAAAACTCAGAAGACAAGAAAAGCATGACAGAGGAAATACGTTGTAGCCTCGCTGCATCAGACAAAGGTTCTTATCATCGGTAATGGCCGTCAGAACCTTCCAATCACGAGGAAAGTATCGGAGCGAGCAAGCAAAATATCCTTAGAACGGAAGAAAGGGGGTTATTGAATGTTTGGACTGATTTTAACGGCAATAGTGACAGTGAATCGCCAGACGATTGTGATGAAAACTACAGTTTAATACCAAATAATGTTGTGCGAGCGCAAACTACGCTGAAACGTACAGCATCTGTTATTACTGCAATTCGATGGAATACATTGTAGTACGTCCGTTTGATCTCTCTGGGATAGTAGAGCAGCCCTGAACAAGCAACCTAACATGAATACAGTTTACAACACACAATCATTCAAGTAACCTGATAACTGTTACCGTTTACTTAAGCTCCCGCATAGCGTAAACAAAGAACCGACAATAAATAATAAATAAAATGTTTTGATTTTAATGCAAAAAGAAGAATTTTATTATTTTAGATTTGTTAATACAGTGTACATGTAGCCCGTGATACGTAGCCAACGCTGGGAGACGACTTTTGATCTATTCGCGGGGAACCTCGCTTCCTGTCACCGCTAATAGTTTCACTCATTTGTACATTGGCCTCTCAGATGCCGATGAAACCGCTCTTTTGTTGTTAATTTATTACACTCTTTTGGAAAGATACAACTATGTCTATAAACAATATTGAAATCTTTTGGATACCAACAATTGCCTTTAAAAAATTCCCTATTTGCCGGCGAGAAATGGACAAAACAATTGTGTGTCGAACACGCGCTATGCGATTGCTTGGTAACGCAAGTAAAAATAAGCCCTTTGAGCATTGTTCAATTATAAGCTTTGCTAAGCTTGACACTACAATAAGTACCCATTCAAGCAATATAAGGAGCGCTGTTCAAAAGAGCTGCTGCAGTTGTACTGATTCAATCACAGCGCTCCGCAGAGCTCAGTTTCACTTCGCTTCGCTTTTTGCCCGCCTTGGCCGTTTCAGTTTAGGCCCAGCTGGTTGGCTTGAGGTTTTTGCTCTTTTGGTTCTCCCCATCACGATAATATCAGTTAAACGACGTCCAACATTGAAAGAAATTCGACAAAATGGTAAGACGGTTGAATGTTAGGAACACTAGGATTTGCGTGGAGAGAATATTGCGCGAAATTTCCACGGCAGGTGACTGGAAGATAAAATAGCACCCACTGATTGGTCTACTGTCGGCAAAGGTGTTTGGAGGCGGTGTTTGTTTGCGTAGCGAAGATTTTCTTTTGAGCTCTTCAACAAGAAGCTCTCGGGGAATTCGATAATTTTAAATATTTTTTCGTTAAGAACCATTCCTGTGCCGTTACTCCGTATGTTTTTCTTGCGATTTAGAAAATGTTCGAAAGCTTTTGAACGCGGCTGAATAAAGGAAAACCCCAACACGGTGTTTCAGTCCTTATATGCCGGACTTTCACCAAGCAAAAAAATTGCAAAATTTAAAATTCGCTTTGAGCTGGAACTTTCAAAAGGCGATCTAGACCTTCATATTCAGACTTCGCGGAAAACTTAAAAATTCGTTTGCGTGAAAAGTTAGTGGCATATTCAAATAGCCAGTTTTATAAGCTTTAATTTGATATAGGGTTTGGGGTATCTGCGGGGAACCTGGAAGTGCTACATGCGTAAGACTGAAGACACCTCTAAAGGTACACGGTAACCTTAATCGTAAGCGATTTTCGAAACCTCCATTTGTTAAATCTGCAGCAGTTAAAATGCTGGTTCGAAAAACTCAAGGATGCTTCCCGTGAATAAGTTGTGTTATTTCTCAAGTAAGACTCGAGTTTCGGTTCTTCAGTGAACCTCATCATTTGCTCCTAGGGTATTCTGTTGATAAACGTGTGACCTTCGTGGAGTATTTCCTCGGCCAGTGCGATCTAGTGAATAGCAAAAGCAATACAAGTTACAAGTTAGTTTTCGATAGGGTCGATTTTTATACGCACATGTGAATTTCAACGTTTTCCTATGTAAAAACTGAAAAAAAGAATAAACAACGCTATTCTCATTTCGCATTCGACAATCCCCGCCATGTATGTGCATTCCTCCTCTACGAAACTTCCACGCAACGCGTGAGGTAACATTATCCGCGGGAATCCGATACCTTCTAAAAATAACTTGAGAGGGATTAGGATGGGGATAGGACCTATATGAGGGATTAACTCTCTTACCCCTTTATCCTCTCTTGCCTCCATCCAATCAATCCTGCGATATAAACACTGAGTCTGCCTTTGATAACTGTCGTTGAAAGTTTGGCTGAACGTGAGAAATGGCCAAAACTTAACCGACAACTTAACTTAACTTTATGTAGTAATCCGTTTTTCCAAAAGGATATATTTAACAACTTTCGTGATCCATTTTTGCAAAATTGTAAAAATATCAGTTGCAGCTAGCTCATTACACTATATTTTGTTTCAAGAAACAAAAATTCCAAAATACGTTTTCCTGTTACTCGTCACAGCAACTTATTTTGCGTGACTATAAATAGTATTCCTCAGATGTTGTAAGCTGTCAAGTGAACGTTCAGGGTCTCTGGAGCATTTAATTGCGCGAGGCCAAACGTTACAAGTCAGGAACAATAAATTCGCATTGATTCATGCTTCTCTTCCGAGATGTTTGGTCATATGCGTTGAAAAAAAAAGGGTCGTAAATGATACCGATACCAAAAATCCACTGCGCGGTTTTAAGAACAATGTTACCGTAAACTATGCAGCTATCGGATGTTTCGGAAAGGTAAATGGTAGCGCTAGCGCAGGTAAGTCACATTTGTAGAGGCCTGTCAAATCTCCTTTAAACTGCCGTAACGGGTTGAGTTGCTTTTGCACCAACAAAAACCTTTTTTTAATGGTATTCCATACTTTATAAGCCTTGAAATTAAAGGATAAATAGCTTTGGGAGCTTTGCTCCCAAATCTGATATAAGCACTAACGGAACTTTAAGCGCGACATCGTACAAAAGGAATAGTATAACCTTCAAATTGAAATCTGTCTTTAAAAACTAGTGTCATTACTAACTTTCTTTTAGTTCGCAAATACTATAAGATCAGTGATGACATTTGTTAATTTTCAGACAAAAGAAACGGAATGCAACTTTCGCTCAATGGTATGAGCCGTACCAAGTGTTACATTAGTCACGAGGAGTTGCAGGATCTTGAAAAGAAGCTCCAAGATGTCAGTCAAGCGTTGGACCTCATTAAGAATGGAAATGCATTCGGCATGCGTCACAATAATTTCACTTCAGTTTGACTTTTACCAGGATAAGCTGGCAAGCATGACCAAGTTTTACAAACTTGAAAGCTTGCATTTGGCGATATAGATAACAGCCCATTACTCTTAGCAAGTGAGACAGAAATCTACCTCACTGCAACTGCAGTATTTGTTTATCTGTCACCATAGTTCCAAGAACTTGAATTAGAGAAAAGCTTGTGTAATACAGGCGTGGTCTTTACTTAAGGTAACGACGAAACAATATATATAATAAATACAAAATATAAATACAAATAAAATCTGATGTACGGAAAAAGTGAAACGGAGAAGCAAAGAAAAAATAAAACAAATACGAAACTTCTAAGATCTGTACGGCAACAACAGATGACAAAAACTAATTTACATAAGTAAAGAGTAAACTATTATAACATACATAACACCGATTACGCAACACGGTGCTAAAATTGATTAAAAGTACAATTCGCGCGTGGAAACAAAAGTAAAAACATTCCCGGCTTTGTAAAGCCAGTATATATTAGACGCGGTTTAGTATGATGTCGCTAGACAATGTTACTACAAACTTGACCTCCCTTGCCTGCTGTTGAGAAATATATGTGTAGAAAAGCTAAGACCTGTCAATGTAAAGTCCTTCCCCTCTTATTCTTAAAATTAATCTTCATCTTGAACCTGACGCTAAAAACCATAGTAATTACCAAATTTTCTATTTATCAATTATATTCAATAACGACGAAACCTTATAATGTAAAGCTTATGTTTTTTGTTTCGTTCCTTAACCACTTTCTCTCTGTGCTTTTTGTTATTATTTTGTGTTTTTGTTTAATGATTATATGTTGTGAATAAAATAATATTAAATTGAAATTGACTGACTGTAGTGACTCTAAAGCAGTTGTGAAGGAAATTTAATTTGCATCGGAATTACTAAGGTAATGTCTTTTCTTATACGTTTTTTAGTGTTACGTAGGTTTCGACGGATGTATTAACAATTCCATCTTGAAAATAGAGTTCCGAAAGCTGGGAGCAGAACTAAATTGTCGGACAAATTTCAGCTCTCTACAGTAGTGCTCTGATTCTGGAAGACATTTTTAATTGTTAAAACAATTGAGTGAATTATTGTGGATTTTGATGGAGGCAGAACTGAAATCTGAGAAGCTTAAATAACGCTGAAAGCTCTCAAAGAATATTGGCGTTTTTAGAAGCAACGGTGATTTCAACCACAATCCGAAACACTTATTAAAAAAAACAACAAGAATTACAGCATTTGGAAATCGTAAACCTAATGAACTTGAACATCCGAATTTGTTAATTGGAACATTTCTCTTGAAATATGTTTTGAGGTATAATGAATATAATGGCAGCATAATATTTAAAAATGTTTTAATAGAACGTACTGAGCTTTGTTTTGAGCCATTCTAGATTGAAGATGCACACTAAAATCCCTCCGGCGGCAACTTTTCATTAACAACCACGTAGCAACAATGAACTTAGCACGAATTTTTTTGTCTAGCAATATGCCTTAAACGTGCCGTAAATCAGACAGAAAACAACAGTTTATAGTTACGTAGTGAACCCTTCGGGAAACCAAACACTTTGCTGTAGTTTACAACGAGGCTACGGCGGATAAAGCCATATTAGGTCGCGCGTGAGATCAGCACATCGAGGCGTCCTGAGCAGCCGGGAGCAATCACAAGCTTCATAACCTGCATTGACCACGCAAAGAACAAGTAACAACAGAAACAAAGAAAAAATTCTGAGAATTCGATATAGCTCTCTACTTAGCAATATAAGGAGCGAAACCTTTCCGAGAATTCGGCAAGGCTTTCCAAGTAGTAATATAAACAAAAAACACTTTTCCGAGAATTCGGCATGGCTTTCCAAGAATCAAGAGTCTCGAAAAATCAGTAACGCTTGAGTGGCTTAGCCAATAAGCGTACACTAGATAAGCAGTTTCATCCAATAGGGTAAGAGATCAGTGCCATTTATTACGAGGTGTCTATCTGTGCGTTTCACTACGTAGTGGGATTTATAGAAGCTTCTTTGCCCAAAGGAATATGTCCCTATCAACTAAAAAGGCAGAGGAAGAAGTCATTTCCCAAAGCGATGGAGCACTTGAGGAGGTGAACAGCCACATCAAAGATGTTTTCGACATTCTGAAGCGCGAGACTTTGAAAGTTCGCAAAGAAAGGGAAGCTTTCGATGTAGTGGCAAAGAAGCTCAAACACGTTCACTTCACCAAAACACTGAAGCTCAATGTTGGTGGCCAGCTTTTCTCCACCAGTCTGGAAACCATGAAGAAAGATCCAGGTATTTATACGCCTTCATGAAATCGTTTCATCCTGTTCCTTGAATTTAAAATTTGGTGCATTGTACACGCGTTTTCAATTAATTTTATAGTTTGAAGTCCATTGGACCATGACTTAGGCTAAAATTTGCTCAAAGCATTGCGAGTTTCCCACAGTACCGTCCTTTGTGCTAATTTAAATTTAAATTATCTTTCTAATTCCAGAGTTGAAGTTTATTTTCAGCAGATAATAAAAAAAAAAAAAATCCGACACTCGTTAGAATCGTTTTGTTCTTTTTATGTTTGTTTGGTCTGGTCTGGAACTTAATTCAGTTATGGAGACGTATATAATTCCAAAGTGCTCCTTGTTTTTAAGAACATGAAACGTTCTACCCTCTCTTCAACAGGTAAAAATTAGGCTCATTTTGTAATTATGGCCGAAAAGAAAGGATAAACCTCTCCAAAATTACATGGTTTGTAAAGATTTTTGACTAAGGAACGCTAGAGCGGCTTGCGCGCAGTCCGTCAAAGAAGTTGGCTGATACTTCATTCGAGGGCTTCCTCTAGTCTGATTATATCAAGACATGCAAATTTTCGCTTACCTATATAATTTGGTTTTTTATCCAGGTTCAATGTTACACGCCATGTTTTCGGGAAGGTTTGACACGAAGCCCGCTGAAGATGGATCTTACTTCATTGATCGCGATGGAACCCACTTCCGGTATATCCTCAATTACCTACGCACGGGCCAGCTTGTTGTTCCAGAAGACAAGATCATTCGGAGGGAGTTGCTAACTGAAGCTGAATTCTATCAAGTTGAAGGAATCATTGATGAGCTTAAACCTTGTCCCTTCGAAGATTCTTCCATCTTGTCTACAGAGCAGCGCCAAACCTTGACCAATTGGTTGAAAGACACGCTGACAAGCTCCAGCCATAATTACTCTCTGATTTATCGCGCCTCTCGCAATGGCTGGGCTGCCGCCAACTTTCATTCTTGCTGCGACCGCAAAGGGCCGACTGTGACAGTTGTCAAGAGCAGTGGAAATTACATCTTTGGAGGCTACACGGAGCAGCATTGGGATTGTAAGTTGACGTTGTTGTTTTTGTTAAGAAGAAGGAAGCTGGCAGAACAGATCTGGACAAAAATACTATCTAGAGACGTGAATACTTATAAAACTCTGCCCTAGTCGTTATGTGAAATTGAATTCAGAATTACCGTTAGTCTCTGGTTCGATTTGTTGCACACCTTCTTTTAAGCGAATGAATGAATGAATGAATGAATGTTTTTTTCTTGTGTGTTAACAAGCACGGCCTTTCTACAGAAAATGTCCAAATAATAAGTAGTAAGTCTATTTATCGCAGATTGGGGCCCCAGTTTTCTGAATGTTTAGTGTTTTGAGAGTGACAGTGAGGCTGTTACATAAATCTATTAAAGAAGCGCTTACATCACAAGTACATGCTTTACATAACCTTTACCACGTTCTTACCTTTACAGTTTCTTTTACATACTGACATACTTATGTCGTTTAAAAACCCATTTCCAAAAAATTGTTTAGATATTTTTGTTTTGTTGTTGCTGTTCAATGTAGTTCTTTACTGGCTATCATGGATAAAGTTACCCTGCGAGCAGAGGCCCTTCGATCTTCCTAGATACCCTTGCGAAATAACTCTGAGAATTCCTAGGAATTCCTAAGAATATCCTAAGAATTCCTAGGAAAAAATTCTTAGGAATTCCTGAGAATTCCTAGGAATTCCTAAGAATCTGAGGTGTGAATTTTCACGGTAAATTTGGACTTGGAATTCCTAAGAATTCTTAAGAATTCCAAGCTTAAATGGTGCTGTCTTGAAATTCCTAGGAATTCCTAGGAATTCCAACTAAAAGAAAATCAAAGATAGAATTCCCAGTTACTTTCAGAAATTCCTAGGAATTCCAAGGAATGTTAAAGAATAACTGGGAATTTTTGGGAATATGTGGGAAAAAATAGGAATATGGTCAGGAATTTGTGGGAATAAATGGGAATTTCTTAAATAAGTGGGGCAAACATTAGAAACGTGACCCAAAATGGTAACAAAAAAAAACAGCTGTTGGACACGATACAATATCCCTCAATTTAAAGGTCAGTTGATGATATTTAAAGTTGACAAATCGAGGGTCTGGTTTTTTAACCAGGCTTGGACTAGGGCAAAACCCTAGTTTTCCCGGGCTCTTGGTACAAGGGCATATTCAGTTTACCTCAGAATGTCTGTTTTCAACATATCTTCAACAGGAGTTAAATGATAAAATTAGTTCAATATCATTTTGTACCTTATATTTTTGTTTTTGAGACAAAATTGGAAATACAATTCAACAATCACCAAGTACCACCTTCACTGATTTTACATATAGGTCTTATCTGTTTTGGCTGCCTTTAGTTCACTTGCTGTTAGCAGTCTTCTGAGTTCGGTCCTCTGATGGCCTTATACACGTGGTCCTAGGAAAAAAAAATCGAAATTTTATATAAATTCTAGACCTGTCATACACTCAACATTATTAATAGGTTGCAGCATTAATTTTCAATAAAATATAAGGTACATACGTACATGTACAGGTAGTGGTTCAAATTTTTCTTTGGTTTAAAAATTTTCAAACCAGTGTAATTTTTATTTCCCTTTGTCTCAGATTCATTACCAAAATCTAAGGCAAAGGAAAATAAAAATTAATCTGGTTTGAAAAGTTTCAAACTAAAGAAAAATTTGAACCACAACATACATTTACAATTACAGTTCAAGTAGTAAACAAAATAAAGTAAACAGTCAAGTAGTGTGTTCCAAAGATGTGGAGGCCTGAGTGGCACAATAAGAATGATATTATCTGAAGCTAAGTTCTCACTTGAGTGACATTCACATTGCTTTAGCATTACAGTGATAGACCATTTTCAAATCCTTAAAACCACTAACCAGAGAAGAATTTTCTGATACACCATAAAAGAACACTGTAGTTAGTGAATACATGGTGATGGCTTTCACATGTTCATGTATGGGGTTCTCAAAATTCTCAAACTAATAATTATGTTCTAATTGAATGAGTGGGAAGGTAAGACAAGAAAATGTTTGGCTTAAGGCTTAATGTTTGGCGTATCGACCAAATGCAGGAGGTCTGTGTGCCATGCCTGAGAGCCAAATACATGGTATTTTACCATCCACCTGGACCTATGAGTGTAGATGTAGGTGTTGAAATGGAATGAGACCCCCAGAAAAGCTGAATCTGAGGTGTTCCCGTTTACCAATCAGGAGCTCTAACCACTCTTATTGTACAGAATGAAGCTTACACGAGTCTAGAAGGAGCTATATTGTAGGTCATTGCTTACAAGGTCACCATACAGTCAGGATGCCCTCAACACTGCCCTTTCTAGCAAAATGCAGGACATGATGTAGTATGAACCTAGTAAGATTATCTACCTCACTACCAGTTTCCTTGCAGCTTAATTTATTTAGTAAAATGTATCATGTAGTTCAGCTGGAGTGCAGAAGGTCAGGGGTTTGATTTAAGTCAAAGGATTATTTACTATAAATGTTCTGCTGCTATACGCAACATGTTGAGCACATTTTTAAAATTTTTAATATGTTTCATCCTGGTTACTCCACCATCTTAAAAAATATAATCATTTTTGCTTAATGCATGACCAATCTCTGTTGTTATTTACAATGTTTAGCACATGGTGTTTGTTTCAGTGACTGTTCAATATTGTAGTCACAATGTACATGTACATGTAGTCCACTATAATCTACATGAAGTATTCATGTCTTAATAATTCAAGCAGTTATCACCAAGGAGATATTGCCTTGATATGACATGAATCCATGGAAAAGTTCAACAACTCCAAACTCTGTGTATGTAATTCTGTCATAATCCCTGAAGAACAGCCTGCGACCCAAAGCCTAATTACATGTTACACGTACTAGCGGTATGTTTAAAGAAAACAGATCTAAGCAATACAAATTGAAGTGTTACAATGAGGATTCTAATGTATATGTTTGAGTAACTTACCTGATGAAGTGTGATGCATTTCTTTGCCATGTACAATGTGCATCAACAAACTGTTTTGCTGTAGAACTGGGAGTACATACAATGTGTACATATGTAGACCCTGAAGAAAAATATTCTGATTAATAAAACTTTGGCTCATAAACAATAGATTTATTTACCATGCACTAATATTAAGCTAAGGTGAACATAAACCATACTCTAATTCTATCTACACCACAGTACATGTAGTACAGTACTTTGCAGATCCTAGGAGATTGTTGAAGGAGCAGTGTAGATGTATATGCATGCAGAGGTTCAGTTTTAACTGAAATTTAAATTCTAGTATGTAACTAACAGTGTCAGCCATCTAGCCCAGTTGATTGTGTTACAGACTTTTCAATAATTTTGCAATCAAAACAAGAATTAAGGTCATTCCCCCGAAATAAAATTTAACATATGATTTTTGTCAAACTTTCACAAGTTGTTATCTATCGTGCAATGTTTTGAAATATAAAATAAAAAGAATAGGTCCCCATGTCCGTTCACGAGATATCATCGTCTCAAGTTACCCCATAATTCCATACAATTTCGCCTGACAAACACGTGTATTTGATCAGTTTATGCTACTTTCCATAGGAACAGGAAGCACATAATTAAAGCAAATCTTGCAACAATCTACTAGATGTGAAATACCGATAACAAGGAACAATTTACTAGATGTTTTATGGCAGATGCTCGAAGCATCAGACGAAATTGACTCCAAACCTTCCTCACGTGCGTGTTCTCAAGGTCGTGATTTCATCTCCATGAGTAATGTGTTTCTAGCAATAACCTTTTTTTTGAACATGTGTTTTTTTTCTAACTCTTTGAACAAAAAGAGGATGAATGGTAGGTCAAAAATAAGTGGAAAAAAAATAGGTCGCCATGCTTGTTTAAGAGTAAATGACCTTTCTTTTCCCTGGTGAGCTTGGCCTCATAGGAAATCCATTACTCCCTAGACATGCGCACGCTTTGAGCGCGCGCTAATGACGCCACAAATCGTGCGCATTAAGGATGCGCAATGCAATACAGGGCAATGACCTTAAAAAAATTAGTGTGATACAAAAGATGTTCAGTAAGTTTAATTAATATTTGGCTCATGCCAGTCGTGCAAAGAACTTACTAGAATCTAGCCTGCGAGCAGGCTCACTTAGTGTGCTATTCGTGCAAGTATCTTGGCGGCAGAAGTCGGCAAGCAAAGCGGGCCGGCGAGAATGGTGCAAGGAAAAGTGAGCCTGCAGAAAAGCCACTGAATTTTGAATTCTACGCATTCATCCATGAACGCAGCATTCTGATTGGTTTGAAATGACACATGATAACAGATTTTATTATTGTGACAAATAACAAGCAAAGTGGTGTTACTGGTTGTCACCTTTCTCGGTTTCTTAGACTGCGAGCAGTCTCCTACTTCTAATTTTAGCGAGAAGGAAAATAGGACAACTGTTCACAGTCTGTCAGTTTTTCAATCGATTCAATTTCTTAACGTGACTGAGCTGGTTGCATCTGGTTAGCGATTGCAGTTTTGTGTAATTTTTTGGAATATCAGCCACACTGGTTTTAGTGCATGGTGGTTTTCAAGCCTATCTTCTTGGGATCTCTGTAGTGACAGGAAATGTAACATCTTTTTTTGACCATGCAACAGGCACTGAGTTCGGTTATTTGTCATTGTGGGAAGATGGTATCGCTTGTTCCTGGTTACAGATGTTTGCAACGCATAATGTAAGGGTGATTAGTCTTCTGAGGTAGCAGCTCGATACTCTTTGTTATTGCAAGTTTCATATCCCGGGAGTTTGATATTTTTAACTTCTACAGTGTATACTGATTTCGAATAGAACACATTTTTAAAATGTACACTTTCAAAAAAGTCCTTTGTCCCATTTTATATGGTGCAAGACTTCGTCGCTCCACCACTTCGCAGCCTAAAAAGCTTGCTCCACTCACTTTACAGCTTTTGTGCTCTGAAACTCGTGAGGTCGACTTGTGGCAAGTCTAATTTAAACGGGGCAAAAATTGTCAACTGTGTTTATAATTTTCTTTTACACTATTCTGGCACACTCATAAAGAACTCGATCCTCTCGAGTGTGAAAATCTGCTGTGGTGTTTGTTTAAATTTTGCTTCGCTTGCTGATTGGTTAGATAATTGATACCTTGACAGTTAAGACTTGTCACCTCACAGGGGCGGAATTCAAAATTCAACGGCTTTCGTGCAGGCTCACTTTTCCTCGCCCCATTCTTCTCGCTGGCTCGCTTTGCTCACAGACTTCCGCCGCCAAGATACTCGCGCGAATGGCACACTAAGTGTGCCTGCTCGCAGGCTAACTAGAGTCAGTTCAACACACTTTACACAGGGCACGAAATTGCACCTAATACAGTTGCCAATGTGCCTAAACTTTCTGCATTGTCAACCAAATCCTGAAAATTAGTTGCCAAATTGGTAACAAGAATTTTTCATCACACCCTACCCAAAGACCATGTGAATTTTTCAGTTATAAAATGGGGTTGGAAGGCCTGCACGACTCCTACACTGTACTTCACATCTTTGTACACTGCACTTTATATACTGTACATGTGTGTATCTCAGTCTTTCGACCAATGCTGCTTCTTGCATTTTTGTAGTGAGTTTAGTTTGGGGGATTTTCAAATGGTGACTGAATTGAGCATTACAACTTAACCCATTGACACCTGAAGCGCCCGAAACCGCCCGTGCGTGACAACCCCTGAATTCCCTGAAGCGCCCGAAACCGCCCCGGTAAAACCATGTGTTTGAAAAAGCCTCTACCCTCCCCTCCTTAAGGATTTTGGTTCCCCTATTGTTCTATTGTTAAAGGGGACAAATAAACCAATCAGAATATGTCTTTTGCGCATATTTTAGGAGCTCTTTCGGGGTACTAGAAAGACTTTTTTTCGTCCCTCGATTTGCGATGAAGAAATATGGCGCAGCATGTTGTTTACGCACGAGAGGTAGTGCAATTTACGGTTCTTTTTCGCTCTATACGGGGAAAAAAAACCTCTCTGAGTCTCAAAATGAAAGGCAAAAATTTTGCTTTAGATCAGTGAATGTTTAGGATGCTTTGAAGTGGATAGTTTTCTAGTACAAAGCGATGAAAAGTTTAGCCGATTCGACAAGACTTGAAGACCGCGTGGAGTCAAATTTTGCGAGCAGAAATCAAGACTTGTGAATCTTTCCTTTGAACAATTAGACCAGGTAATGAACCTCTTTCAGTGTAAATTTTATTTCCTATGATGTGCTGTTTAACTCACTGGTTCAGCAAACTATTAAATTTAACCATCAGATCAGAAATGACTGTGCTTCTTGCGCTGTATTTTTTGTGTACGAATCGAAAGCAGACGCGCTTATTTCTGTTGCGCCATCTGTGTTTTAAAGCATGCTTTCCCTCTTCGATTCGTGACTTTTTTCTTCATTTTGCATAAAATTTTCTTTTCTGAAGATTCTTTTTATTTCTACAAGCATATTTGTTCAATTCTCACAACGAAAACAGATCTAAACATGCCAACAGTTATTTGCACAAGTATCCATTTTGACCCTGAAACCTGATCCTTTTGTGGCAGTGATCGTCTCAAATTTTTCTTCCATTCATGTTAAAATTTTGCTGCTATAGAAATAAATGAAAAATGGCTTTCTTTGTAATGTCAAATGAATGGAATCTGTTTAAAAATTTTATGGAATTATGCTGTGATTCCCGGTGGGAGTATTTTGAACGGTAAAGGAACAGCATAGGAATACGTGTCTCTGAGCACGTGTTTGCTTTTTGTACCAAGCACATGCATTTCTGAGCATTTTGCAGATTTTCTACGAAGTTAAACTTCGCTATTTTCCCTTTGGTGTTGAAAAAGTGGTTGGACTAAAAGTTGTGATGAATAATAATTGTGCAATATATCGGGAATGGACACGGCTTTTCTCATGAGAATGATAACTGCAAAGTTTACTGTCTTTGCGATTTTGACTGCAAATGGCGCGCGGTTGAAAAAATTCTTTAAATCTTGTTTTGGAGGTAAATTTGACAATATATTTTCGATCCTGACAAATCCTTGTAATTAAAAAATAACTCACTAACTATCCATGGGGAAATAAAACGTAACAACAAAAGCTGAGAATTTGTCTTTATCTACTGCGCATTGTGTTAATTTTTTCAAGTCGTTTATTTCGACTGAATGCTGAAAAATGTTCAGGAAATTGGGGGTGGTCGCGCGTAAATTTCCTCAGGAGTCAATGGGTTAAAATACAGTGTAATGTCACATTTCCAAGACTTTGATCTTGAGGTCACATCAATCTTTCTCAGATCACTATATGATGGAGTTCAGTTAAATATGACCTCGGATTGTCTGTTAAGCGACATATAGGGTACGTTGAATTTACCTCATTTAAGAACACGATAGGTTTTTCAGCCTCTCATATTTGAATTTATCACAGACAATTATTACAGAATCTAAATTACTATAATCTGCAACATGATGCGTTTCTTTCCTGATGTTTGTAATGCCCCGTCCGGCTTAATATTGTGTTTAATTCTGTCGCAGGATGTTGTGTTTCGCATCACGGAGTGTGATCCAAAGACCCCTTTCATCAAGAAATTGAAGTTTTCACATTTTTAAAGCTATGCAACGTGTAATAGATGGCTGAACTCTGCTTCAATCAAACATGTGTCTTTAACCCTCTTGACAATGTGAGTTTCACGTCTTGGGGTTTTATACATGTATGCCCACATGATAAATTATTGCTCAGTACATGTATCTAGGCACACACTGGACATTCACAAATGCTTGGAACAAACCCATGAATCTGGTAACCACTTTAAAATTGTTGATTGCAATGAAAATCTTCCATATGCAAACCCCTTAAAAAGGAAACTTTTAGAAATGTACAAAATTCCACCTTAAGCCACTGGAGCATTGTCAATTGCAAATGGCAAAGACCTGAAGTTGCTATTATTCTAGGTCTCATTCTAATTTTATGAAATCATGTTGTTACATATCAGTATCTTTGATTTAAAAAATCAATAATATATTTAAATCACACAAAACGTTTAAGAACTCACTCCTTCTAAATTGGCAAATGTATGTTCATTTCAAGTTCAATCGCCTTTGACTGGTCATTGAAGAACAATTTACAGATGTAGGCTTTTAATGCATTCAATTTAATGTGCTCACATATCTGAGAGAAACTGAATTGTTGCTTAGCGTGTAGGCAACATGAAATTACCTTCAACTAAACTTATTATGAAAAGCGTTAGTCACTCTACTAACACATGGCTTTGAATTCGTTATTACTTTTAACCAGTGAGAATTAACACTTGTCCACCCTGGGGGCAATTTTACTGAACAACGGCCCTTTTGATTTCTGTTCCTTGAAGAATTGTACGCTTTACACACTGTATTAAGGCTTGTTACACTCATTTGGCAGAATGTCGCAAAGAAGGGAACTAATTTGTTTAAGCCCTCGATAGAAAACAAAATGTAAGTTACTCACCTTGAAATCGGTTAGTCTGTTTACAACCATCTTGAATCGAACAATTATCCACCATCTTTACTATCAACTTCCACTGAAGCAATTTGGGTTGAGCCTCACTTATCGTAAGCGAAAGTAGTCCAAAAGAATAGTGTAATAAACCATTTTCGCGTATGATAAACTTGCAACTCTTGGCACATGAACGTATAATTTGAAAATGGCCGCCTCACCGGTTAGACAGCCATGCGACCGGGCCGCTTTCAAGAGGTCATGTGACTTACAACCGCACGCTTGAAAATTGCAGGCGCGCGTAACCAGTGACCAGTGATTCTTTTCCTGCAGTGGCTATCGCCGTGTCGTTTATGTACGCCAGAAAGGAAAACATGGATAGTTTTTTTATTCCAGTGGTTGAAGAGTTGTAGTATTCGATGCAGAGCTACTTTCTCTTACATAAAGGTACAGTATTAAGACGATTTCCGCTTAACGTTCGAGCAGTTAGTGCAAAAATTAAGTTACCAAAAAAATACTTGCAGCACTGTCACATTTTGAGAACAGATAAGAAGAACTTATCGTTACTTTTGCTCCCACGCTGACCCCGCGAGAGAAAATTGGATTTGAAGTTATCCATATTTCAATTAAAAAGACGCTTCATGTCAGTTCAAAACAAAATGGCGCCCGTTTTTAGCATACTTTTACGAGATTTGAAATTAATTTTCTTGAGAATGCTTGAGAATTTCATCGCGGGGTCACTTGGGCAAGTGAACTAGAGTGAGATGTTTCAAATAGCATTTAAAATGTTACCGTGCTATGAGTAGCTTTTTGGTAAATATTTTTTGCACTTATTGCTCGAACGTTGAGCGGAATCCGTCTTAATCTTTAATTTCTTGAACAGATTCTAAACTATGTCTTATGCAGTTGGACGCCATTGGGCCATTCCATTTAATTTATGCACCCCCACTAAAAAAGGGAGATATTTTTAAGAGATCAAAGGAACGGACATAGCTACTCCTTCATAAATGACTTTTGAAACCCCCTCCCTTCCCTTTAGGATTTCCCTGTACCTCAATGGGAATGGGGGGGGGGGGGGGGGGAGTTGCAGACATTACATGGAATGGCCCATTTTGTGTCGACAGAAAAGCCGAGTATGGCGCCCACACATAAACATCCTGTGAAAAAAAGGGAGCTTCATTTGAAACATATTCAAATTTTAATAATGAGTTAGACTTTTAGAGGAATATAGAATATAATTCGGAGATATCGACTTTTCTTGCCATTGAAAAGGTTGAGTAAAAGAATTATTTGTATGCTCGAGTTTATACAGCTTTATATCATCAAGGAGCACTCTCGTTCTGCAACCAGTTCAGAAACGATCTTTACAGCAGCTCGCCTTGTATACAGTGCAGCAGCACACACATTAATATTAATCAAACTGTTACTCAGTCAAAAGATTGGGTACAGCTGACCCTGTGGTCGACAAGCAAAAAATTAAGAATATCTGACGCCATTTGCATGTCATTGAATAAGAATGGTTTCTTTTGTTCATATTCAAATCATTGAGGCACTTTAACGTGAACATGAAATCCACAAGAAAGTGAAGTTATTAAAGTGAAATAATCACAAGTCCTGTCGTCAATTACGTGATACACTCTTACAGTCGTTGTTGTGTAATTGTCTCCTAATAATGATATGTACTTATTGACTGAGTGGGAGGGCTGGATGGGAAAGTATTTGGCTCTAGCGCATGGAATACGGGCAGAGTAGTTCCATGCGCCATGACCGAGATCCAAATATTTTGCCGTCCGGCCTGACCTAACTTACAGCGTAGTCAAGAAGTATTTTATCATACCACCATTTTAAGGCTGAATTTGATTGGAAAGTTACGGAAAGGTCTTGATAAATACTAAATGAATGAAGACTTGCGTGCACACTATAGTAATCAGGTGACAATGTGTGCGGAGCTGGACAGCTCTTCTGGACCAGCTCACACCAACCTACATGTATCTGCCCCTACACACATCATCTCCTGAGTATGTTTTCAATAAAATTGCACGAGTGAGGTCATACGGTGATATGATAATAGTATTTATTTGAAGGCATCATTTCATGACTTCTCGTTTACTTTTATTTCATTCTTTATTTTCAGAGGTAAATTTCAACTGGCAAAGGAAGAGGACATTGTGGAAAAAAGTGTTCTTTCTCAAAGGGAACTCTGCAAATCCATGCCCAGTACACTGCCTAACTTCAATGGAGTGTGGTTGAAGCTGTGTCATGAACAATATTTTTTTTAAGATACTTAATAGTTACTTGTGTCATGAACAATTTTTAAGGATATACTTTTTTTGTAAACAGAAAATAGTAGCATAATAAGATGCTTTTGCTGCTTTGGTACATGTATGTATTAATCCTTTATTCAGTTGGTGTCCTCAATTCAACAAGCAAACTAACACATAATTTACACAAGAAATAAATTATTTATTTATTTATTAATTTTTGAGTCATGTATGTACCTTTCAATTTTGTTTGCCTGACCTGTCCTCAAAGGTTCAGGATTACCTCAATGTTTAGAAAACAAGTTAAGACTTGTTTGACTGTGTGATACATTAAATGTCCTTTTTCATAACTTCCTGGAAGTTCCAAAGACATTTTACTGAAATATCCTCAACTTGAAGTCTGTCAAGTATTTAAGTCAGGGACTTAAAGTTGCTATTCCAAGTAAATTGCCAATATTTCTCATATTTAATTAAGTCATTCCTATTTATTCTCATAAATTCCCAACCATTTTTATTAGCCCAAGCCATTTAATTTAGCCATTCCCATATATTCTCAGACATTCCCAAGCCCTTTCATTATCAGTGTTGGTATTATTGGGAATTCCTAGGAATTTCTAATAATTCCAAGTACAGTTTTAACACATTGCCATATATTCCCAGAAATTCCAAGCTTTTATGTTTTTCCTAATTTGCATGTCTTGGAATCGTTTGGAATTCCTAGGAATTCTTAAGAATTCCTAGGAATTCCATCTTTTCTGGGAATTCAGTTCGCAAGGGTAAGTCGGGAAGAGGAAGGGACCTCTGCCAGCCGCTGCGACTTTCTTTGATTTGCCGCTCATCCACCGAAACGGATGAGTCAGTCCGGTTTGAAACCTGTTTTTCCCGTTTTTGCTCAGTGTGCATGTGCCTTGTTAGAAATTGCTGACTAAATACGCGCCCACGGTACGTTCGGTGCGCTCGTGAAGTTCACAGCAGCGGACGTTTCTCTTTCGAAAGATGTCTTCGATAAAGCCGTGAAAAGTGCACTGGGAAGAGTGAATACTCATGGAATAAGCAATCTCACACAACACCAGTCGAAGGCCTTGCTTTATTTTCTGTGTGGTAAAGATTCTTTTGTCTGTTTGCCAACCGGCCATGGCAAATCGCTAATTTACTAACTGGAACAAAAGAATCTGGGTTGCGGTTGCTTTCGGACCAAAAAATTTTACTTTTGGATTGAGCGGGAATCGATGCGAAGGGCTACGCGAATGAGCACTTTAACGCTTATTTTTATGGCGAAATGACATTTATCTTGGTCAACGGAGAGACAAGCAAACGGCAAGAGAAACAATTATTTGCCGACTGGCGGCCGGTAATTTTGAAGACGAAACGGTCTCAGTACAAAATATAATTTACCGCATGACGGCCGAGAAGTTTAAATACGAAACAAACTCGACACAAATGCGTTTTGTTGAATGAAAGCCGAGAATGTTGAGGACGAAAGAGTCTCAACACGAAAATACTTCTGAATGACAGGGAGAAAAAGAGGGACAAAACAAAATAAATATCTCGAAGACCAAGATTTCTATGCGAGCTTTCCGTGACTCGCTAATAGGAAATCACTGGACTGTAACAACATGTTGACAATCGACAAATCGCAGTTTCTTGATCAGCAAAAATATTTCGAGGCTGACAAGTTTTCAAACTGTGACATAAATTCGAACAGAATTATTCTCAGCCTTACGGTTTAATTAAAGCTTTCCTCAAATCTCTCGTGTTTAATACGACCGAAGTCAGAATAGTTTGTTGTGGACGCGGCTGTCATTCAGTAAACATGTCAATTGAAGCGAGGCCGACAAGGCTCGGTTATGTACATTTGAATTTAGAGCATGCTCAACAGGGAAAGTCGCGGCGGCTGGCAGAGGTCCCTTCCTCTTCCCGACTTATCTAGGAAGATCGAAGGGCCTCTGCTCGCAGGGTAGGATAAAGTCGGCTCCTAAATGAAAGATTCATTGGTGTATTTTTTCTTCAGCTACTTCGTCAACTTTCAAGAGAGCTCCAAACTCCTTCATGTTCAGCCTTGTCAATCCAAACGGATTAAAACCCACCAAGATGCCTTTGATTCAAGGTAAAGAAGCATCTGCCATCTTCTGCAATAGTGGCTATGGTCCAGTATTTGGATGCAATAATTCCGGTTACTACGATCTTTTGATCGGCAACTCTCCTAGTCAGTCAAATGGTTGTCAATCAAACCTTAACAACTCTTACCGGTGTCCAGAGGGTCAGAATGTTTCAACTTTCTTGGCTGGAAATTACTCATTTTCTGTTAGTGAAATAGAAGTTTTTGCCTTTGAAAAGTAAAAATGTGCAAATTAAATGCCTAATATCATATAGTTTTATTGAGATATATGTATTATACAGGAAAGTCTATATAATTATTTGAAGTAAGTGTTTTTCAGTTGCTCCTTCATAAAAATTGTAACTACAATCATGGCAATTAGATGTTGGGACACTTGGTAATATTTCAATGAGAAGTAAGAAAATGTGACCTCTACTTTAATTAGAAGTCTTTCACAAGTTTTATGTTTAATGTGTCCCCTCCCCACCTCCCCAAACGATGTTGAAGATCAGTCATCAGCTTCAAAACCCGACTTCAACATTGTACAGGGGGGAAGGGGGGCGAGGCAAGAGTATTTTTCAAATGACGCTAACGGGACGCAATTTGAGCAAAGTGTCCCAAGACTAATGGAAGTAACAATGATAAAAAATTAAAGATGGGTTTGTACGAACAGGAGGCTCGTTACGATTTTGGGGAAAACACCTGTTGCCTTGCCTTGTCGAAATTGTCGGTCATGTTGTAGTTTGCGTTTGTATACAACTCACTACCAAACCGGAACTGGTATAGAAGGTAAGCAAGAACAGTTTCTTGCTCCCATCTAGTCTGGTTTTAACAACAAATCTCAGCTTGAAACTGTCAAAACGTGGAAACATTTTCAATAGAACATCGAGAAATAAAGCTGAAGGAAAATTAAAAAATAACTGGCGTAAGCAGGCTGTGTTGATTTATAGAAGTCAAGATTACTAGGAGAACTTGTTCTAAATAAAGATTATGTCACTTATACAAATTCTCGGTACCATTCAGGGAAAAAAATAGGCTGGAAACCCTTAGCGCCTTTAAGTGTTTACCTCAAGTGTTTTTTTCATAGCACCTCCCATGTTTTCCTTTAGGCTCTCGCCCCCATCTCTTTCGGGGGTAACAAGCTTTAAATGGGTAACATTAGGCTTTTTACCGATTTAGCCCCATATAACTTATATAACGTTGGCTAAACAGAAGTTGGTAAGGAGGCGTTAGGGCGAGGTTCAGGTTTTGACAGATATTTTTTTGTTGGGATATTAACATTGTATTTTAAAAGAGCAACTCCAAAGGATGGGACTATAAACTTTGGTCGGTCAAATTTGAACTCTCTACAGTTGATCGTCCTCAAGGTTATTGGCAAAGTGGTATGATTTTGGAATAGATTTAACTTCTCGCAGAAAAGTAATGGAATAAACCCCATTGGGAGAGGGTACTTGCATTTTAAAGTGACGGGGAGTGCGAGTGCAGCTGAGCCATAATTTGGTACTCGCTCCAAATCACCATTACTCCTACGTGAACTACCAAAATTGCAAATTTCAAAGCCTGGTTTGGTGCCCAGTACTACCTAACCGGCCTTTCTAGCTGCTTAGTACTGGGGGGTAAACTTTTAAACAAAAGTGTAACCCGCCCCCATCTCGCACACGCACACACGTCCCCGAGTGTGTGCGGCTAATTATACTTACGTTCGATGTCAAATGGTTTGACCTTTGACGATAACAAAGTGACCTTTTGTTGGTGACAAATAATTTCAATAGACAACTAGTCTGTTGAGACCTCAATATGTTGGTTCACTTATTTTTGTGGTAAGGGTTTTCGCTCCTGAAATTACGGTAAAAATTCCGCTGACAATCCGAAGTATGAACGTTTTCATTTGAATTCCCCAACAGGCCCCCCCATAGACAGAACACACGCAGTTTGTGTTTTGGCACAGAGAGAAGTTTATTGTAAAGTAACACTGACAGTCAAAACGCTAAACGATGAGAATAATAAACCTCTCTGCCACCGTCATAGAGAACAACTCAGTGTGGGTGAGTGGGAAAGCAATCCAGTAGCACGCGTCACTAACAAAAGACTAACGAAAAGTGAAATATGATGAGCGACAATCTGATACTAGTAGAAGGTTCCGTTGCGCAATTAATCCCTTTGAGCACGTGCAGACAACACACGCAATTTGTTTTGGCACAGCGAGTTTATTGTAAAGTAACCCTGACAGTCAAAACGCTAAACGATGAGAATAATAAACCTCTATGCCACCAAACGAACCCGGCCAAAAAACAAATTGCGTAGGCTGTGACTACGTGCTAAGAGACTGAACGGCGGAACGAAGCTGATGAGCAAAGGCAATTTTCGACTGAACATTAACTCTAAATAAACTTTATAAGCATCACTAGTCCAGTCTCCGTATAACTGAATAAGTTCACCGGGAACACTGTGACTGAAAGCCCAAGAGGCGGCACCCCTACGAAAAGAATGACCTCGAAAGCTCGCAGCATCAGCGACACCAGCAAGCCGGTGCTTCGTAAGAGGGGTACAGCCTCGTGAGCTAGGCAAAAGAAACAAGGCGGACCGTGGGCGAGCAGGACTTCCCCAAATTGATACCTTATTATAGGAAATTAACGCTTGTGTAAGGTATTTGAAATTAACGCGAAAAAGGGGGTAAAATTTCAAAATGAGCGCAATTAACGCGATTAACACAAAGAAGCACCTTGTGGTCACAACTGGAGCAAATTTATTTCTAACAGAATATAAAAATCACGAACAAAACAGGACTACAGGTGTGTGAGGCAATTTCTTTACAGACTTTTCTGTAGGAAAGATATTGTTTTGTGAGTGTCAAGAATGTCTGGACTGTATCCAGAATATGGGATTAAAATGATGGAAATCAAGGTCGCGGAAATTAACGCTCCACTTAAGAGCCAGTCTACCTTAGATCCTCATATCCATTTTTGTTCGAGAAATAGATTTCGCTCCCAATTCCTCCCTCAACTTCCCTTGGCAAGTAAGATACAAATATGGAATTAGATCGATGAAATTCTTCTTCTTAATAAAATCATGGCACAATCTTTCCGAACCCATTAATGGCCTCGAAAATCAGCGGCCAGATGGTGAATTTTGACAAAGCTGCAGCTATTTGTTCTGGACAAAACAGCTCGTTCGAAACATTCAAATTGGCTAGTTATAAACATTGACCCTTTACCTTAATAACAGCGCAGATTGTATTCATAATCTTTTATTAGTGTAAGAAAACTAAAGATACAAAGTTTATCAACTTTTGACACCTATCGCAACCTGCGATTTTACCCAAATTCAGGCGAATAAATCACAAAAGTGGTTCGTACTCACAGGATTTCCTGCGTATCAGAGGAAAGTCCTATCTGCCAGCTACTTAATTCTGTTAAAAGCTTCGGCCGTCATCCAGTTTTCGTCCGCAAGAGAGAGCTGAAAGTTGTGCTGCTCAGCTAACATCGCCATATTTCCATCTTAAATGCTGCGATCTAATGTCGCTAACAAAACGAGAAATAAATGACGCATCACCGCATAATTGTTCCAGCAATGAATCTCAAAGTTGCCAACCAATGTCAACCGAATGGAAACCATGGAAGAGTTTAATTAGAGTAGCCATGAAGCAAGATATATCAGTGAAGAAGATCGCTGTCCGCCATGTTTTTCCAAACCGCTGACCGGGCTGTTTATCGGCTCACAAATAGTCTAACGTCTGCCGCAAGAACACTCAGCGATCGTTGACGCCGGTTTTTCTACAAGTACATGTTTTCTATTTTCGACTTAAAAGAAATTTCGAAATGTTTGCAAACTGATTTGAGCATTTCAACGTTGAAAGAACTGAGCTTTTCTTTCCGGTACAAATCGCAGAGATTATAAGCATCGTAGTAAATTGGATGCTGGACTGATAGGCTTTGGTAAACTTCATCCACTTGTTGTAACCACTCTTCTTCTTGCACAACGTCCTCGATGTCAACAGCATCAACAACTTCAGTTGCTTGGCCAGACAATGCCGTAGTGGTTTGTTTTTTCTTTAAGACAGAGAGCCTCGAAAAGTAGGACTGAATCTGGTTTCTTGATAGCCACTCTCCTCTTGAGAACAATCGTTTGTTCTCTTCTGTTCGGGCATTTCTCATGTCAACCGCAACTTGCTGAGGATCAGCTTTCATCCCAGATTCTTCGGCTGCATTAAATCGTGCTTTCAGATAATCCTTTACTTGAGGAGTAGTACCTTGTTCCTCCTCCTCTTGGTTTTTGCAGTGCCCAACCCATTGGAAGGGAGGAACTGGACACTGAGGAAATGTCTGAAGACTTAGGCTTGGGACAGTTTTCGGGAACAAGAGTAGAAAACCTTGCCACCCAGTCACGACGTAACTGATCATATACGGATTCCTGGCTTGTTGTATTTTCATGTTCACCATAATCAAGATGACGTTGTAGGGAGTCAAAACGTGCAAAGCTTAAGCTGCAGCCTTCCTTTGGACATGGAAACAATGCTGAAGTCTGCGACCGGGTCAGTTGTTTGCTTTTCAAATTTCGTTTTACAGAAATGTGAAAAAAGCTCTGGCCATCCTTCACCACCAATGAAGTAGGACCCTGAGATGCTCTTACTATATCAGTATAGTTTACAGTTTTACCCTGCCCCACAGAGTAAGCTTTCCAGACATGGATTCCCTGAGGCTCAAACTCAAAGTTGTGGTATGTGCTGAAGTGGGGAATCTTTGTTACATGAATTGTCTTTTGCTTGTCGTTTACCTCACAAACAGATGCAGTGACACCTTGAACAGGTCTCTGAAGAAGTGCTGCTCTCATATCCCGCGCTGACTGAATGTCATTTCCTTCGTCACAATATCGTCGCACTGCTTGTTTCATGGGACAGATGATACGGTCACATATGTCCTTTCCATGCTGTGGCTCTGAAAAATCGTACCTTTCTACAATAACTCCAGTTCTTTGGTTAATATCGTTAATGCTAGCCATCAGCAAGTTGTTATGGTAACACCCGGCCTCGTCAGATCGTATGTAAGCTTTACTGAGGAACGGGTTTTCTGTCTTGAGCGTGAATAGGAGATTTTCTAGAATAGAAGCAATAGCAAACCAGTCTTGGACACAAGTATCAAACAGGTGTGTGTAGGTTACTACCAATTGGGTTCTTCTGCTTGCCCTGTTTTGACAACCACGCTGCTGACATGCCAGCTCAGACCCCTCTTACCAAACCATTCTTATTGTTTCTCTCTATACTTTTGACACTGAAACTTCATCGCCCAGGTCCATTGTTATCAGTGCTGATGTTTCATCGAGTGACTTCAAGACGTCTTGCTTGGCTAAATCCTGGTTTTCCGATCGCAAAATATGTGCTTTCCAGTCAAATATATGATTCTTTGCTTGCACAAAGTCATACAAGATGTCTTCTTGTTGTTCCTGGCTGTAAAACGATATAGTTTGGTTTTCATTCTTTACCGAAACTTCGTGCACAACTGATTTCAGGCTCTCGCACATATCACACTGTAGATTGTGCCAATGCTCACAATCCTGTTTGAATGCTTCGTCATTCGCATCGCTGAGAGCAAACACTCTACAGTGATCTGCGCATGGACTAGATTCCTCTTTGCAGTGAACTTTGTAGTCTGTTTTAAGATACCTCTTGGCTTGATCAAGCTTCTCCTTGGTATTTGCACCCCATTCTGGACTTGCACCGGCCTTTTGGAGCTCCTCAATCACTCTTTCAAGAGTTTGAAAAGCTGCCATTTCATCTGCAGCTACGTTATCAAGACCTTTGAGAGCTTTTCTCTGAGATGCTTTGCGCACTTCAAGGATGCGATAGAGCGTTGCACGGCTCAAAGGATCAAAGTCCTGTTCTTGGCAAAGTTGCAGGTATTGAGCAATCATTGTGGACCTTGCAACAGTTCGAATGACGTTGGGAATTACAAGCTTATCTCCGCTATCAAGCTTAAGTGTGCGAGTCCCATAAGAAACGTCTTGATAGAAATATGGTCTGTTTATAAATTCCAACAAATGGTTGACTTTGACTGTATCAAGCCTGACCCTGTGATAAAGTGGCTTTTCCAGTGGGGCGCCGGGACCTTTATTATTAGCGTGAAGCTTAGCTTTACGCAATTCCCATTCTGTTATTGGCTCGTACAGTTTGTGTATTTCCATAAGCTTCTTCGCAGGATATCTGTTTGCATAAATACTCAAGATCTAAGTCTTCGTGTCCTTAGAAGGTGCATCCCTATAAGTTTCAAGGAGAGGTCGGAGTTCATTCTCAACATCAGAGCCGTCAGTCTTGCAAACAGCTTCGAACAATGCCTTTCCATTTTCCGGGGCAATTGCTGAACAAACTATTTCACAAGCTTCCGTTGCCTTTCTTATAAAAAATGTTTGCTCTTCCTGGCTTACTCTCTCCCACTTTGTTTCCAACTGAGACGTTAACGGACTGCTTCTCCCTTCTCCTGAACATGTTTGTAAGACGTCCAAGCTTTCATTAATTTTAACTAACGCCTGATCAGTTGGAATCTGAGGAGTTAAGATGCTGACGTTCTCTTGAGAGCTGTGATATCCTGTAGAACTTGGAGTCCAGTCGGTTTCAAACTTTTGCTGCGTGCGTTCAGTCGATGGTGTTGGAAGCATTGTACTCATCTGGTGAAGTGCTTGTGCTTTGGATACCCTAGGTGTTATAGAGAAGAAAGTGAGCACAATCAGTAAAACTGATAGGTACGACTGATGTGCCTAGATTAGCATTCGCCACCTGCTTTCTAGTTCATGATAAGATGTACTACCTAGATATGTAACATGGAAGACTTAAGCTTAAATAGATTTTCCTTCCAACGTAAAAGACCCATCTCGAAACCCACATTCACAAACAGCCTCCCATGACACCATAAAACCAAGGCTTGCAAAATATATTACCTTGCGATGGGTTCTTTTTCACATTCTAATGAATCGATGTCCAAATGTGCCTTGCTTTGTACAAGTTGTGCATGCCTTTTCCAACAGTTAGAGAAAATTGCTGTTGGCGAAGATAATAGAAATTTCCTTTTGTTAGAAAAATATGTATGTGTCTTTATAAGCATTTATAACATATAGTATATATGTTATTATTAGGATTCATGGCCCGAGAACTGGTGACAGTAGGAATGCGCCGAACTGGGAAGGTGGCTATTTCCCCTACCATCCACACCTCCCCCTCCCAAGCTTCTTCTCTCCAGGCTGCGCTCTGCTGGCCAATTTCCACCACCAAGAAACCTGTTCTCGTGGTAATAGGCACCGGAAAAATTACCTTTCCTCCGTTTTTGTATTGATAAAGGTAGCCTGAATTTACAGGTGAATGCGTACCGTATTTACTCGAATAAGCGCCGCCCCCGAATAAGCGCCGCCCTCGAATAAGCACCGCATTTGGGACAAAAAAGTTCATCAGCGCTTCCCCTGAATAAGCGCCGCGGTCCCGACGCGGCCCTTATTCGAGGACAAGCACGTGAGTGGTTATTTCCCAGCAAAAATATCACGATATGTTTTTAGACAAAAGAAAACGGGACATTTTTTTAAATGCTAACTTTCCATCCAAAATAACCCAGAAAGATGTGATACTTTTTTTTTTATTTTGGCTTAAGCAGCGTTTTAAGCTAAGAGACCGAGCACTTCATTCTGTTCCTTGCTTACAAAGTGCAGGAAGAGACGAATGGTGACAATAAAAACACGCTTCTGTTAGTTACTGTAAAATTTTCATACAGAAAATATAATGTTAAATTAAAAGAAAAGATTTCTTTGTCGTGTCCAATTTTTAAATAAGCGCCGCCCTCAAATAAGCGCCGCCCTCGAATAAGCGCCGCATTTGAGGCGCGAAAAATTTAATAACCACCGCGGCGCTTATTCGAGTAAATACGGTAAATCTGAAGGGAAAAAACACGATAAGCACTAACAAAAGTACTTACACCTCATATACAAAGATAACGGCGGTAAGTATAACAGTCTTGCAATGAAAAATGTAAACTCAATCCGCTATTCCAATAAAAATGCTGTAAATGGAATCTAACAGTTAAACTGTCACACAAATATCCTTTAAGAAACACGAAAAATATTTCCTTGAGATTCCGTGTCATAATTTCCATACCCTTAATTGAGTTAAAACGCTGTAAATTAAATTAACTCACTATAAATGAATCCATAACCAAGTAATGCAAATTATTTACATCGGCGAACAAGTTAACACGATATCCAACTCTTAAACAGGCTATCTTTCCCTTGTGCTCCTTCTAAAGAACCTCCCTTTATTGTGTTAATCTTATTCTTCTTATTCTTATTCTTCTTATTCTTCTCGACTTCAGTTAAAAAAGAGAACAATAAGAGCCTTTGCAACAGTTGTATTGGGAACCACTGCGTGCCGTGACATTCTTGAAGATTGTTGAAAAAAACTGGTTATATATATTAACATGACAAAATATTTCATCCAGCTCGTATTTTTATATGGATTTTCGCTTTTCGTTGTAAAAGCTGCTTTTATGATCGGGTAACAAAAAGAAATAATACTCACGCGACCCCACTTGCACAAGTGTAATAAACATCATCTGTATCTCCTGCGCCATCTGCCAGTTCACAGGATTCTTACAGTGCAGGGCAATTTTCCGTCCTTCGTGATTAGGGTACTGGCACGTCTTGAGTGGTCTCCAGTATTGCCTTAGATTATGACGATGTTTCAGGCAAATTGTTAACGTTTTTATTTCGTCCAATGGAAGATTGAACCTTCCCACCCTGGCCAATACTAATTCTTGCTCTGTTACTTTTGTGCGTGAAAGATGACAACTTTTTAAATGATTCCTAACATCAGCAACGCACTCGACAAGGGGTATCACGTCTTGTTTTCCTCGTGATTCTCCACAAATGATCTTTCCTTTTCCAATGAACGAACATGAGGTCGGTTTCACTGCTCTGGCCATGCCTAGCTATTGTTTACATTGACAGTTTGCTGTGCTGCGATACACGTGGTCCGCGGCGTTAAAGGAACATCTCGCAATTGTCAACGGATGACAACTTGCTCGTTTTCCATCAAAATTCGAGACAAATTGCCCTGCTTTACCGTCAATTAAGCAAAATCTAGTCATATTGGTTTTTCTTGACCAACTAATGGCATTTTTAGGTCGTACAAGAGACGATACCATGGCTTTGTTACCGACATTAGGTCGCAGCATTTACGATGGAAATATGGCGGTTTCAGCTGAGTTGCACAACTTTCAGCTGTCTCATGCGGACGAAAACTGGATGACGGCCAAATCTTTTAACAGAATTAAGTAGCTGGCAGATAGGACTCTCCACTGATATGTAGTAAATCCTGTGAGTACGAACCACTTTTGTGATTTATTCGCCTGAATTTGGGTAAAATCGCATGTTGCGATAAGTTTCAAAAGTAAGATAAACTTTGTATCCTAAGTTTTCCTATACTAATTAAAGATTATGAATACAATCTACGCTGTTATTAAGAAAAAGGGTCTTTGTTTATAACTAGCGAATTTGAATGTTTCGAACAAGCTGTTTTGTCCAGAACAAAAAACTGCAAGTTTGCCAAAATTCATCATGTGGCCGCTGAGTTTCTAGGCCAGCAAGGGTTTTTAAAAGATTGTGCAGAATTTTTTTAAGAAGAATAATTTCTTCCATCTAATTCCATATTTGTTACTTACTTGCCAAGGGAAGTTGAAGGAATAATTATGAGCGAATTCTATTTCTCGAACAAAAATGGATATGAGGATCTAAGGAAGACTGGCTCTTAATTAGCAATGCGGAAATTAACGCCACAAAAATTAACGCGACTTAAATTAACGCGAATTTTTACAATTCACGTTAATTTCATGGAGCGTTAATTTCCTATAATAAGGTAACCTTAGTACAATGAAACGTTACAATGAGACCAAGCTCGTTAGACACGACATCACAACGGGTAAGATGACGTCTAGGATCAAAACTTTTACACGGAGAAGGTACAATATTAGCTAAACGAGCCATAAGAGAAAAGGCAAACAAAAAGGCGCAAAACAGCGTGCATGACTGAGCATCATGCTGCAAATCTAACACCCTAGAAATAAGAAGCAAAAGATCTGGCGTGACTGGAGGCGCCCTACGCGGGGTGTGAAAAGCGTTTCAAGTGATACCCACAATGTTAAAGAGAGAAAAAAATCTTTAGTGTAGGGAAATTCTAAGCCTGAAAACAAATGAAACAGCTTACCACCCGAGAAGTAATTGCGAACAGAAGGCGGGGTAAGGGTACGACTTAAACACTGGACATAGAGACAAATGGTATCTAACTCAGCGGGCGCCGGTGTTAACCGGAAATACCAACAAAACAAAAGATAAGCCTTAAATTGTGTCTTTAAGTTAACAAAGGTCCCAACGCTATAAGCAGAACGAACAGTGTTCCTGAGGTCTTTTCTTAAAGCAGCCAGGGCCGATCTCTCTAAAAGGAGCAAACAAAGAAACACTCCAAGTTAGTAAGGGCTGTCTAGGTAAAACACAGAGACTGGCACTGGCACTTCAACTAGTTTGTCACTATTAATACGTAAAAGGAATTGTTCGTTCACAGGACTCGCATGCCATCGCGAGAGCACGTCCGCATCGCTATTAAAGACGCCAGGAAGGTGGACCGCGCGCAATTCAAACTTGAGTCTAGCGGCCAAGTAGCAGATTTTTCTCAAACAAGAATTAATAAAAGCGTTCCGACACCTCCCAGAGTTCAAAGCTGTGACTGCAACAACATTATCACAGCGAACTGTCAAACGAAGACCACGCCAAAGGTGTCCCACAGCTTGAGAGCAACCACAATAGTTAGAAGTTCCAAACAATTGATGACAAGGTCCTGTGATAATACGAAGTCTGGAAACTCGTCATGAAAATATTGACTTGCACAAATGCCCCCACAACCCGTGAGGCAAGCATCGGTACACTTCTCCCGGTACTAATCATAGACACTCCATTGTACTCTCGTAAAAACCGACACCACCAGAGAATGTCTTTCCGAAATTCTGCGTTCAAATTAATGTGATGTTGATTAAACTGAACGGACCGTAATAAACGAAGAATGCGAGCGATGAAACTCGGACTCTGGCACACACATTTCGACACAAAAACCAATTTGCCAACTAGGGATTGAAGAGCCGACTTTGTAGTAGTCTGCTTAGTTAACCAGCCATGCAATAACTCCTGAATTTCAGATATTAAAACGATCAGGACTCACCGACAAGGTCAAGTCAATAGTGTTTAGTTCAACACCTAAACATGTCATGATCGCGGATTGCGATCATGACATGTTCAGAGAGATTCCTCATGTTCGAGAGATTCCTCTAAGCCAAGGAACTGTAACAATGTCCCAAGTTCCTCAACGTGAAGATATTAAAGCGTCAGCAGATGGTGAAATTCCGATAAAATCGTCCAGGTAGTTGAAAACAAAAAGCCCTCGCTGGGCTAAGATCCAGGTGACGGCAGAAGTAGGACGCTGACAGGCCATAGCGGCAGAGCGTAAACCCATAGTGCGCCCCATGTAAAGGAATCCAAGACTGTCTTGGATTCCGGATTCCACCCCGTGGATTCCGGATTCCAGTGACTGGATTCCGGATTCCATGCCTATGGATTCCGGATTCCAAACAGTCTGATATTCCGGATTCCAAAACTTTAATTTCAAGTTTGGTTTTCGTTCGTACTTCAATAGCAGATTCCTCTATTAATCGACATTAAAGTACGACGATGTCTATTTTTAACAGGGAATATCATTTTCTTTTCGATATGTCAACATGTGTTTTAATATAAAACTTGAGTTCATCTGCTAAAAATTAATTGACTTGTGATTAAATTTAACTTGTTCGCGTTCCTGTTAAGGAGAGGCATGTCTGAAGTCCAGCTATCCACAGATTTGAAGCTATATGAAGAACTGTTCTCATTGAAATGATTATATAACGTTAACGTAACTAAAAGAACTGGGAATTGAAGACTGAAAATTTGCATGTACAAATGTAATCACTTCTTAGAAAACATGGTTTTTGGATAATATTCCAGAAGAAGTAAGAAAGGCAAACATTGCGGCAGCTTCATCAAGTTTCTCAAGATCTAGGTACATTTCTGTATTGGTTTTGCTATCTGCTAGCTTCTTTCCTAGTCATAAAACGCTTCCTTCTTCAGATTCGTCATCCCTACCACTTGAACCACCGTCATCATCACTGCTTTCGCTTTCAATTGTCACCTTCCCTGCATCACATAATTCAGTGAAGGAAATGAACAGAGGGTGTCGTCGAGTCTCTACAGCTTCTAAACAGAATCTTTTTATTTCTCCAGTGACAGAATCCAGACAGGAGGGCTTCTCGGCAACTTTTTGCAAGGTCTCTAGCAGATTGTCTATAGACAAGCCATTGTCTTTAAGGTTTTGGCACTCGGCAATCATCGTCTCTGCTTTAGACTTCACTCGCTGGGCAACAGCAGTCATGGCCATGAAAAGTGTGGCTATTGACTGGGTTCCTGCTGAATCCATTTTTTGGCATCTTTCGCGATGTTTCTTAAAGTTGTGAATGTTGTAGGGCTTTCTAAGTTTAACAACCATCTGGCAACAGGCGCACTTTATGGAGGATTTGTCAATGACCTCAGCTTGAACTTCTTTCGAATTGAACTCTTTAGTTATTTTTACTTTCATCGTGTCAAGCTTCTCATCACACGTCAAAGTCACAGTGGCAGCAACAGCATTAGGTGATGGGGCGGCAGTTAATTTCTTGTAAAGGTTTTCTGAAGGTCTGGAATTGCCCTCTGGTAACTTTACAATTGCTGATGTTAAAACTTGTTTAACCTTTTCTGTGACATAAATCTTCATATAGGCCTGGTAGTTTTCAAATTGCCGATAACAATGCAAGAAATAACTGCACGCTTCACTTAAATCCTCATCTTTAAGAATAAGCATCTCCTCTTCTCCATCAAAATACGACAATTCCAGACAATTTGTTGTACCGAAGTAGCTTTGGAATGATTTGATGGTGGGAGCCAATGAAAATTGCTTCTTTTGTGAAGGGGAAAAATGCCAGAGTCATTTTTGCTTAAGTGAATATTCCCCTTTGCAATCTGGAGGATTTAGAAACAGCTTTATTCGCAAGGTGATTGGAACGTTAGCTTCAAATGCTGCAAAGAGAAGCATTTGAGAAAAAAGTTTGACTCCGTCTCCAGTGGTCATACAGACAAGAGTGGAAGTTTGTTATATATGTATGATCTGTCGGGAGCTAAGGAAAGGAAAATATCCGACAAGTAAAAATCCTATCATTAAATGATGGCCACATCAGTGAAGTATTTTCTTTCTTCTTCTTCTTCTTCTTCTTCTTCTTCTTCTTCTTCTTCTTCTTCTTCTTCTTTTTTTTTTTTGACGTGTTTGATCAGCTAAGCCGTTGCGCTTTTGGTATCTAAGTGCCCACGATTTGCTATCTTGGAAGGAATAATTTGGATAGAAATCACGGATATAAATGTTATCCTAGTGTATTTTTAACATGAAGATTTTAATTATTTGAGTTTTGTTCATTAGCAGCGTGATTGGTCTAAAGTGCTAAATTACTAGGAAGCTCCTTTACCTGGTTCTCTACGGTACTGTGGTGCTGGTATCAGCGGAGATGCAGAGGGTCCAGGTTGTAACCTGTCTGAATTTCCACTTGAAGCAACTGACAAAGCTAGGGCGACAAAAATATCAACCCTCATAAATCTTGTCATCAAATATCTGGCACTATATTACAGTCACCTTCCGACTTGTGGACACCTCGCTTTAACGAACAGACACACCGTTATTACGGACAGGAGCTAAAGTCCCGAAGAATAAGAAGAACTGGAAACAACTCCCGCTATTACGGACTCTCTGTATTACGGACACCAAATGTTGGCCCCGATGGTGTCCGTTTTAACGGGAGTTGACTGTACTTTCATTTCTAGACGTTATATTATTTATACATGAACCAATTGGTCAATGAATTACAGTTTTGAGGTAAACACTGAGGCAACTTTTCAGTGAAATTCCTGGATCAATATTCCTGTTATGTTCTCTGAAAATATACCATGAGGTATTCCCGAATCAGTATCACCAGGTACACAAGTAAGTACAGACTGAAATTGCTTACCATTTTTCTTAACAAACGAATCCAGAGTGATCTGGCTGCTACGATAATTTGACCGGCCGTATCTTGAACTATCATAGCTCGGTGAAGACGACAAGCTGAATAACAGAAATATAGATTTGTTTTTTACAGGGTTAAAACATTTGATAAATTCACCCCATAAAAAGTCTTTCGAAAATAATAATCCAAGAAATTTATGCATTTAACCCACCTCGATCTCTGTACGACTGGTGAGCGAGAACGCCTTTGCGAGAAAGTTGGTGAGGGTGATCGCTCAATTTGTTCCCACATCCTAAAAGAATACCAACGTAACTTTTGAAATCTAAGCACAAAGTTATATCTTGAAAAACGTTTCCTTCAGCGCACATCACTACACCCAGGAGTTTGTTTTCTACTACTTACTCTATTCCCTTAAACACCACGCATTCAACCCATAAAAAGCCTTTCGAAAAACTAGTCCAAGAAATTTATGTGTTTAACCCACCTCGATCACTGTGCAACTGGTGAACGAGAACGCCTTTGTGAGAAAGTTGGTGAGGGTGATCGCTCAATTTGTTCCCACATCCTAAAAGAAAACCAACGTAACTTTTGAAATCTAAGCACAAAGTTATATCTTGAAAAAAGTTTCCTTCAACGCACATCGCTACACCCAGGAGTTTGTTTTCTACTACTTACTCTATTCCCTTAAACACCACGCATTCAACCCATAAAAAGTCTTTCGAAAAACTAGTCCAAGATATTTATGTGTTTAACCCACCTCGATCTCTGTGCAACTGGTGAACGAGAACGCCTTTGCGAGAAAGTTGGTGAGGGTGATCGCTCAATTTGTTCCCGCATCTTAAGAGAAAACCAACGTAACTTTTTAAAACTTGAAAAAAGGTTTCCTTCAACTAATATTGCTACGCTGAGATAATTAGAGAGTGACGTTTCCTTTCAAAGAACCTAAAATGTTTGAAGATGTACTATTTATCCACATTGCATAATGGGTTGTGTCCTCTGCAAGATGCAACTCTTCCTTCATCCATAGGCAACTTTGGTTACAAGTTTTCCGACACTGCTTACAACAACCGAACAACACATTTTTGAAAGAACCATACGGTATTCAACCTACCTTGATCTTTGTGAGACTGGTGATCGAAATCGCCTTTGCGAGTAACTTGGAGACGGAGTTCGTTCAATTTGCTCACGTACCCTGCAATAAAAGGACGGAAATTAACTAATCATTCATATTGTTATCTATTGTAAGTATCAAGTCATATTGAAAGTTATAGGTTTTAGTGTAATAACTGCGCACAGATCTGTAGTGCATTATATTTGCTTTTAAGATCGATGGAGAACGTGAAAGTGTACGTTTTGGGTGTAAAATTCATCAAATTGCAAGGCTAATATTTCGCGAGGCTTAATTTGCGCGATTTCAGGGAGACAAAATTTATGACGAAAGCGCTAATTTCGCAAAAATGTTCAGAGTACATACAATATTTATAGTAGATGTCAGCATATAAGAAGTAGATCGAAATAAACCACCCAAAAATAAACGAAATAATTTAGTTAAAATTTTCCGCGACATTTGTACTCATTAGAGTCAAAGAAAAAGAGTCACATTTTGTGGATCCGCAGGATTCAATCCTCAGGTTAATACAAGATGAAATTGTGAAAATAAGTGGAATATAGCTTTACCTAGTGAAATATTAACACCCTTACGTTCGTTTACGTGTAAATACGGGGTTCTGTCTTTTCGTCAATGGTCAAGGGTTCCATGTCGAGGGTCGAGGGTAACTTTTTTTCCCCATTTTGTTTTAATCAATAAAGAAAAATTAAACCGAATTTAACTACAATAATTAAATATAATTAATGAAAAAAGGAAAACTTAAACCGAAATTAACCACTTTAAAGATACGGATTGTACGTGGACATTAGTTTCGATTAGTTTTTATACGTGGACATAGCGAGTGGGGTTGGGTGAGATAGTGATTAGCACGTGGACATCCCAGTTTGTTTTTGAAAACCTGATTAGTTTTCAAAGAATAACATTTAAAACCCACAGAAAGCCCATATTCGATGATAAACCTGGTTAGATTTTCCGTGTTACTGTAACATCACGAAGCGAAGGAATGTGACAAAAAAAAGCGAAGAAAATGCGCGATGTTTTTATAAGTGGTTTCACAACATGGGGTGTAATCCAGCTGTCAAGGAAACTCTCTTGACATGTCCAAGCTCCAGACAATAAAATTTCTCAAGCAGAATCGGTCAAATTTGTTAACTTCTATGTTTTGCCCACGGCAAAATGGTCGCGATTTCCGGTGTCCGCACAAAATCGATATTTGAAGGCGCTTCCCATATCGACATTGTACCCTCGACCCTCGACATGGAACCCTCGACCCTTTACCCTCGACGAAAAGATAGACTCGTCAATACGTGCTTGTCGGTAAACTGTTCAAGCCCACCAACCACGTTTTATCGAGCTTAATTATCCATTTCTATTCTGTACCATGACGACAGTAAATTAAATTTTAGTCCTCATTCCAGGCCCACTATACTCACAATACCACTCAAACAATATTTATTCGCTTTTCCCGTGTAAAGCCCGATAAAACACTGAAGAGCAGATGCCGATCAGCGCACGTGATAGAGTTAGAGACCAAACAGAACGAACTTCACAATATCGAATATCCGTTACTTTAAAGTGAAATTAAATAATCAACACCAAGTTCAACAAACCTTGCACTTTCCTTTCCTTTGCCTCCTTTTTCTTTCTTACGCTTTGGATTCCTGTGCACGAAAGTGAAGGTTAAGACATCGTAAGGATTTGAAATTTCAAGTGGGGATTTGAAACAATCCGTCGAATTCCGAGCGAAGCAAGGATACGAAAGTATTCACATGTTGACAAGTGCACACACACACACACGGCACAATTGACACAATTATCTACATTTAACAAAAAAGTATAACCTACCTCTGCAGCTCAGATTTATGTTCTTTTCGGTGCTTCCCCATCTTTACAAGTCGGTACAAGCGATTCACAATTTAACAATGCCGAACAGTTGAAATGGTCGAAACAGTGAGCAAACACTAAAACACGTGTACAACTACAGCTCGAATTTCTTAACGTGTTACCCGTTGGGGGTATTTCCTGGACAAACATTCTTTGCCGTTTATCGACGTTTAGCCTCGACTGAACTTTCAGGTCGTTCATACTCTTTCAACACAATCGAATTCATCATGAACTGAGAGAATTCAAAACTTTACATCATTTTACACGAAACGACCGATCGAGACTGAAAGGAATAGTGAATTCTCTAGAATTGAGTGAATCCCACGTGTCGACACGTGGGGCCAAACGACCCTATCGAACTCTGCCAACAGTTCGAAACAGTGTTGACAATTCTGAGTGATATGAGACAGTGGCCTGCAGTTGAAAAGATTTCAAGGTCAGAGAGGTCACAAAAACATGTCAAAACGGTGATCAAGGCCTTTGTGCTGACAAATATGATATACTTTCAAGAGACCAGACCAGTCACCAAACATTATTTAGTTGTGGTGACGGTGGGGTGTGGGTAGGCTGAGAGGAGGGGGGTGGGTTGTGATTTGTCCGTTGTAGTATTCCGGATTACAGAGAAGGCTGGATTCCGGATTCCAGAGGCTGGACTCCGGATTCCAAGGGTCCGGATTCCGGATTCCGGATTCCAAAGGCAAAAAATGTTGGATTCCGGATTGCGGATTCCCTTACATGGGGCGACATAGTCAAAACTGTTTCAAAGTAAAATGGACCGTATATATCGGAGCAAAAAAACGATAGTCGTGCAGATCGACAGGGAACTGATGATACGCTTTACGAAGGTCACGCTTATACAGCAAACAACCACGACCGAGAGAAACAACCACATCAACAATAGCGTCAAATCGAGTGGGTCGCCCAGAAATGATTCGCGTGGGATACCACCATTAATGGAATGGCCACAAGGCCAACTTAAATCGACGATAACACGCCGTTCGCTTGATTCTCGTTTCGGCACGGTTTTAAGCGGAGAAACGAAGGCATCAGCAAATGGTGGCTCATCGAATGGACCCGCAACCCGACTGAGTTGAATCTCACCAGTGAGATATGTTTTGACGGCAACGGGAAATGTAATGCTCCACGGTGATTTCGCAAGTCAAAGACAAGGATATCCCCGCTACAATATCCAAGAGGCCAGCCAAACTCCAAAAATTCACAAATAATACTGTCAGGATAGTCTAGAAACAAATCGCGCCACAACTGTACATTAAGGCGCGAAGGAACTGGAAGGCGAACGGAGAGATAATAAGGCTGTCCAGAAGAACCAACGATACGATGAGCTTCCACGAAGAAACCCGAGAAAGAGCATGGATTACCCGACGAAATGTCTCCACTGGAAACCATATTGTCATGATCGATCACTAAACCCTGCGAATTAGAAAAGTCAGGTAGTGCACAGTCTCCACTGGAAGCACAACGTCCAAAATCTGAAAGAATCTGAAGAACATCACTAGAATGGGAAACACGAATCAGTTTTTGGCGGCACTGCTGCATCCAAACCACCACTCGCAATGACTGAACAATCAACAGAATTTCCCGATGTTGTTCCTGTTTACGGTTTTGCACCCACCCTTGCATCAGGAGCCCGGTCAAAAACCCGGCTAGCCTGGCAAAGCCTGGCCAGGCCGGGCTTTCCGGGTTTTTGGCCAAGCTTACCAGGAAAATGCGGCCTCGTAAAGCCTGGCAAGACTGGCCACGGCCACGTTTTCTTAGCAACCTTGGCCACAAAAGTCCGGCTTTCTCGGCCATGTTAGTTCCAAGGCCAGACTTTCTCGGCAACCTTGGCCAAAAAAAATATATATATCGGCTTTCCTGGCCACTAAGATGTTAGCCAGGCTTTCTTGGATTTTCTGGCATTGAAAAGTAGTCGTGAGAAGCCTAGCATTTTTCTCATGGAGTGAAAGTTATTGGTTGTTTTTGTTAATCCCGTCATAAGATCGAGACATCAAAGAAACTCTACTAGAGGTCACTACTAGATGTTTTATTTTTAGCATTTTAAATGTCTCTGAAGTTACAAATAAAACTGATTCTTCAGCCAGTCATATATTAAAAGACTTCACCCTAAAAGATCTGGAACTGAGAAATTCTTAATCGTCTTGAATGTGTGGTAAACTTGAAATTCCTACACTAAAAGTGCTATTAAAAATATTGTGTCCAATCACGCATTGCATCTTGAGGTATAAACAGCTATCAAACACAGCTTTGAACAGATTGAGCAAGAATTATGCTGTAACGAGATTTCTTTTTATGCTTGGAAATTGTGAAAATGAGGCACTATTTAAAGATAAATCATTAAATCAAAATCCTGTACTCAAAAAAAGCAGTTTACCTGTTGATTGTCTGCGTAAGTTTGCAATGGGAGACAACACGTGTAACTTTTGATGTGGTCAATGCAATGTCACAATGCATAACACCTTTTTCAGAATAACAGGCCCGATTCCAAACTTCTCTAAGAAGTCAATTTCTTTAGAGCCACTGTATAAGTCAAAAAATGATTTTTGATCCTTTTCTTGCATTATGTTAGCTTTAAAATCGGAAAGAAAGCGGAGTTTGTTGATAAACGTGGCTCCTTAGAGCAACCGCCATCTTGAAATTCATAACACATTTCTGAGGAGCCTGGAAACAAATTGGGTTGTTTCGGTCGGCAGCTAGACAACTGCGGGCTCAGATAGTGACCGTTTTTGCTCGGTTTCGGTGCGATTTTTTGTGTTCAGTTCGTGGCTTGAAATGTTTGCGTCTTTTGAGCTTGAAATGAAGAATCAGAGCGGCAAAACGTGGATCAGCTACCCTTTAGGCTGAGGTAAGTTGAAGGCAAATGATAATTTTGAAAGATTGGATTCAAAATTAATGATTATTTCAAGTAAAGATCGACCATGTGCTTCTGAGTTAAGCAGCTTAAATGTTTGAGGATCTGAAGCAGGCAGACAGACGTCCTTTATTAAAGCTTGAGCTTAAACCTGGATACTTTTTTCTACCAGGCTTGTGCACATTTTTTCAAAGTAACTAAGAATGACAGAGGATTTGAGTCCTAGTTTATTATGTTCAAAGGATCTCCTAAATTGTGAAATGTCTGGGGTAAATGAAACTTACAGCCTGTGGACTGTTAGAGTAGTATAATTTAAAAAAATATTGCTCTTTAAGCGTGTTTTAAATGCAGCATCATTCAGATAAGCTGGTTTTGACCATTCATTTATGTTTTGTTGTAGATATTGACTGTATTCAACACATTGTTCAGTGACTTCAGCTGAGGGAGACTGACACTCAAACAGCAGAGCAGTATCAAGTCACCAATGCTGGTTCTTAATAAGCTAAGTTGCATAAACATGACACTAAATTCTGTTGATACCATTTTCTTTTGCATTATTTGACTCATAATTACAGAACACAATGTTCAAATGTAGATTTAAGACATTTAAAATAGTGACCAAGTCTTTCAATGCAAGCTTAAAAGCTGCTTCTAATGGCTCTGTATTTCCATAACACATATACATAATATATAGATTTAGCCAAGCCCAAAAGCGGAACTCCATATCTACCTGGTTACCATCGGCCGCCTATAATTCTTCAGAATTTCTTGTTTACTCTTATTAACCTAGGTACTTGGTAAACTTAGAGTTATAATTCTGTTTCGTGATTCAAGCAAATTTAGTTTATCTATTTGTGCCTTCACTTTAAGTTCGCTAGGCAAATTCATTCAATCGTTTACCGGCATTTTTCGTTTGTTTTGATTGCTGTTATTTTGCTTGTCGCTTTGTATTTTGTAATTCACAGGAGACGCGTGTTCGCTTCCAAATTACTAGAAATTCTCTTTTGGTTTTGTTTACCGATTATTGCACAGTGTTACACACATTTGACACATTTTGTCGTAAATTCAATCTGTTTATTGTGAATAACTTTGATTCTCTTTTACAACTGTCAATTGGAAACCTATGTTCTTCTAATTCTGTTTGGTAAACGGATACGTTTCATTCGTTTTAAAATACAAAGGCCATGCTTTAGGTCAGAATTATTTGTTCGAAAATTAGTACTTTTCTGCTCGACTTATAAGCTTGGTTTTGCTCTGACCTTACATCCTTGAATGTAGAATCCTGTTTTTCATCATGTTATGGCCGTTGGATACCATTTTACTGTAAAATTATCCACTGTTTTCAAGAGTTATTTTACCGCTACGCGAGTCGCTTGTGTAACACGCGTCATAAGACTTACGCGATTCCTCGCACGCCATTGGCTAGAAGCTGGGCGAAAATTGCCTCATGTAACAATTTCATGAAATGCAACGGTCGTACGGTGCACGCGCCCGCGAGCCATTCCGCTTGCCATGACCATAAAAAACACCAGCATGCCTCTTAGTATGAGTATGGGCTCTACTCTTGGGGCCTTTGGCCGCAAAGGAGTTCCGCTATAAGTTTATGGTGTCGGCAGTTCTTTGTGCAGTAACTAATATAGATTGTAATCTACCAATATTGCAATTTCCTGGATGTTTTAGTCAGTTGAACCGATTACTGATTGCACTGGTTTGCTAGACAATGTAAAACCTTGTTTTTTAACTGAATGGAATTTATATGTATGGGGTGTTTGTGTCTAAATTCTAATGCTCTCCATGTTTAGTCACATGGGACAAACATTAAAAAATTCAAAGACACTTTTCGTAGCTGCCTAGAAATTAAAACTTAACTTCTTGTTTTAGAAGACTGAAAAGAGCAAATACATGTATATCAGAAAAAATAAGTCAAACCATTTTTTTGAGTTTATTAGTTTTTGATTCTTGGGCACTATTCCTTTCTGAATGAATTCTATTTATTATATCATTATTGTATTATACATTGTATATAACCATTAATAAGAAGATGATGTTACAAAATTGTTGTAAATAATGCAAGTGAATGAAAAACTTTCAATGTTTGATGTACAACAATGCATAATAAATCGTTGTATTAAATGTTATTCTGATAGTATTTTGAATTGGCATTCAATTTTATCAATAGCAATGTCTGGACAATTTGCCTGGCAACTTACTAACCTGCCAGTAATTAATTTCCTGGTTACTTTTATTTGTCTGAGTGTTGACTAAATGAATTCAGCTGATCTTGACAGCCACAGTTGTCTTACTTTTATCACTGGCCAGGCTGGCCTTGGTGTTTTATGCCCGGCTAGTTTGGCCTGTGACCTGGCTCAACAAGGCCAGGCCAGGCCGGGCTGGCCGCCTGACCACAGCTTCCCCGGTTTTTTAATCCCTTGGCCAACCCGGCCAAAGCCTGGCTTGTGGCCGGGCTCACCTCGGCTTTCAGACCAGGCTTTGGCCCCGGTCTACCCCGGTCTGGCCAGGCTCCTGATGCAAGGGCAACAAGTAGCGCAAATATGTTTTAGCCACTTGCGTTCACCACGGATGTAACCGTAATGATCACTGGCATTGTTGCACGCGTCTCGTTGATAATCCCGACAAAATAAAACTGGCAACGGAGAAGAAGACTTGGATGACTTGACTTAACCGGGGGCTTAGCAGTCTTGTCAGGTAAACGGTGGCCATACAACGTGCGACTCTCCAAGTGCATAAAAGAATCGCCCCACTCAATTTCAAGCAGAACGGCGCCATGGAAATCGAGAATAGCCGACCAAGTAAACTGCTGTGCAAAGTACATTAAAGAGACCAAATGCTTGTGACGCTCCGACACCTCAAAGGCACTGATGTCCTTGGACTGCAAAATTTGAGCATAACCGGCCACAAACTCGGCCATTGTAAGATCCTCATAATTAACCTCACGTTGAGTGCGGGTGAGGCAAAGGAAACTCTGTGGCCAAAGCTGTGGGTACAAAACTGGACTGGTAGGTTTCGCTTCACGGCCAGACTTCAACTTACCCGAAGGTTATCCTGAGGTTGACGCCGACGAAAACCAGCATTTGGTGAATGAACGTCCTCTCCATCGGTGGCGCTATCCTCGGAGGGGAGTAAACCAAATTGGTCGACCCGACCGTCGACCTTAGAAGCCAGAGCAGTCATGGCTCTCAGCTCCAGCTGTGTGACATTATCCGTGGCTGCGTTTCTCGCTTGCGAAGAAGAAGGGGGCGGATCCCTTGCAGGCGGAATATGCGCTAACTTGCGCAAGTCTTGAGTCTCTTGCCGACGAGACTGCACGCCCATCGTCAATGTTTGGACGGAGTCCACCAAGGACTTTATGAGAACGGCATTGGAATTCATATCCGACGCTTTGGCCGCGGCGGGCTCTGTTTGTTCGGCCACAGTCGCTTGACTGCCATGGTCGCCCTCAATCAAATCGGGGCCAGGGCAATGTCTGCCCGGAGGGCCAAAGTCGTGAGCCGATTTTAAAACTTTACACCCAGGACATTTACTGGTCTTTTTGGGGTAACCATAATGAGGTAATAGAACAATGAACTATAAAATGAGTGAAATCCTGAAAACAGTCCAGTGGCACGTGTCACTAACAAACGACTAACGAAAAGTGGAATATGATGAGCGACAGTCTGTACTAGTAGAAGGTTTGAGCACGTGCAAGCCCAAAGGGGTCAAATTGTAAACCGGCTTCAAATAGCAAAGAAGTCATGGAAACATAAACTCAAAGCGTGGCCTCTTTTTGCACCCTATTGTGCTTAACTTTAATCTCAAATCTCAGCCACGGAATTATAATACGTAGTATTGGCTAGTTAAATTACCATTGCTACTGCCTTGATTAAAAACAAGAGGGCATGGTTTGAGAGCCAAACGAGTGAGTGTAACCTTATTGGTTTTGGGTCGACATTCGAGGTGTTTGATACAATAATGAAATAAACAATCCCCTTTGATAAATCTCCTCAAATGAGATTAAGGATTTGATAGTATCAAGGAGTCCAAGGAGAGTTTGAAGAACAAGGCGCCATTAATTATACGCCTTGTGACTCCGGAGCTTGTTTACTGCTTCGTCATGTTTCATTTATGTTATTATCCAACTCGACTCAAGTCGAGACGTACAGGGTATTATTGTCGGAGGGCTACAACAAGAATTCACAGGGATGGTTTGACCTCGCAAAGGACAAGTAGTAACCAGCAGAAAATTTTTTCGAGAATCTATATAGCTTTCCAAGTATCAATAGAAACAAAGTAACTGCTTTCCGAGAATTCGGCGTGGCTTTTCAAGAATCGAGGAGCTCGAAAAATTGAAACCCTTGAATGGCCTAGCCTATAAGCGTACAGTACATCTCTGACACTTTCAACCAATAAAGTAACAGTTTAAAGTCACTAATATTCTTTTCGAGGTCTTTCTGTGCGTTCCACCACGTAGTAGGTTTTATTGATGTTTCTTTGCCCAAACGAAAATCTACGAATCAATATTTTAAAATGACAGAAGAAATCATTTCACAAAGCGGTAAAGCACTCGAGATGGCGAACAGCCACATCAAGGAAGCGTTTGACATTCTGGAGAACGAGACTTTGAAGCTTCGCAGGAAATGGAAGCTTTCAATGCTTTAGCAAAGAAGCTCGAACATGTTCATTTCTCCAAAACACTGAAGCTCAATGTTGGCGGTCAGCTTTTTACTACTAGTCTGGACACCATGAAGAAAGATCCAGGTAACGAATATGGCTTTTTTGGAATGGCTTGTAAGATGCAAACGTTACTTGAAGGTTCGGTCACAATTTGACGGGAACAAGTTTCCGTCTTGTTGTTTTTGTCCAGGTTCGATGTTACACGCCATGTTTTCAGGAAGATTCGACACGAAGCCTGCTGAAGACGGATCTTACTTTATTGATCACGATAGAACTCACTTCCGGTATATCCTGAATTACCTTCGGACGGGGATGCTTGTTGTTCCACAAGACGAGACCGTTCGCGAAGAGTTGCTAACTGAAGCTGAATTTTATCAAATTCAGGGAATTATCGACGAGATGAAAGAATGTTCCTTTGAAGGTTCTACCATATTGTCCAAAGAGCAGCGCCAAACCTTGATCGGTTGGTTGAAAGACACACTGAAAAGCGCCAGCCACAACTATGCCTTGATATATCGAGCTTCCCGAGATGGCTGGGCTGCCACCAACTTTCATTCTTGCTGCGACGGCAAAGGACCGACTGTGACAGTTGCCAAGAGCAGTGGAAGTTACATATTTGGAGGTTATACAGAGGAACACTGGGAATGTGAGTTGAATCTAAAACCTTTTGTATACCATTCTTAACAAGAAGGTCACTCGTAGAGTATCGTTAGATAAGAAACTTACCGTACTTAGGATAATGTTAGAATTTTAGTCGCCTCTCTGGTTGTTTTGCAAAACTATAATTTGATAATCCATTTAACGCTCTCCCTGGCTTATTATGAGTGTTCCACTACAAATGTGTTCTAGATATTACGTTCATGAAGGTACGAACCATATTCTAGTGAGTGTCCGTGCCTTAAACGTCTGGTGAGATCGATAACGAAGCTGTCAACGTTGAAAGACTATTGAACTGACTTTTACTTTACAAGTATCGTCTTAAGTAAACCTTCACTATAGTTTACTGTTGTTTTGCCTTTTATTCTCTCTGTTATTTGAAAAGAAGAGTTTTACACACTAAGAAGTTTATTTTAAAAAATCATTCAAACGCTACTATTAAAAAAATGTTTGTTTGTTTTACTGTTGTTTGTTTGTTTGCTTGTTTGTCTATCAGTGCTGGCTGCTCAGGAGGAGATCAGCTGTCTTTGTACATCAAGACTTGAAATGAACAAGTGAACGATTGATTTTGTATTGCTTTGTCCATCAGCTTCTTCTGTAACCTCCAAGAGAGCTCCAAACTCCTTCATGTTCAGCTTCGTCAATCCAAGCGGGTTAGGACCCACCAAGATACCTTTGATGCAAGGAAAAGAAGGGTTTGTTATCCTCTGTAATAGCAGTTATGGTCCCATATTTGGAAGCTGTGATTCCGGTTTCAACATGTTTGATCTCTTAATCAGCAACTCTCCTAATCAGTCGAATGGTTGTAGTTCAAGACACAACAACTCGTACCGGTGCCCAGAAGGTCAGAATGTTGAGACCTTTTCTCATTCGCAACAAATGTCAGGCAAATAAAAGTAAGCCAGAGAAATCTTAGTTTTTTGTTCTGGACCTAGTTGATGGATAATTCATTAACTCTATCGCTTCCAGAGTCGTATTTTTCCGACGTTTTGAAAAATCACCCAGTCCCAGTTCTACACTGCCTCGAAAACCTCCTCCTAAAATTGACTGGGTGGTGAGGTCTTGGGCCGTTTCTAGGAGATTTGTGCCACTGACCAATCGTAGGGCCGAAAAGATAATTGCTATTGTTTTTCAAATTCGTCTTTAGCTGGTAAGAGTAAAAAGCTCTTTCCAGTCCCCCGACAGAACGTAATTTGAATTGCAAACTTCAATCCGTCGCACGACGACCTTCCATGCATGGAAGTTTAACGTGCAATATTCTTATGAGCTCGTAACCATAAACTGGCAAAGCTGGTTTTGGTGAGGTGCGTAGAACTGGGACAGAGTGATATTTCAAAATGGCGGGCCGATAAGCATCCACTGACACCACCGAACTCACCGAAGAATCGAGGAGAAACATATACATATATTTTGCCGAAGGCGATATAGAAATCAAAGGCACGGGAACTGACGGTAAGATGATAGCTTCATAGAAGTGTCGACATATTTCACCGCAGTCTGCTTGAAACAACGTTCGGTGAGAACTCGAAATCCACGTTTCCTAAAGCTCACGGATGGTCGGTCGTCATCAAGTCTTCTTTCATTCGGAGTTCATATATATATATATATATATATATATATATATATATATATATATATATATACACCGTGGTATACCAAGCGACTGTGGCAACGGTAGACAATAGGCCTGATCAGACCTACGTAGGCCTTACTGAAAACTCCTTTAAGACCAGGTTGCTCGAGACTCAATACTGAGCTAAGCAAATACATTTGGCAGTTGAAAGACACCAAAACAAATTTTCAAATCACATGGAAGATCCTAAAGCAAGCTGCCCCATACAACCCCGCTTCAAATTGCTGCAACTTGTGCCTGTGGGAGAAGTATTTTATAATCTGCAGACCTGATTTGGCTTCACTCAATAAACGAAATGAACTAATAACCTCCTGTAGACACGCAAACAAATTCCTGCTCAAAAACTTCAAACCCGTCACGCAATAGCAACTGTTTATTTTAGATTTCAAAACTTCCATTGTCACGCATTTTTTAAGCATTTATTGTTTCGAAACAGTAACCGTTGTAATTTTATACATACATACATACATACTTTATTGTTACCTCCCCAATGGGGCTTTTCAGGAACAATTACTTGTCATAAGCTTTCATTGTCCCGAAAAACCGTTGTAATTTTATACTTTCCTTCTCATCGAGCGTCCTTATATACCAGCGTAGCATTGTAATCTTTACATTTGGCAATAACCTGGCAAAGCTGGTTTTGGTGAGCTGCGTAGAACTGGGACAGAGTGATATTTCAAAATGGCGGGCCGATAAGCATCCACTGACCACCGAACTCACCGAAGAATCGAGGAGAAACATATACATATATTTGCCGAAGGCGATGTAGAAATCAAAGGCACGGGAACTGACGGTAAGATGATAGCTTTATAGAAGTGTCGACATATTTCATCGCAGTCTGCTTGAAGCAACGTTCGGTGAGAACTCGAAATCCACGTTTCCTAAAGCACACGGTTGGTCGTCATCAAGTCTTCTTTCATTCGGAGTTCATTACATGTATATACATGTATATATATTTATTATTCAACAAATTGTCACTATGCCCAGATATGGTAAGGAAGCCCTCAATATCTGTCATCCTACATGACAGATATCCTGCGATATACGTAAATGACCATATTTGGAAGTGCACTGCAGATTTTCTCTTATTGCTTTTTTGGCGGCCATTTTGAAAAGCGAGGCAGTTTTAGCAGTGTTCTCCGTAAATTTTAACTCTCTGGAAGAAACTTTCCACGATTAAATGCTCTCAAAAAGTCACCAAGTATTTGCTTCAGCTCACAAAGATATCCAGAGGTTGACTTGGAATTTTCATAGTGAGAATTCAACCAAGAAAATGCTATTGCGAACGAAGCAGGCTGCACACTTGCTCACGGAAAGTTGTAAAGACTAAAGTTGAAAAGATTTTAGTTCACAGGAAGAGGACTTATTCTCGGTAAGGTAGAATACTGTTTTTCCTTTGTCTTGTCATTTCCAAACATGAGTTTGTAAATAAGTATTTTTAAGTGAACGGTAGTAAACTTCGATTTCTTGAAGTTCTGTTTTGATTTTTATTAAGCTTATGTGTTGCTAGCTTTTAGCGTTTTTATCATAGAGCCGTAGTTTTTCTCGTTCTGAAAATGGTAGGCGATGGGAATTTGTTGAATAATAAAACAATTATCCTGCTCAATCTTGCGGAATATCCCCTGATTTAGCCAACTCGGCCTACGGCCTCGTCGGCTAAGTATCAGGTGATATTCCGCGCGATTTCGCAGGATAATTGTTAAATATTAGCCCAAGCTCTAAATAGCCCTTCCTACAAGGCTACACGTTGCAAACATCCCCACCCGCGTTAACTAAAATAAAAGTCGGACGTATGACAACGAAGAACAACTTACTAAGAATTAAAAATAACGTAAGCTGAACAAGGTGTCGGCCTAGAATGATCTCCCACGTGACTTACGTCACTTATATAGCCCTCCTTTCTACCCATGCTGCACTTCAACTAAACCAGCCCCAGCCCCCTGCTCTTGTGCCGCAGAAATATTTCATTGCTGGCTAATTCGTATCCACTCAAACGCCAGAAATTCCATATTTCAGCTCCACTACGCAGTACACAACATGAGCAAAAACCATTAGGTTTATTTTGGCGGTTTCGGCCGAGCACCAGGAACTATAACAACAAGTTATACTACAACCTAGAAGAAAAAGTATAGGGCTTGATAAACCGGGAAAACGACCTAAAGTCCCAAAGACCTAGACACAAGAAGTCGTGAAGAAATGTCGTCCTTGATATAATCATTCTTAGCTGCGACACTTTTCCATCTGCCGCGCCTCTGGAAAATTCGATCACTGACCCCGCTGTTGGCAGCCCTCGAAGCTCCTCCCGGCCGAAACGAGTGAGTCCCATAAACAGAGGGATCTGGAACTATACTCTGTAGACTTTTGGCCAACTGGTCCCTGAACGTAGCATACGAAATAGGCTTATCATTTTTAACCAACTTGTAAGACGACTTAGTTTTAACTAATGGGCGGAAAATAAATTCACTGGAGTGTCGGTCTTGCTTTTTTCTACTTTGATAATCATGTACCCTTCGTGGAAATGAACATGCCTCATTCTAATATTTAGAACCTCCTCTGATTTGAAAAACCCCGCATAAGCTAACACATATAAACACACATTTCTAAGCTGCAGAATGTTAGACAAATCAGCCCCCTCGACGATATCTTTAAGGGCTTCAATTGACAAGGGCTCTTTCCTATTGGGTCTCCCAGCCCCTAAAATTTTCTTTGCAGCTTCCCAAACTCTAGAAACTAACTGATTATCCGTGAGGGAGGCCATACCCGCTATCTCGTGGGCCCACTTGATGGCATAAAAAGCAGTATCAACAGAACTACAAGACCTAGTGGATTCTAACACATGCTGTAAATAAACAGCTACATGAACAGGAATCGCAGGGAAAAAAGAGTTCTTAAATTTGCTTAAAGCAAAGTCCTGCCATTTCTTGAACGCTTGATGATACATGTTGGTGGTAGCAAGCGCCCTCGCTGACAAAACAGATCTCTGGTGCCTCAAGGCAAGGCCCTGCAAATATGGATCGTTAAACGCTGCTGTTTCCTTTCAAACACCTTCCTTAAAAATATCTGTAAATAAAGGGGAGAACAATCAGAGACAACAATAATATATAGATTTAGCCAAGCCTAAAAGCGGGACTCCAGTGATTATTTATTTATTATTATTATTATTATTATTATTATTGTTCTTTCAAGTGATACCCGACAGCAGTATTATATTTTAGTTAATTATTAGTAAATACACCTCTCATCAAATTAGAACCTGCATACCTGCCAACCTTATAAAATCAGAAATAGGGACACCCCCCCCCCCCCCATTCACCCTCACCCCAGTCCTGGGTTAGTGCCCTGCTTCCCAACACTGAGCAGGTCCAGGATGCTCCAGCGTTTTTGCATTAATTCTTAAAAATATTGCCTGTACTGTACTGTTTTACCATTAGAATTCTCAGGTGTTATTTAATGGTCTCAAGCACCACATGAATTGCACAAAACAATAGGATGTAGAAGAGTCAAGACCAATCTTAAACAACCCAGTTCCAAATTGTCTTTTTATCTCAAAAATCGGAATGTCCCGATTTTTTTAGGTTTTGAAACTCAAAAATTGGGACAATTCCCATTAAATCGGGACGGATGGCAGGTATGAACCTGTTTAACAAAATTCTAAATAAACCCCAGCTTTAGGTTGTAAACTTAAATATTGGGCACAATAATTATTTTTGTTCACCTTTCCTCAGTCTTTTATCTGCCACAAGTCTACGGTTTAATGTATTTACATTTTTGCAGAGTTGTCAAAGGAGAGAAATTGTATACGCAAGGTACTAATTGAAGAATACATCCACCTTATTCGATGGTTTGACAGATACGTTGTGTAGTATGGACCATGGTGCGAGAAAAAATGCGAGCAATGAGTAAAATGTCCTCAAGTATTATCTGTAAAACCACTGAATGATATTTATTATTCCACTACAATATTTGCCTATCATTTTAAATGATTTATTCAATGAGTGATTCGAAACCGGGACACTACAGTGCAATACACTCTCATACTCTCATGTGTTTCCTCCTTATATGGTAAACTGATACTATAGTGGAATAATAATATACCTTGTTTACTCTTATTGATGCCCAGGGAATATTATATTAAAATCAATTTCTTTACATGTAAGTACCCATCAGTCATCAATCAACCACTCAACCACTTACTTGATAAATCATTCGATTAAAAATCAATCAATCAGTTAAACAATCTGTGACTAACAGTGTTGCCAATGCGAATAACAAATGGCCCAGTAATCACTAGTGCCTTAATTTGATGTACAGATTGTGACTCACTCTGTTACTACCCCTGACAGTAATGGTAGTAAATCTTGTGGTTTGTTTTGTTTTTGGTTTGATCATTAGCCTTTACACTGCATCTAATGTCACCAATGAGCAATGTTACTGATTGCCATAATCTGGTAGCAAAGAAAACCAAAAAGAAAAGGCTCTCCATATAGTCAGAAACCTATCAGGTAATGAACTGACAAGAGGGGATCAGACTTTGGTGAATCTATCATTTGAAATAGTTTTCACTGTCAAGTGAATTCAATCAAATAAGTCTGAATCACCATTCCTGGGAAGTTAGTTGCGTGTGTGTGTGTGTGTGTGTGGGGGGGGGGGGGGGGGAGTAGGGAGTAGGGTTACTCCCAAATAGATGTTACTGGTGTATGGATGTGTCACTGAGGGAACACAAAGTGTATGTGGATACAGTCAAACTAATCACCAACATCAAAGTAGAAAAAAACAAAAAATATAAAACATTTTTTCATAACTGCTGTTCAACTGTTTTATTTAAATTGACAATGTCTGCCTGGGAACATACATGTAGCTAAGAGTAAAAATTTACTAACTAAAACCTTACAATAAACTGCCAAATTTTTGTGACATCAGGTTGATGGAATAAAAACCTGTATGGAAAACAAAGCAGATTTTAGTTCTCTCAATTACCAAAAGCAAGCCCTTGGGTTTAGGGAGGTTCTAAGGACATTTGCGCTATTTTTTCTGCGTATCCATATTGCGCCCCCAATTCACATGGCAATGTCATGCCATGTCATGCACTGAGCACGCACGCTCACATGAAAAACTACAGCATTTTTTTAACATATTTGTTGTGAGCATGTGCATTTAAATAAGTGGCATTAAAGCATTCCAAGCTGGTGGATAAAAGGTAAACTGTATCTTTACTTGAGATGGGTGGTCTCATGTAAATATTTATGCCAGTCTGACTTTCAGACAAGTCTCATGTAAACAAATTGTACCAGTCTGAGTTTCCACCATTTTAATAAAATCAGGGTTTTACTGCCCCTGGGTATCTGGGTACCTCCAGGCGTTCCACGCGTCTTTTGGCGATGAGCCTGGGAACTAGTTTTGTTCTTACACTGATTTCTATTGGACGAAAAGCATTGACATTTCAGCGAATAACAGTAATTGATAAGAAACTGTGTTTGACCACTATTTGCACCAGGGAACTTGAACACATTGTCTCCTTTTGCTCATTCGTCGTCTCACAGAATCACCTTGGTGTTTAAGCTTATAGTAAGGATAAATTTAAGGAGATGAAGGAGAAGTAGGAACCTCACTAAGCAGTTTACATAACAGAAAAACGGTGGAAAGACACAATTATCAATGTTATAAATTGTTTAAATTTCCGCGTAATCAACATATTTTTCTGCATAATACATGTATGCCTGAAAATTCCCGGATAATTTTTTATTTTTTTCCAAACCCTATCAGATGGCCTGTCATAATAAAGCGAATTTCTAGAAACTGTTGAATCCTGATAATCTTTAAATGTTCGCAATAGCAAAAACTGTATGCTGTTTGAGTTTTGGCACTTTTTCTGTTCAGGTCAAGAGACAACCTGAATATGGTTGTGACGTCCCATAGCAACAACATGGTGATCAAGATTCTTCCCCTTAAGTCCAGATACAAAGGCTCTCATTGCCCACCCAAATGGAAGTCTAGATGTAAAGCTCATGTAAATGTTGTGGTTCAACTTTATCGTTGGTTCAATTTTTATTTTCCTGTGTGAATAATAGGATTGCCAAATAAAAATTGACGCTCCACTTTTAGGCTTGGCTAAATCTATATATTTGAATGATTTTAAAACTGTTTAATTGTGCTTAATTATGTTTGACTGGGTTCAGAAAATGAATGGAGTCAAACACAGCTGTTCCGCTAAAAAACAAAACAAAAGGAGCGTGCAATTCATTTTATTCGCATCTCACCTAACTTTTAATGCGTGCAATAAATTATGTAAGCTAAAGAGTGCACTACAAAAACAACGCAAGAAAAAGTCACGCATGCGATTTCCAGCACACGTAAGTGCGATACACCGGCGAAAGCAGCCGTCAAATCAGCAAGCCTAAACAAACGTCGATCATAAAAAACAGACGAAGTACCAAAGGACTTGTCTAACGGTGGGTTCCAAAGACCCTAAAAATTATTGCATTATAAAAAATTGCCACCATCAACGGTACAAAAACCCGAAAAAGACTGCGTCCTTGGCTGCCCAATATTCAGACGCAGAGCTATCACATTGAAGGACAAATCCTTAGAGCCAAACACGTGATTCTTAGCTTTACCTCTAATAAAGAGGTGCTTATACATGGGAAGTATCACCCAATCATGCACGAACTCGTTCCAATGTTTGCCATCATCACATAATAACACCCAAAAATATGATGACTTCCACATAGGAATAACAAGAGTTCCTACGGCCTTACAAGCCCTCATGTGAGTAATAACTCTACTAATTTGCGAGACCGATGGAAGAATCCAATTATTTTCGCATTCCCAGTTTTGAGTGAAAGCGTCCACGGCTTCGGCGACAGGCTGGTAAAATATAGAATTGTAACGCGAAAGCTTGGCGTTATAACTACAAACAAACCTATCGACTGTGTGAGGCCCCCATTTACAATCCAGCATGAGAAATACATCCTCTTTTATAGTGTAATCATCAAAATCGATGGTTCTACTCAAAAGGTCAGCCCGGTAATTCAAATTCCTAGGGATCCGTTTCATCTCAAGGAAAATGCCAGAACGGACGCAAATATTGAAAATAGAATGCGCAAGGGACTGGAGTTCTGTAACTTTGCTGCCATTTTGAACAATAGCGACAACGCTGATATTGTCAGTAATCCAAGCAACTCTTTTGCCCTGAAGATCAGGGGCAAAGGCAGACAGCGCTAGGTCTACGGTCCTAAGTTTCCTCCACGTGGAGCTTTTGGAACATTTTGCAGGACTCCAATTCTGATGAAAAATCTTATTGTGCTCACTGTCAATGAAAGAACTACAGGCGTTATCCGACGCGTCGGAACAGACAAAATTAGCAGGAGGTTGCAAAGGCACCCAGGGGCAATGAAATTAAGGGAGTCGACGTTCTCACCCCAAAACGCCAATTCATCACAAGCTTCCTTAGTTAATACAACCTCGGAGTTCCATGGCAATTTCTGATTAACATAAGCATACAAATAACGCGTCGTAATCCTCGCCACATTTTCTACACAAGGAGTGAGCAAAATGACTTGGCCTACCACAGAGGCTAAATCTCTAACTTTGACAGTCTTGTGATCAACCTTACGTATAACATTAACACTACTCTTCAGCTTAGAAATCCTGCGTTCAGTAACTGAAATGAAACCTTAACAAATGTCAAACAAAGTGCCCAGCCAGGTAATAACTTGCACAGGTTCCCAAAGACTCTTCTCTTCGTTAATTAGAAAGCCATACCTAGGCAAATCAGCGCGAACAATCAAGCTGTTAATTTTGGCCTTGTTGGTATTGACACCACCCCCTAAACCATCGTCAAGAAAAATAGCCATGGGAATTCCCTGACACCTCAATGAAGTCAAAATGGGCTTAGTAATTTCGTGAACAAATAAGGCGCCGATGACTAGCCAAAAGGTAAAACTGTAAACTGAAAATAATTAACTACACCATCACCAAAGTCCCAGGAGAAAGCTAAATATTTCCGATGTTCAGGAAAAATTTGAACGTGGATGATAGCCGGACTTCAGGTCGAACGTAAAAAGATAAAACCCTTTAGAGAAAATTTGAAGGGCTACAGAAATATCTTCACATCTAAATTTCCGCTTAAAGACATACAAATTTACATGCCTCAAATCAAGAATCAACCTCTTCTTGCCTGAAGGCTGTATCGAGACAGAAAGTGGGTTAACTATATCAGGCTGATGATCTAAATCTCAACACATTTAGTTCGAAATCAGAAATAGCCTCTGAAACAAAATGACTATCCCCAAGCGCAGAAGTATTGTTAGAACTAACTTTGGGAGGTGGGGGAGCCACAAATGGGATTTTGTAACCGTCGCGTACAACACTTAAAATAAACCCGAGGCGCCTAATTTCACCCATTCATCGTAACATTCGCCCCATGTAAGGGAATCCGGAATCCGGAATCCAACATTTTTTTGCCTTTGGAATCCGGAATCCGGAATCCGGACCTTTGGAATCCGGAATCCAGCCTCTGGAATCCCGGAATCCAGCCTTCTCTGTAATCCGGAATACTACAACGGACAAATCACAACCCACCCCCCTTCTCTCAGCCTACCCACACCCCACCGTCACCACAACTAAAAAATGTTTGGTGACTGGTCTGGTCTCTTGAAAGTATATCATATTTGTCAGCACAAAGGCCTTGATCACCGTTTTGACATGTTTTTGTGACCTCTCTGACCTTGAAATCTTTTCAACTGCAGGCCACTGTCTCATATCACTCAGAATTGTCAACACTGTTTCGAACTGTTGGCAGAGTTCGACAGGGTCGTTTGGCCCCACGTGTCGACACGTGGGATTCACTCAATTCTAGAGAATTCACTATTCCTTTCAGTCTCGATCGGTCGTTTCGTGTAAAATGATGTAAAGTTTTGAATTCTCTCAGTTCATGATGAATTCGATTGTGTTGAAAGAGTATGAACGCTCGGAATTCGACGGATTGTTTCAAATCCCCACTTGAAATTTCAAATCCTTACGATGTCTTAACCTTCACTTTCGTGCACAGGAATCCAAAGCGTAAGAAAGAAAAAGGAGGCAAAGGAAAGGAAAGTGCAAGGTTTGTTGAACTTGGTGTTGATTATTTAATTTCACTTTAAAGTAACGGATATTCGATATTGTGAAGTTCGTTCTGTTTGGTCTCTAACTCTATGACGTGCGCTGATCGGCATCTGCTCTTCAGTGCTTTATCGGGCTTTACACGGGAAAAGCGAATAAATATTGTTTGAGTGGTATTGTGAGTATAGTGGACCTGGAATGAGGACTAAAATTTAATTTACTGTCGTCATGGTACAGAATAGAAATGGATAATTAAGCTCGATAAAACGTGGTTGGTGGGCTTGAACAGTTTACCGACAAGCACGTATTGACGAGTCTATCTTTTCGTCGAGGGTAAAGGGTCGAGGGTTCCATGTCGAGGGTCGAGGGTACAATGTCGATATGGGAAGCGCCTTCAAATATCGATTTTGTGCCGACACCGGAAATCGCAACCATTTTTTTTTAAACCTCGCAACTCCCCTAGATTAGTTTTGAAATTTGTCGCTGCCATCACTTCTTGCGTAAAAACCTCATTCATATTAAAATGACTTTTCCAAAAATTTAAATACGAAATGGAACTCTGGTGTTGCCTGCCTATATTTTCCGTGGGCAAAACATAGAAGTTAACAAATTTGACCGATTCTGCTTGAAAAATTTTATTGTCTGGAGCTTGGACATGTCAAGAGAGTTTCCTTGACAGCTGGATTACACCCCATGTTGTGAAACCATTTATAAAAACATCGCGCATTTTCTTCGCTTCGTGATGTTACAGTAACACGGAAAATCTAACCAGGTTTATGATCGAATATGGGCTTTCTGTGGGTTTTAAATGTTATTCTTTGAAAACTAATCAGGTTTTTAAAAACAAACTGGGATGTCCACGTGCTAATCACTATCTCACCCAACCCCACTCGCTATGTCCACGTATAAAAACTAATCGAAACTAATGTCCACGTGCAATCCGTATCTTTAAAGTGGTTAATTTCGGTTTAAGTTTTCCTTTTTTCATTAATTATACTTAATTATTGTAGTTAAATTCGGTTTAATTTTTCTTAATTGATTAAAACAAAATGGGGAAAAAAAGTTACCCTCGACCCTCGACATGGTACCCTCGACCCTCGACATGGAACCCTTGACCATTGACGAAAAGACAGAACCCCGTATTTACACGTAAACGAACGTAAGGGTGTTAATAGTTCACTAGGTAAAGCTATATTCCACTTATTTTCACAATTTCATCTTGTATTAACCTGAGGATTGAATCCTGCGGATCCGCAAAAAGTGACTCTTTTTCTTTGACTCTAATGAGTACAAATGTCGCGGAAAATTTTAACTAAATTATTTCGTTTATTTTTGGGTGGTTTATTTCGATCTACTTCTTATATGCTGATATCTACTATAAATATTGTATGTAATCTGAACATTTTTGCGAAATTAGCGCTTTCGTCATAAATTTTGTCTCCCTGAAATCGCGCAAATTAAGCCTCGCGAAATATTAGCCTTGCAATTTGATGAATTTTACACCCAAAACGTACACTTTCACGTTCTCCATCGATCTTAAAAGCAAATATAATGCACTACAGATCTGTGCGCAGTTATTACACTAAAACCTATAACTTTCAATATGACTTGATACTTACAATAGATAACAATATGAATGATTAGTTAATTTCCGTCCTTTTATTGCAGGGTATGTGAGCAAATTGAACGAACTCCGTCTCCAAGTTACTCGCAAAGGCGATTTCGATCACCAGTCTCACAAAGATCAAGGTAGGTTGAATACCGTATGGTTCTTTCAAAAATGTGTTGTTCGGTTGTTGTAAGCAGTGTCGGAAAACTTGTAACCAAAGTTGCCTATGGATGAAGGAAGAGTTGCATCTTGCAGAGGACACAACCCATTATGCGATGTGGATAAATAGTACATCTTCAAACATTTTAGGTTCTTTGAAAGGAAACGTCACTCTCTAGTTATCTCAGCGTAGCAATATTAGTTGAAGGAAACCTTTTTTCAAGTTTTAAAAAGTTACGTTGGTTTTCTCTTAGGATGCGGGAACAAATTGAGCGATCACCGTCACCAACTTTCTCGCAAAGGCGTTCTCGTTCACCAGTTGCACAGAGATCGAGGTGGGTTAAACACATAAATTTCTTGGACTAGTTTTTCGAAAGACTTTTTATGGGTTGAATGCGTGGTGTTTAAGGGAATAGAGTAAGTAGTAGAAAACAAACTCCTGGGTGTAGCGATGTGCGTTGAAGGAAACTTTTTTCAAGATATAACTTTGTGCTTAGATTTCAAAAGTTACGTTGGTTTTCTTTTAGGATGTGGGAACAAATTGAGCGATCACCCTCACCAACTTTCTCGCAAAGGCGTTCTCGTTCACCAGTTGCACAGTGATCGAGGTGGGTTAAACACATAAATTTCTTGGACTAGTTTTTCGAAAGACTTTTTATGGGTTGAATGCGTGGTGTTTAAGGGAATAGAGTAAGTAGTAGAAAACAAACTCCTGGGTGTAGCGATGTGCGTTGAAGGAAACTTTTTTCAAGATATAACTTTGTGCTTAGATTTCAAAAGTTACGTTGGTTTGCTTTTAGGGTGCGGGAACAAATTGAGCGATCACCCTCACCAACTTTCTCGCAAAGGCGTTCTCGCTCACCAGTCGTACAGAGATCGAGGTGGGTTAAATGCATAAATTTCTTGGATTATTATTTTCGAAAGACTTTTTATGGGGTGAATGTGGGTCATTTATCAAATGTTTTGACCCTGTAAAAAACAAATCTATATTTCTGTTATTCAGCTTGTGGTCTTCACCGAGCTATGATAGTTCAAGATACGGCCGGTCAAATTATCGTAGCAGCCAGATCACTCTGGATTCGTTTGTTAAGAAAAATGGTAAGCAATTTCAGTCTGTACTTACTTGTGTACCTGGTGATACTGATTCGGGAATACCTCATGGTATATTTTCAGAGAACATAACAGGAATATTGATCCAGGAATTTTACTGAAAAATTGTCTCAGTGTTTACCTCAAAACTGTAATTCATTGACCAATTGGTTCATGTATAAATAATATAACGTCTAGAAATGAAAGTACAGTCAACTCCCGTTAAAACGGGCACCATCAGGGCCAACATTTGGTGTCCGTAATACAGAGAGTCCGTAATAGCGGGAGTTGTTTCCAGTTCTTCTTATTCTTCGGGACTTTAGCTCCTGTCCGTAATAACGGTGTGTCTGTTCGTTAAAGCGAGGTGTCCACAAGTCGGAAGGTGACTGTAATATAGTGCCAGATATTTGATGACAAGACTTATGAGGCTTGATATTTTTGTCGCCCTAGCTTTGCCAGTTGCTTCAAGTGGAAATTCAGACAGGTTACAACCTGGACCCTCTGCATCTCCGCTGATACCAGCACCACGTACAGTACCGTAGAGAACCAGGTAAAGGAGCTTCCTAGTAATTTAGCACTTTAGACCAATCACGCTGCTAATGAACAAAACTCAAATAATTAAAATCTTTATGTTAAAAATACACTAGGATAACATTTATATCGGTGATTTCTATCCAAATTATTCCTTCCAAGATAGCAAATCGTGGGCACTTAGATACCAAAAGCGCAACGGCTTAGCTGATCAAACACGTCAAAAAAAAAAGAAGAAGAAGAAAAAGAAGAAGAAGAAGAAGAAGAAGAAGAAGAAGAAGAAGAAGAAGAAGAAGAAGAAGAAGAAGAAGAAGAAGAAGAAGAAGAAAGAAAATACTTTACTGATGTGGCCATCATTTAATGATAGGAGTTTTACTTGTCGGATATTTTCCTTTCCTTAGCTCCCGACAGATCATACATATATAACAAACTTCCACTCTTGTCTGTATGACCACTGGAGCCGGAGTCAAACTTTTTTCTCAAATGCTTCTCTTTGCAGCATTTGAAGCTAACGTTCCAATCACCTTGCGAATAAAGCTGTTTCTAAATCCTCCAGATTGCAAAGGGGAATATTCACTTAAGCAAAAATGACTCTGGCAATTTTCCCCTTCACAAAAGAAGCAATTTTCATTGGCTTCCACCATCAAATCATTCCAAAGCTACTTCGGTACAACAAATTGTCTGGAAATTCGTCGTATTTTGATGGAGAAGAGGAAATGCTCATTCTTAAGGACGAGGATTTAAGTGAAGCGTGCAGTTATTTCTTGCATTGTTATCGGCAATTTGAAAACTACCAGGCCTATATGAAGATTTATGTCACAGAAAAGGTTAAACAAGTTTTAACATCAGCAATTGTAAAGTTACCAGAGGGCAATTCCAGACCTTCAGAAAACCTTTACAAGAAATTAACTGCCGCCCCATCACCTAATGCTGTTGCTGCCACTGTGACTTTGACGTGTGATGAGAAGCTTGACACGATGAAAGTAAAAATAACTAAAGAGTTCAATTCGAAAGAAGTTCAAGCTGAGGTCATTGACAAATCCTCCATAAAGTGCGCCTGTTGCCAGATGGTTGTTAAACTTAGAAAGCCCTACAACATTCACAACTTTAAGAAACATCGCGAAAGATGCCAAAAAATGGATTCAGCAGGAACCCAGTCAATAGCCACACTTTTCATGGCCATGACTGCTGTTGCCCAGCGAGTGAAGTCTAAAGCAGAGACGATGATTGCCGAGTGCCAAAACCTTAAAGACAATGGCTTGTCTATAGACAATCTGCTAGAGACCTTGCAAAAAGTTGCCGAGAAGCCCTCCTGTCTGGATTCTGTCACTGGAGAAATAAAAAGATTCTGTTTAGAAGCTGTAGAGACTCGACGACACCCTCTGTTCATTTCCTTCACTGAATTATGTGATGCAGGGAAGGTGACAATTGAAAGCGAAAGCAGTGATGATGACGGTGGTTCAAGTGGTAGGGATGACGAATCTGAAGAAGGAAGCGTTTTATGACTAGGAAAGAAGCTAGCAGATAGCAAAACCAATACAGAAATGTACCTAGATCTTGAGAAACTTGATGAAGCTGCCGCAATGTTTGCCTTTCTTACTTCTTCTGGAATATTATCCAAAAACCATGTTTTCTAAGAAGTGATTACATTTGTACATGCAAATTTTCAGTCTTCAATTCCCAGTTCTTTTAGTTACGTTAACGTTATATAATCATTTCAATGAGAACAGTTCTTCATATAGCTTCAAATCTGTGGATAGCTGGACTTCAGACATGCCTCTTCTTAACAGGTACGCGAACAAGTTAAATTTAATTACAAGTCAATTAATTTTTAGCAGATGAACTCAAGTTTTATATTAAAACACATGTTGACATATCGAAAAGAAAATGATATTCCCTGTTAAAAATAGACATCGTCGTACTTTAATGTCGATTAATAGAGGAATCTGCTATTGAAGTACGAACGAAAACCAAACTTGAAATTAAAGTTTTGGAATCCGGAATATCAGATTGTTTGGAATCCGGAATCCATAGGCATGGAATCCGGAATCCAGTCACTGGAATCCGGAATCCACGGGGTGGAATCCGGAATCCAAGACAGTCTTGGATTCCTTTACATGGGGCGCTAACATAAGGACGAACGACCACGAACCGAAGGAATACTGGACTGACCTGAGGTAAACTCATAATTTAACAGTGACTTTATTGTGACTGCGGTATCTAAATGATTTGAATCTGAGATTTCATCATCACAAATGTCACTTAGATTACTAGAAACAAAAATAGAATTGACAACACCTTGGACCTGTCCTTGGTCGGCGGCTAGTCATTGACCAGAGTGGAACTTGGTAGGATTGAGAGGACACTGTGGCCTCTAATGTCCTGGCTTGTTACAGGTATAACAGGAACCCGGTTTGGTTTGAGTCCTAGGCTGAACTGTTGGTATAGGTCTTGCACTGTTGCTGAAAAATTGGGTAGGAGTGGCGGCTGCGACTGGCGTTAAAGTGGAAGGTTCCCATCTGATGCTCGCAAACCTCGACTTGTTTCGCAGCAAGTTCTGTTTGGCTTGGGTACGCGCTCTGGCTTCTGCTCGAATAATCTTTTTCTCATCATCGGAATCCTCTTTCTCGAGGGAAGCGTGGACTTTTGTCAAGCTGCTGGGACGAACAGGGTTCTTTAGCTTCTTCAATGGCGTCGCCGACTTTAAGATTAAACCTGTACTGGTCCTCATTTCCTTTTTTCTTGAAGCGATGCGGCTTGTCAAATTTGAGCTTTTTTCTCTCTTTGAGATGAGTATCGGCAGTATCCGCATGAGAACGCTTGAGGTCCGCCAAGGAGTTATCTAGCATCGATTTCATAGAAGCTAATAGACCTTCGTTTTTCTTGGCAATTGACGACTCAACAATTTTAACAATGTCAGCCTCCTGCATGATCAAGTGGTAATTCGGTCAAAGGAGATGACTTAAAAATAACGTAAGCTGAACAAAATGTCGGCCTAGAATGATCTCCCACGTGACTTACGCCACTTATATAGCCCTCCTTTCTACCCATGCTGCACTTCAACTAAGCCAGCCCCAGTCCCCCTGCTCTTGTGCCGCAGAAATATTTCATTTCTGGCTAATTCGTATCCACTCAAACGCCAGAAATTCCATTTCTTTGCACTCAGTACAGTGTATCAACATAAATAACTTTACGTTTAATCAAGAAAACTTCATACAAGTTAAAGGTACGGCAATGGGCACAAGAGCGGCTCCAAACTTCGCAAACGTATATATGGGCCGGCTAGAGGAAAAATTTGTCTACCAGACGGACCAGTTCGGCTATATCATTGACTGGGTTCGTTTCATAGATGATATATTTCTTATCTGGAATGGATACAATGATCCTCTCACCGCATTCATCGAATACCTTAACGGCGTGGTACCATCCATTAAATCCGCACATGAAGTCTCCCATAACTCGGTTAACTTTCTTGACACTAAGGTCATAAAGGACACAAGAGGCAACATCTGCACTGATGTTTATCAGAAACCCACCGATACCCACCCATACCTACACTGGACTTCAGCAAATCCGCCCCATTTAAAATATAGCATCCCATATAGCCAGGCATTACGACTTAGGAGAATATGCTCATCTACAGACACGCTCAAACAGAGGATAATGGAATATTCAAATTTTTTGTCGCTTGTGGCTACCAGAAAGGAAGAGTGCTGGCAGAAATGCGGAAAGTACTCTCCATAACGCAAGAAGAGAGTCTGCGAGCGAGAGAAAGGGGAACCACTAATCGTATACCCCTGGCAATCGCATATCACATTTATTGCGGAGATAGCTAACAGACACTGGCACTTTCTCCAATCAAAGGAAAGATTGGCACGTATTTTTCAAAAGCCACCACTGGTTGCATATCGGCGACCGAAAAATCTCAGAGATACTGACTCGTGAGCACCAAATTAAAAAGTAAAACTACTAGAGCCAACAGCACAACTGGCAGCTGTGGACCTTGCAGCAAACCGAAATGCGGCTGGTGAAGTCGTATAAATGAAACCTCCACCTTTACAGGGACTCAAGACAGCAAAGTTTTCGACATACTTCATACAGTGAATTGTCAATCGACGTGGATGATTTATATAATCGAATGCAAAATCTGCAAATTACAGTATGTAGGAAAGAGCGAGACAGGCTTTAACCTACGACTCAACAATCACAGAAATCATATTAAAAAAGGAGTTAGTAGCTGCGAACTCAATGAGCACTTTTTACATAACCCAAGAACTCATAACTTTGACAATGACGCAATAATTACCATCATTGAGCAAATTAAACAAAACGACATCGAACGAAAAAAGGAAATCCTTCGCACAAGAGAAATTTTTTGGCAAAGAACTCTTAAAACTTTGCAACCAAATGGACTGAATAAAAGAATAGGCTAGAGAGAAGGGACGCAAATGCCCTTATAAAGAATTGCGTGCAAAAAAGTTTCAAAACATAAGTTATAAAGGGCGTCTTACTCTAGACCGTCAAAACAATTACCGTAATAACGATCTCACAGGACGTTGTTAACTAGTTAACATCACTAATTAACATCACTAATCACTAATAAGTAACTCTAATTATCTGTAAACAAACGAAGAGTATAGACCCCTGATGAAGGCAGAAGCCGAAACGCGTCGGGTCTGAAATAAAGATTTGTATTTATTTGTTGACTATTCTCTACTGTGCAAATTATATATATATATATATATATATATATATATATATATATATATATATATATATCTACCTGATTTTATGAAAACCGGGCCAGCCTGCAAAACTGCAGTTGTACTGACATGCTAAGGAAAATGCCTCGCTTTGCCTAAAAGTACACTCTGCAAGCTATTTCTTACCACCTGAGGTCATCTAGTAGCCATCAAACAGCTAATCTAGGCTTGAATCAGTGCTCTGCAGCTATTTTCAGCTCTTCAACATTAAACCACCTGCAAATCAGAGTGTCGAGCTCAGGGAGTGAACATGTACAAACACTGACCTACATGTATGCTGTCCCATCCCTCCCCCACTGTCTGACATTTGCCGCCTGAGGTGTCAACTCACTGGCACGGCGACGGCTAACAGTTCCGGCAAAAAGGAGCTATTCATCTGAGTGCAAAACAGCTTAGCAAGCGGTTCGGAATTAAGTCAGTGTGCTTGACTTGCAAGAATAATAACCAAACAATCGGTAGAGATTAAACTAAAGACCCGAGTTTTGACCAACCCTACCCCCCCTGGATTGAGATGGGGGGACCCCAAATGCAGGTGGTCTGTTAGCCCTGTCCCCGTAGAGTTGCTGGGAACTAGCCGTGACAGTCCCCCCCCTAGAAAATAAACCGCTAGCCTAAGGTGGACTCGCTGCCGATGGCAGCGAGTCCACCCGGGGCGCGGAGTAAAATTAGTGATTCCGTTTTCAAAAATCCAGGTATATATCTCAGGCAAATGCAATTTTTTCCACTTTAATGTGCTGCTTTAGGCCCCACCACATCATCCAAGTGACAAACGCAGCGAATTTACTGCCCGCCCGGTCATTCACCCGAGATATCTACCTGATTTTATGAAAACCGGGCCAGCCTGCAAAACTGCAGTTGTACTGACATGCTAAGGAAAATGCCTCGCTTTGCCTAAAAGTACACTCTGCAAGCTATTTCTTACCACCTGAGGTCATCTAGTAGCCATCAAACAGCTAATCTAGGCTTGAATCAGTGCTCTGCAGCTATTTTCAGCTCTTCAACATTAAACCACCTGCAAATCAGAGTGTCGAGCTCAGGGAGTGAACATGTACAAACACTGACCTACATGTATGCTGTCCCATCCCTCCCCCACTGTCTGACATTTGCCGCCTGAGGTGTCAACTCACTGGCACGGCGACGGCTAACAGTTCCGGCAAAAAGGAGCTATTCATCTGAGTGCAAAACAGCTTAGCAAGCGGTTCGGAATTAAGTCAGTGTGCTTGACTTGCAAGAATAATAACCAAACAATCGGTAGAGATTAAACTAAAGACCCGAGTTTTGACCAACCCTACCCCCCCTAGATTGAGATGGGGGGACCCCAAATGCAGGTGGTCTGTTAGCCCTGTCCCCGTAGAGTTGCTGGGAACTAGCTGTGACAGTCCCCCCCCTAGAAAATAAACCGCTAGCCTAAGGTGGACTCGCTGCCTATGGCAGCGAGTCCACCCGGGGCGCGGAGTAAAATTAGTGATTCCGTTTTCAAAAATCCAGGTATATATATATATATATATATCTGAGCAAATTCGAAAAAACTGTGCCATAACTTTTTCGCTTTGTGCCGGACGCAGTCCGGGACAAAGCCTTCCGCGGCCGGCCAAAAGTGAGGGGGCTTGGCGTCAAACGGCACACCACAGTGCTCCACGGGGACCAAGCCTTGTGACCATTGGTGAAAGTTGGGTCTGGGACACCATTCAGGGGGGGATAGTGAGGCTTAACATTAGCTGTGCTGTGCAAAAGATCTGAAAGAGAAGTGTTTACTGGCTCTTTGGGGCAAACTGATCGCTTGACTCTGTGCACAGAGCTTAATCTAGCTAGCCGGACACCCTCGAGTGGAGGGTTGGCTAACCCAGGGAGGGTCGGAGCTGCTCTGAGGTCCCTGGGGAACTGCGGGGGAGGGGTGGGGAGGGAGTCCCACAGGCGGCCATGTTGCTCTGTTATAGTCTTGTGTCAGATATGTTGTTGTAAAACCACTCAGATAGTGCTAAAGAAAATTCAATTATGACACTTTGTTGAGCTGAGCGGCATGGCTGTAGCCTGTGCTTAATTTTGGCTGCATTTTCAGTTCATTTTCACCAAAACGGGTCTTTTTCTGGCTGCGATCTGAGCAAATTCGAAAAAACTGTGCCATAACTTTTTCGCTTTGTGCCGGACGCAGTCCGGGACAAAGCCTTCCGCGGCCGGCCAAAAGTGAGGGGGCTTGGCGTCAAACGGCACACCACAGTGCTCCACGGGGACCAAGCTTTGTGACCATTGGTGAAAGTTGGGTCTGGGACACCATTCAGGGGGGGATAGTGAGGCTTAACATTAGCTGTGCTGTGCAAAAGATCTGAAAGAGAAGTGTTTACTGGCTCTTTGGGGCAAACTGATCGCTTGACTCTGTGCACAGAGCTTAATCTAGCTAGCCGGACACCCTCGAGTGGAGGGTTGGCTAACCCAGGGAGGGTCGGAGCTGCTCTGAGGTCCCTGGGGAACTGCGGGGGAGGGGTGGGGAGGGAGTCCCACAGGCGGCCATGTTGCTCTGTTATAGTCTTGTGTCAGATATGTTGTTGTAAAACCACTCAGATAGTGCTAAAGAAAATTCAATTATGACACTTTGTTGAGCTGAGCGGCATGGCTGTAGCCTGTGCTTAATTTTGGCTGCATTTTCAGTTCATTTTCACCAAAACGGGTCTTTTTCTGGCTGCGATCTGAGCAAATTCGAAAAAACTGTGCCATAACTTTTTCGCTTTGTGCCGGACGCAGTCCGGGACAAAGCCTTCCGCGGCCGGCCAAAAGTGAGGGGGCTTGGCGTCAAACGGCACACCACAGTGCTCCACGGGGACCAAGCTTTGTGACCATTGGTGAAAGTTGGGTCTGGGACACCATTCAGGGGGGGATAGTGAGGCTTAACATTAGCTGTGCTGTGCAAAAGATCTGAAAGAGAAGTGTTTACTGGCTCTTTGGGGCAAACTGATCGCTTGACTCTGTGCACAGAGCTTAATCTAGCTAGCCGGACACCCTCGAGTGGAGGGTTGGCTAACCCAGGGAGGGTCGGAGCTGCTCTGAGGTCCCTGGGGAACTGCGGGGGAGGGGTGGGGAGGGAGTCCCACAGGCGGCCATGTTGCTCTGTTATAGTCTTGTGTCAGATATGTTGTTGTAAAACCACTCAGATAGTGCTAAAGAAAATTCAATTCTGACACTTTGTTGAGCTGAGCGGCATGGCTGTAGCCTGTGCTTAATTTTGGCTGCATTTTCAGTTCATTTTCACCAAAACGGGTCTTTTTCTGGCTGCGATCTGAGCAAATTCGAAAAAACTGTGCCATAACTTTTTCGCTTTGTGCCGGACGCAGTCCGGGACAAAGCCTTCCGCGGCCGGCCAAAAGTGAGGGGGCTTGGCGTCAAACGGCACACCACAGTGCTCCACGGGGACCAAGCTTTGTGACCATTGGTGAAAGTTGGGTCTGGGACACCATTCAGGGGGGGATAGTGAGGCTTAACATTAGCTGTGCTGTGCAAAAGATCTGAAAGAGAAGTGTTTACTGGCTCTTTGGGGCAAACTGATCGCTTGACTCTGTGCACAGAGCTTAATCTAGCTAGCCGGACACCCTCGAGTGGAGGGTTGGCTAACCCAGGGAGGGTCGGAGCTGCTCTGAGGTCCCTGGGGAACTGCGGGGGAGGGGTGGGGAGGGAGTCCCACAGGCGGCCATGTTGCTCTGTTATAGTCTTGTGTCAGATATGTTGTTGTAAAACCACTCAGATAGTGCTAAAGAAAATTCAATTCTGACACTTTGTTGAGCTGAGCGGCATGGCTGTAGCCTGTGCTTAATTTTGGCTGCATTTTCAGTTCATTTTCACCAAAACGGGTCTTTTTCTGGCTGCGATCTGAGCAAATTCGAAAAAACTGTGCCATAACTTTTTCGCTTTGTGCCGGACGCAGTCCGGGACAAAGCCTTCCGCGGCCGGCCAAAAGTGAGGGGGCTTGGCGTCAAACGGCACACCACAGTGCTCCACGGGGACCAAGCTTTGTGACCATTGGTGAAAGTTGGGTCTGGGACACCATTCAGGGGGGGATAGTGAGGCTTAACATTAGCTGTGCTGCGCAAAAGATCTGAAAGAGAAGTGTTTACTGGCTCTTTGGGGCAAACTGATCGCTTGACTCTGTGCACAGAGCTTAATCTAGCTAGCCGGACACCCTCGAGTGGAGGGTTGGCTAACCCAGGGAGGGTCGGAGCTGCTCTGAGGTCCCTGGGGAACTGCGGGGGAGGGATGGGGAGGGAGTCCCACAGGCGGCCATGTTGCTCTGTTATAGTCTTGTGTCAGATATGTTGTTGTAAAACCACTCAGATAGTGCTAAAGAAAATTCAATTATGACACTTTGTTGAGCTGAGCGGCATGGCTGTAGCCTGTGCTTAATTTTGGCTGCATTTTCAGTTCATTTTCACCAAAACGGGTCTTTTTCTGGCTGCGATCTGAGCAAATTCGAAAAAACTGTGCCATAACTTTTTCGCTTTGTGCCGGACGCAGTCCGGGACAAAGCCTTCCGCGGCCGGCCAAAAGTGAGGGGGCTTGGCGTCAAACGGCACACCACAGTGCTCCACGGGGACCAAGCTTTGTGACCATTGGTGAAAGTTGGGTCTGGGACACCATTCAGGGGGGGATAGTGAGGCTTAACATTAGCTGTGCTGTGCAAAAGATCTGAAAGAGAAGTGTTTACTGGCTCTTTGGGGCAAACTGATCGCTTGACTCTGTGCACAGAGCTTAATCTAGCTAGCCGGACACCCTCGAGTGGAGGGTTGGCTAACCCAGGGAGGGTCGGAGCTGCTCTGAGGTCCCTGGGGAACTGCGGGGGAGGGGTGGGGAGGGAGTCCCACAGGCGGCCATGTTGCTCTGTTATAGTCTTGTGTCAGATATGTTGTTGTAAAACCACTCAGATAGTGCTAAAGAAAATTCAATTATGACACTTTGTTGAGCTGAGCGGCATGGCTGTAGCCTGTGCTTAATTTTGGCTGCATTTTCAGTTCATTTTCACCAAAACGGGTCTTTTTCTGGCTGCGATCTGAGCAAATTCGAAAAAACTGTGCCATAACTTTTTCGCTTTGTGCCGGACGCAGTCCGGGACAAAGCCTTCCGCGGCCGGCCAAAAGTGAGGGGGCTTGGCGTCAAACGGCACACCACAGTGCTCCACGGGGACCAAGCTTTGTGACCATTGGTGAAAGTTGGGTCTGGGACACCATTCAGGGGGGGATAGTGAGGCTTAACATTAGCTGTGCTGTGCAAAAGATCTGAAAGAGAAGTGTTTACTGGCTCTTTGGGGCAAACTGATCGCTTGACTCTGTGCACAGAGCTTAATCTAGCTAGCCGGACACCCTCGAGTGGAGGGTTGGCTAACCCAGGGAGGGTCGGAGCTGCTCTGAGGTCCCTGGGGAACTGCGGGGGAGGGGTGGGGAGGGAGTCCCACAGGCGGCCATGTTGCTCTGTTATAGTCTTGTGTCAGATATGTTGTTGTAAAACCACTCAGATAGTGCTAAAGAAAATTCAATTATGACACTTTGTTGAGCTGAGCGGCATGGCTGTAGCCTGTGCTTAATTTTGGCTGCATTTTCAGTTCATTTTCACCAAAACGGGTCTTTTTCTGGCTGCGATCTGAGCAAATTCGAAAAAACTGTGCCATAACTTTTTCGCTTTGTGCCGGACGCAGTCCGGGACAAAGCCTTCCGCGGCCGGCCAAAAGTGAGGGGGCTTGGCGTCAAACGGCACACCACAGTGCTCCACGGGGACCAAGCTTTGTGACCATTGGTGAAAGTTGGGTCTGGGACACCATTCAGGGGGGGATAGTGAGGCTTAACATTAGCTGTGCTGTGCAAAAGATCTGAAAGAGAAGTGTTTACTGGCTCTTTGGGGCAAACTGATCGCTTGACTCTGTGCACAGAGCTTAATCTAGCTAGCCGGACACCCTCGAGTGGAGGGTTGGCTAACCCAGGGAGGGTCGGAGCTGCTCTGAGGTCCCTGGGGAACTGCGGGGGAGGGGTGGGGAGGGAGTCCCACAGGCGGCCATGTTGCTCTGTTATAGTCTTGTGTCAGATATGTTGTTGTAAAACCACTCAGATAGTGCTAAAGAAAATTCAATTATGACACTTTGTTGAGCTGAGCGGCATGGCTGTAGCCTGTGCTTAATTTTGGCTGCATTTTCAGTTCATTTTCACCAAAACGGGTCTTTTTCTGGCTGCGATCTGAGCAAATTCGAAAAAACTGTGCCATAACTTTTTCGCTTTGTGCCGGACGCAGTCCGGGACAAAGCCTTCCGCGGCCGGCCAAAAGTGAGGGGGCTTGGCGTCAAACGGCACACCACAGTGCTCCACGGGGACCAAGCTTTGTGACCATTGGTGAAAGTTGGGTCTGGGACACCATTCAGGGGGGGATAGTGAGGCTTAACATTAGCTGTGCTGTGCAAAAGATCTGAAAGAGAAGTGTTTACTGGCTCTTTGGGGCAAACTGATCGCTTGACTCTGTGCACAGAGCTTAATCTAGCTAGCCGGACACCCTCGAGTGGAGGGTTGGCTAACCCAGGGAGGGTCGGAGCTGCTCTGAGGTCCCTGGGGAACTGCGGGGGAGGGGTGGGGAGGGAGTCCCACAGGCGGCCATGTTGCTCTGTTATAGTCTTGTGTCAGATATGTTGTTGTAAAACCACTCAGATAGTGCTAAAGAAAATTCAATTATGACACTTTGTTGAGCTGAGCGGCATGGCTGTAGCCTGTGCTTAATTTTGGCTGCATTTTCAGTTCATTTTCACCAAAACGGGTCTTTTTCTGGCTGCGATCTGAGCAAATTCGAAAAAACTGTGCCATAACTTTTTCGCTTTGTGCCGGACGCAGTCCGGGACAAAGCCTTCCGCGGCCGGCCAAAAGTGAGGGGGCTTGGCGTCAAACGGCACACCACAGTGCTCCACGGGGACCAAGCTTTGTGACCATTGGTGAAAGTTGGGTCTGGGACACCATTCAGGGGGGGATAGTGAGGCTTAACATTAGCTGTGCTGTGCAAAAGATCTGAAAGAGAAGTGTTTACTGGCTCTTTGGGGCAAACTGATCGCTTGACTCTGTGCACAGAGCTTAATCTAGCTAGCCGGACACCCTCGAGTGGAGGGTTGGCTAACCCAGGGAGGGTCGGAGCTGCTCTGAGGTCCCTGGGGAACTGCGGGGGAGGGGTGGGGAGGGAGTCCCACAGGCGGCCATGTTGCTCTGTTATAGTCTTGTGTCAGATATGTTGTTGTAAAACCACTCAGATAGTGCTAAAGAAAATTCAATTATGACACTTTGTTGAGCTGAGCGGCATGGCTGTAGCCTGTGCTTAATTTTGGCTGCATTTTCAGTTCATTTTCACCAAAACGGGTCTTTTTCTGGCTGCGATCTGAGCAAATTCGAAAAAACTGTGCCATAACTTTTTCGCTTTGTGCCGGACGCAGTCCGGGACAAAGCCTTCCGCGGCCGGCCAAAAGTGAGGGGGCTTGGCGTCAAACGGCACACCACAGTGCTCCACGGGGACCAAGCTTTGTGACCATTGGTGAAAGTTGGGTCTGGGACACCATTCAGGGGGGGATAGTGAGGCTTAACATTAGCTGTGCTGTGCAAAAGATCTGAAAGAGAAGTGTTTACTGGCTCTTTGGGGCAAACTGATCGCTTGACTCTGTGCACAGAGCTTAATCTAGCTAGCCGGACACCCTCGAGTGGAGGGTTGGCTAACCCAGGGAGGGTCGGAGCTGCTCTGAGGTCCCTGGGGAACTGCGGGGGAGGGATGGGGAGGGAGTCCCACAGGCGGCCATGTTGCTCTGTTATAGTCTTGTGTCAGATATGTTGTTGTAAAACCACTCAGATAGTGCTAAAGAAAATTCAATTATGACACTTTGTTGAGCTGAGCGGCATGGCTGTAGCCTGTGCTTAATTTTGGCTGCATTTTCAGTTCATTTTCACCAAAACGGGTCTTTTTCTGGCTGCGATCTGAGCAAATTCGAAAAAACTGTGCCATAACTTTTTCGCTTTGTGCCGGACGCAGTCCGGGACAAAGCCTTCCGCGGCCGGCCAAAAGTGAGGGGGCTTGGCGTCAAACGGCACACCACAGTGCTCCACGGGGACCAAGCTTTGTGACCATTGGTGAAAGTTGGGTCTGGGACACCATTCAGGGGGGGATAGTGAGGCTTAACATTAGCTGTGCTGTGCAAAAGATCTGAAAGAGAAGTGTTTACTGGCTCTTTGGGGCAAACTGATCGCTTGACTCTGTGCACAGAGCTTAATCTAGCTAGCCGGACACCCTCGAGTGGAGGGTTGGCTAACCCAGGGAGGGTCGGAGCTGCTCTGAGGTCCCTGGGGAACTGCGGGGGAGGGATGGGGAGGGAGTCCCACAGGCGGCCATGTTGCTCTGTTATAGTCTTGTGTCAGATATGTTGTTGTAAAACCACTCAGATAGTGCTAAAGAAAATTCAATTATGACACTTTGTTGAGCTGAGCGGCATGGCTGTAGCCTGTGCTTAATTTTGGCTGCATTTTCAGTTCATTTTCACCAAAACGGGTCTTTTTCTGGCTGCGATCTGAGCAAATTCGAAAAAACTGTGCCATAACTTTTTCGCTTTGTGCCGGACGCAGTCCGGGACAAAGCCTTCCGCGGCCGGCCAAAAGTGAGGGGGCTTGGCGTCAAACGGCACACCACAGTGCTCCACGGGGACCAAGCTTTGTGACCATTGGTGAAAGTTGGGTCTGGGACACCATTCAGGGGGGGATAGTGAGGCTTAACATTAGCTGTGCTGTGCAAAAGATCTGAAAGAGAAGTGTTTACTGGCTCTTTGGGGCAAACTGATCGCTTGACTCTGTGCACAGAGCTTAATCTAGCTAGCCGGACACCCTCGAGTGGAGGGTTGGCTAACCCAGGGAGGGTCGGAGCTGCTCTGAGGTCCCTGGGGAACTGCGGGGGAGGGGTGGGGAGGGAGTCCCACAGGCGGCCATGTTGCTCTGTTATAGTCTTGTGTCAGATATGTTGTTGTAAAACCACTCAGATAGTGCTAAAGAAAATTCAATTATGACACTTTGTTGAGCTGAGCGGCATGGCTGTATCCTGTGCTTAATTTTGGCTGCATTTTCAGTTCATTTTCACCAAAACGGGTCTTTTTCTGGCTGCGATCTGAGCAAATTCGAAAAAACTGTGCCATAACTTTTTCGCTTTGTGCCGGACGCAGTCCGGGACAAAGCCTTCCGCGGCCGGCCAAAAGTGAGGGGGCTTGGCGTCAAACGGCACACCACAGTGCTCCACGGGGACCAAGCTTTGTGACCATTGGTGAAAGTTGGGTCTGGGACACCATTCAGGGGGGGATAGTGAGGCTTAACATTAGCTGTGCTGTGCAAAAGATCTGAAAGAGAAGTGTTTACTGGCTCTTTGGGGCAAACTGATCGCTTGACTCTGTGCACAGAGCTTAATCTAGCTAGCCGGACACCCTCGAGTGGAGGGTTGGCTAACCCAGGGAGGGTCGGAGCTGCTCTGAGGTCCCTGGGGAACTGCGGGGGAGGGGTGGGGAGGGAGTCCCACAGGCGGCCATGTTGCTCTGTTATAGTCTTGTGTCAGATATGTTGTTGTAAAACCACTCAGATAGTGCTAAAGAAAATTCAATTATGACACTTTGTTGAGCTGAGCGGCATGGCTGTAGCCTGTGCTTAATTTTGGCTGCATTTTCAGTTCATTTTCACCAAAACGGGTCTTTTTCTGGCTGCGATCTGAGCAAATTCGAAAAAACTGTGCCATAACTTTTTCGCTTTGTGCCGGACGCAGTCCGGGACAAAGCCTTCCGCGGCCGGCCAAAAGTGAGGGGGCTTGGCGTCAAACGGCACACCACAGTGCTCCACGGGGACCAAGCTTTGTGACCATTGGTGAAAGTTGGGTCTGGGACACCATTCAGGGGGGGATAGTGAGGCTTAACATTAGCTGTGCTGTGCAAAAGATCTGAAAGAGAAGTGTTTACTGGCTCTTTGGGGCAAACTGATCGCTTGACTCTGTGCACAGAGCTTAATCTAGCTAGCCGGACACCCTCGAGTGGAGGGTTGGCTAACCCAGGGAGGGTCGGAGCTGCTCTGAGGTCCCTGGGGAACTGCGGGGGAGGGGTGGGGAGGGAGTCCCACAGGCGGCCATGTTGCTCTGTTATAGTCTTGTGTCAGATATGTTGTTGTAAAACCACTCAGATAGTGCTAAAGAAAATTCAATTATGACACTTTGTTGAGCTGAGCGGCATGGCTGTAGCCTGTGCTTAATTTTGGCTGCATTTTCAGTTCATTTTCACCAAAACGGGTCTTTTTCTGGCTGCGATCTGAGCAAATTCGAAAAAACTGTGCCATAACTTTTTCGCTTTGTGCCGGACGCAGTCCGGGACAAAGCCTTCCGCGGCCGGCCAAAAGTGAGGGGGCTTGGCGTCAAACGGCACACCACAGTGCTCCACGGGGACCAAGCTTTGTGACCATTGGTGAAAGTTGGGTCTGGGACACCATTCAGGGGGGGATAGTGAGGCTTAACATTAGCTGTGCTGTGCAAAAGATCTGAAAGAGAAGTGTTTACTGGCTCTTTGGGGCAAACTGATCGCTTGACTCTGTGCACAGAGCTTAATCTAGCTAGCCGGACACCCTCGAGTGGAGGGTTGGCTAACCCAGGGAGGGTCGGAGCTGCTCTGAGGTCCCTGGGGAACTGCGGGGGAGGGGTGGGGAGGGAGTCCCACAGGCGGCCATGTTGCTCTGTTATAGTCTTGTGTCAGATATGTTGTTGTAAAACCACTCAGATAGTGCTAAAGAAAATTCAATTATGACACTTTGTTGAGCTGAGCGGCATGGCTGTAGCCTGTGCTTAATTTTGGCTGCATTTTCAGTTCATTTTCACCAAAACGGGTCTTTTTCTGGCTGCGATCTGAGCAAATTCGAAAAAACTGTGCCATAACTTTTTCGCTTTGTGCCGGACGCAGTCCGGGACAAAGCCTTCCGCGGCCGGCCAAAAGTGAGGGGGCTTGGCGTCAAACGGCACACCACAGTGCTCCACGGGGACCAAGCTTTGTGACCATTGGTGAAAGTTGGGTCTGGGACACCATTCAGGGGGGGATAGTGAGGCTTAACATTAGCTGTGCTGTGCAAAAGATCTGAAAGAGAAGTGTTTACTGGCTCTTTGGGGCAAACTGATCGCTTGACTCTGTGCACAGAGCTTAATCTAGCTAGCCGGACACCCTCGAGTGGAGGGTTGGCTAACCCAGGGAGGGTCGGAGCTGCTCTGAGGTCCCTGGGGAACTGCGGGGGAGGGATGGGGAGGGAGTCCCACAGGCGGCCATGTTGCTCTGTTATAGTCTTGTGTCAGATATGTTGTTGTAAAACCACTCAGATAGTGCTAAAGAAAATTCAATTATGACACTTTGTTGAGCTGAGCGGCATGGCTGTAGCCTGTGCTTAATTTTGGCTGCATTTTCAGTTCATTTTCACCAAAACGGGTCTTTTTCTGGCTGCGATCTGAGCAAATTCGAAAAAACTGTGCCATAACTTTTTCGCTTTGTGCCGGACGCAGTCCGGGACAAAGCCTTCCGCGGCCGGCCAAAAGTGAGGGGGCTTGGCGTCAAACGGCACACCACAGTGCTCCACGGGGACCAAGCTTTGTGACCATTGGTGAAAGTTGGGTCTGGGACACCATTCAGGGGGGGATAGTGAGGCTTAACATTAGCTGTGCTGTGCAAAAGATCTGAAAGAGAAGTGTTTACTGGCTCTTTGGGGCAAACTGATCGCTTGACTCTGTGCACAGAGCTTAATCTAGCTAGCCGGACACCCTCGAGTGGAGGGTTGGCTAACCCAGGGAGGGTCGGAGCTGCTCTGAGGTCCCTGGGGAACTGCGGGGGAGGGATGGGGAGGGAGTCCCACAGGCGGCCATGTTGCTCTGTTATAGTCTTGTGTCAGATATGTTGTTGTAAAACCACTCAGATAGTGCTAAAGAAAATTCAATTATGACACTTTGTTGAGCTGAGCGGCATGGCTGTAGCCTGTGCTTAATTTTGGCTGCATTTTCAGTTCATTTTCACCAAAACGGGTCTTTTTCTGGCTGCGATCTGAGCAAATTCGAAAAAACTGTGCCATAACTTTTTCGCTTTGTGCCGGACGCAGTCCGGGACAAAGCCTTCCGCGGCCGGCCAAAAGTGAGGGGGCTTGGCGTCAAACGGCACACCACAGTGCTCCACGGGGACCAAGCTTTGTGACCATTGGTGAAAGTTGGGTCTGGGACACCATTCAGGGGGGGATAGTGAGGCTTAACATTAGCTGTGCTGTGCAAAAGATCTGAAAGAGAAGTGTTTACTGGCTCTTTGGGGCAAACTGATCGCTTGACTCTGTGCACAGAGCTTAATCTAGCTAGCCGGACACCCTCGAGTGGAGGGTTGGCTAACCCAGGGAGGGTCGGAGCTGCTCTGAGGTCCCTGGGGAACTGCGGGGGAGGGGTGGGGAGGGAGTCCCACAGGCGGCCATGTTGCTCTGTTATAGTCTTGTGTCAGATATGTTGTTGTAAAACCACTCAGATAGTGCTAAAGAAAATTCAATTATGACACTTTGTTGAGCTGAGCGGCATGGCTGTATCCTGTGCTTAATTTTGGCTGCATTTTCAGTTCATTTTCACCAAAACGGGTCTTTTTCTGGCTGCGATCTGAGCAAATTCGAAAAAACTGTGCCATAACTTTTTCGCTTTGTGCCGGACGCAGTCCGGGACAAAGCCTTCCGCGGCCGGCCAAAAGTGAGGGGGCTTGGCGTCAAACGGCACACCACAGTGCTCCACGGGGACCAAGCTTTGTGACCATTGGTGAAAGTTGGGTCTGGGACACCATTCAGGGGGGGATAGTGAGGCTTAACATTAGCTGTGCTGTGCAAAAGATCTGAAAGAGAAGTGTTTACTGGCTCTTTGGGGCAAACTGATCGCTTGACTCTGTGCACAGAGCTTAATCTAGCTAGCCGGACACCCTCGAGTGGAGGGTTGGCTAACCCAGGGAGGGTCGGAGCTGCTCTGAGGTCCCTGGGGAACTGCGGGGGAGGGGTGGGGAGGGAGTCCCACAGGCGGCCATGTTGCTCTGTTATAGTCTTGTGTCAGATATGTTGTTGTAAAACCACTCAGATAGTGCTAAAGAAAATTCAATTATGACACTTTGTTGAGCTGAGCGGCATGGCTGTAGCCTGTGCTTAATTTTGGCTGCATTTTCAGTTCATTTTCACCAAAACGGGTCTTTTTCTGGCTGCGATCTGAGCAAATTCGAAAAAACTGTGCCATAACTTTTTCGCTTTGTGCCGGACGCAGTCCGGGACAAAGCCTTCCGCGGCCGGCCAAAAGTGAGGGGGCTTGGCGTCAAACGGCACACCACAGTGCTCCACGGGGACCAAGCTTTGTGACCATTGGTGAAAGTTGGGTCTGGGACACCATTCAGGGGGGGATAGTGAGGCTTAACATTAGCTGTGCTGTGCAAAAGATCTGAAAGAGAAGTGTTTACTGGCTCTTTGGGGCAAACTGATCGCTTGACTCTGTGCACAGAGCTTAATCTAGCTAGCCGGACACCCTCGAGTGGAGGGTTGGCTAACCCAGGGAGGGTCGGAGCTGCTCTGAGGTCCCTGGGGAACTGCGGGGGAGGGGTGGGGAGGGAGTCCCACAGGCGGCCATGTTGCTCTGTTATAGTCTTGTGTCAGATATGTTGTTGTAAAACCACTCAGATAGTGCTAAAGAAAATTCAATTATGACACTTTGTTGAGCTGAGCGGCATGGCTGTAGCCTGTGCTTAATTTTGGCTGCATTTTCAGTTCATTTTCACCAAAACGGGTCTTTTTCTGGCTGCGATCTGAGCAAATTCGAAAAAACTGTGCCATAACTTTTTCGCTTTGTGCCGGACGCAGTCCGGGACAAAGCCTTCCGCGGCCGGCCAAAAGTGAGGGGGCTTGGCGTCAAACGGCACACCACAGTGCTCCACGGGGACCAAGCTTTGTGACCATTGGTGAAAGTTGGGTCTGGGACACCATTCAGGGGGGGATAGTGAGGCTTAACATTAGCTGTGCTGTGCAAAAGATCTGAAAGAGAAGTGTTTACTGGCTCTTTGGGGCAAACTGATCGCTTGACTCTGTGCACAGAGCTTAATCTAGCTAGCCGGACACCCTCGAGTGGAGGGTTGGCTAACCCAGGGAGGGTCGGAGCTGCTCTGAGGTCCCTGGGGAACTGCGGGGGAGGGGTGGGGAGGGAGTCCCACAGGCGGCCATGTTGCTCTGTTATAGTCTTGTGTCAGATATGTTGTTGTAAAACCACTCAGATAGTGCTAAAGAAAATTCAATTATGACACTTTGTTGAGCTGAGCGGCATGGCTGTAGCCTGTGCTTAATTTTGGCTGCATTTTCAGTTCATTTTCACCAAAACGGGTCTTTTTCTGGCTGCGATCTGAGCAAATTCGAAAAAACTGTGCCATAACTTTTTCGCTTTGTGCCGGACGCAGTCCGGGACAAAGCCTTCCGCGGCCGGCCAAAAGTGAGGGGGCTTGGCGTCAAACGGCACACCACAGTGCTCCACGGGGACCAAGCTTTGTGACCATTGGTGAAAGTTGGGTCTGGGACACCATTCAGGGGGGGATAGTGAGGCTTAACATTAGCTGTGCTGTGCAAAAGATCTGAAAGAGAAGTGTTTACTGGCTCTTTGGGGCAAACTGATCGCTTGACTCTGTGCACAGAGCTTAATCTAGCTAGCCGGACACCCTCGAGTGGAGGGTTGGCTAACCCAGGGAGGGTCGGAGCTGCTCTGAGGTCCCTGGGGAACTGCGGGGGAGGGGTGGGGAGGGAGTCCCACAGGCGGCCATGTTGCTCTGTTATAGTCTTGTGTCAGATATGTTGTTGTAAAACCACTCAGATAGTGCTAAAGAAAATTCAATTATGACACTTTGTTGAGCTGAGCGGCATGGCTGTAGCCTGTGCTTAATTTTGGCTGCATTTTCAGTTCATTTTCACCAAAACGGGTCTTTTTCTGGCTGCGATCTGAGCAAATTCGAAAAAACTGTGCCATAACTTTTTCGCTTTGTGCCGGACGCAGTCCGGGACAAAGCCTTCCGCGGCCGGCCAAAAGTGAGGGGGCTTGGCGTCAAACGGCACACCACAGTGCTCCACGGGGACCAAGCTTTGTGACCATTGGTGAAAGTTGGGTCTGGGACACCATTCAGGGGGGGATAGTGAGGCTTAACATTAGCTGTGCTGTGCAAAAGATCTGAAAGAGAAGTGTTTACTGGCTCTTTGGGGCAAACTGATCGCTTGACTCTGTGCACAGAGCTTAATCTAGCTAGCCGGACACCCTCGAGTGGAGGGTTGGCTAACCCAGGGAGGGTCGGAGCTGCTCTGAGGTCCCTGGGGAACTGCGGGGGAGGGGTGGGGAGGGAGTCCCACAGGCGGCCATGTTGCTCTGTTATAGTCTTGTGTCAGATATGTTGTTGTAAAACCACTCAGATAGTGCTAAAGAAAATTCAATTATGACACTTTGTTGAGCTGAGCGGCATGGCTGTAGCCTGTGCTTAATTTTGGCTGCATTTTCAGTTCATTTTCACCAAAACGGGTCTTTTTCTGGCTGCGATCTGAGCAAATTCGAAAAAACTGTGCCATAACTTTTTCGCTTTGTGCCGGACGCAGTCCGGGACAAAGCCTTCCGCGGCCGGCCAAAAGTGAGGGGGCTTGGCGTCAAACGGCACACCACAGTGCTCCACGGGGACCAAGCTTTGTGACCATTGGTGAAAGTTGGGTCTGGGACACCATTCAGGGGGGGATAGTGAGGCTTAACATTAGCTGTGCTGTGCAAAAGATCTGAAAGAGAAGTGTTTACTGGCTCTTTGGGGCAAACTGATCGCTTGACTCTGTGCACAGAGCTTAATCTAGCTAGCCGGACACCCTCGAGTGGAGGGTTGGCTAACCCAGGGAGGGTCGGAGCTGCTCTGAGGTCCCTGGGGAACTGCGGGGGAGGGGTGGGGAGGGAGTCCCACAGGCGGCCATGTTGCTCTGTTATAGTCTTGTGTCAGATATGTTGTTGTAAAACCACTCAGAATATATATATATATATATATATATATATGTATATTTAACAATTATTCTACGAGGGCGCGCTGGATATCGAATGATAGATAACCAACGAGGCGCGTAGCGCCGAGTTGGTTATAATCATTTGATATCCAGCAAGCCCGAGTAGAATAATTGTTTTATTAAAAACTTAACCACTATTTAAAAAGAAAACCAGAAAGAACGGGAAAAATGAGAAAAGAAATTTAAGCGGAACAAGAATCGATCACATGACTGAACGAAAAAGGCGCCAAAACCTCGCGAAGTGTTGCAGCGTTTCATTGCAAAGCTGAATGAATCAATGAAAACTGCTCGAAAGTGAACAAAGTAGCACACGTTTTGGAAAAAAATCTTCTAATTATTGGCTCTGAAATATGGTACATGTTTGATTTTTCCTGAACATTGTTGTTATCATCGTTCAAAGCGGATTGAAGCTGTACAATTTCACCATATAGCTGCTGGAGTTGAAACTGAACAAGTTTGTAATCTGTTCGCACAACGGAGCCATCATGTACGTGTTTGATCGAACTGAAGACAGAACAAATTTGAACAGTTGAACTTGAAGAGGTATTTTCTATGCAGCTCAGAAGCAAGATTACTGTAGCGAGGAACATTAGAATTCACCATCATAGTTTGTTAAACGCAAAGCGCAAAATGCAGTTGTTCTCGATTTAGAGGTTGCGGACGGAATGGTAAAAACAACATTCAAACAACTGGAAAAGCGATTCAACTCCGTTTACATGGCATCCAATTTCTATCTGAGCATTTGGACCTGTTGGAACATAGAGCTACAACAAGTGCAGGTAAATCAGTGTCCTGATTTTTCATGTTAAAGCCGAAAAACAATCTCGCCCTTCCTTCCTTCTTGGTAGTTTGCAGCTGTATTTTTTTAGCACTTGTTTAGACTGCTTCATGATTTTCGCACCGACTCGCCATGAATGTGTGATAGTTTTTATTAAATGCTCCAACCCCATTGCATTGTGTTTTATTTTATTTCTTGTCTTGATATTTTGAAGTGGAAATCCTTTTTGATAATACCTACCTTTTGTTCAATTTCAATGATCGTGGCGACGATCGATGAAAGAAATTAATTGTAAACACAACGCTTAATGCTTAAATTTCTATTTCTGCACAGTTTCTTCAAACAATTTTGACTTGTGTTAGACGACGCTGTTGGTGATGCTTGTTGGTGACGTTGTTGGAATTTCTGCTAATTTAAATTTGCTGGCAAGTGATTTTTCTCGTCCATTTTTCTCGTCGGGTTGCTCGCGAGGAAAAAACTTTCAGCTCACTTTGTTGTTGAGTGTTCATTGACCATATTTGGTCGCAGCAGGTATATGAGCTGATAGCCTAGCTCCGTTGAGCCAATCAAAATGCTAGAAATCCAATATACCTAGTCCAGTTTTTAATAAATATATATATACATCTTTTGTCTTCACAACGCGAAAACAAAAGAATAAATATGAAAACAAAAGGTATATATATATGTATATATATTTTTCAAGTTGCAATGTTTTTGAAAACGGGTGTATATATATATATATATATATATATATATATAACTTCAAATTTCTTGTGTGGAACGGTTTTCAGAGAGCGCTCAACTTTTTAGGAGCAGTATTAAATTATTCAAAAAGGTTCCAGGCTGAAAGAGTGTGGTCATCCATTGACTATACGAAACAGACCTGTCGCATTAAATCGATGAAATACTTTTGAAGCCTGGAACCTTTTTGAATAATTTTATATATATATATATATATATATATATATATATATATATATATATATATATATATATATATATATATATAATTTGCACAATAGAGGATAGTCAACAAATAAATAAAATCTTTATTTCAGACCCGACGCGTTTCGGCTTCTGCCTATATATATATATATATCTATCTACCCGGATTTTTGAAAACGGTACCGCTCGGTTGAGGTGTCCGAGCGGTGTGTCACGAGCTCTTTTATGTCGTTCAGAAACTATCTCCAAAGTAGGCAATATAAAAATTATGAGTGCCAGCAGTCCTTCTTTCTTCTCCCCTCTCTCCCCTCCCTTCTCTTTTCTCTCCCGTGTGGTTTCTAGGCTCATGGGAGTAAAAAAAAACCCAGTCGTTCCGGTGAAAATGGGCAAATCTTCAGGAGCCACCTTTTCAAAAATCCAGGTATATATATATATATATATATATATATGATTATTTCATGTTTTCACATTTAATACTAGACAACTGCTTTGCAAGCATTTAAATAGCTTCTGAACATTTTCTACCAAGTCAGTAAAACGATACCCTAGGTGTCAGATACCTTTCCGCAGAACACCCTCTGATGTCAAAGATAAACTATCTAAGCAGTGTGTCAAACCTGCCAGGAATGATAAGTTCAGGAAAGACCGGAAGATTTAAAAATAGTAGAAATAGGCTCAGGCCATAACCGGCTCGAAATATTTCAGTTTCTATGACTGAGAGTAATCTGAACGGTGGCTGATTTTGTATCATGATCACTGAAATTACTTTAGACACAATTCATTTGAGAAGACTTTGGATTCAAGCAATCAAGAGACTGTGCGGCAAGGGCTCATGTATGTAACTTCCGATTTATAACTACATCTATCCTCGGTGGCTGCTTTATGAAGACTATGAAGACTCAGGAGTATATTTTTACTATGACTCATAGTCAAAATATACTCCTGAGTAGACGGTTGCTATGAAAACGTCAATCATCATAGACACGTCATTGACAGAGGAAAAATTTCTCTGATAAATTTTAGGAAAAGTCACGAGATTTGATGATTATTCGTCTAGCCGTTTAAAAGTTATAATTCGTTAAAGTCAGCGCGGGCACAATGTGCCGCCGCCCCCCCCCCCCCAGGCTAAATAGGGTAAATTTTTTTCACTAGCCCTTTCCATTGTATACTAGCCACATCATATATACTGAATGGAGATGAATTTATTAAGAATCAGAGATAGATGAACAAGAACGGTTTATTTTTCAAGTGAAGTTTGGTTTGCACAATAACCTGAACTTGAAACTGCTCAAACGTAGAAACATGTTCGATGTAGCATCGATAAGTACAGTAAAAATGGATACGAGTAAGCAAGCTGTTTAAATTTGTAAAAATTACAAGTAGAGCGTGTTTCTTTGGCAGCCAACTTAATTCCAAATAAAATGTATGTGAATTAATGGTCTGTTTTATTTATTTATTTATTTATTTACTTATTTTGCCGTTGCATCCCCGTTACCTTTCAGGTGAATTTCCTCCCCTCCCCCACCTCTTGCCCAATGGGTAGCGTGGTCCTCTTTTTCAACTGCTGAAGTTGATATCCTTTACTGCGATGGTCATCATCATGTCTTCTTTCATACATTCATACATATAATTATTTCAGATATTTACATTTAATATGCAAACCGACAACCGATTACCCAAGCTGCTGGTACCTAAGACGACTTTCTTCACGAGATTGTGTGTGACATGTTTATATGCAATCAACAAATAAATATTATCCAGCTGCTTTGCAAGCATTTAAATTGTTTCTGAGTATTTTCTACCATGACAGTAAAACGTTACTCTGGGTACGGTGTCAGGTGCTTTCTGCGAACTGAAAAAAAAACCCTGTGGTACAGGGTAAACTATCTGAATTTCTCAGACTTTCCACGAACAAAACAATTCAGGAAAAACCGGAAGATTAATATTTCGGTTTCTGTGAAAGAGTAGTCTGCCGGTGGTTGATTTCGCCTTATGGTCTTTGAAATTACTTTAGAGAAATTTAGACACAATTCATTAAATAGAAGATTTCGGATTCAGGCCAGCAAGAGACATTTAAAGGCTCGTGTATGCAAATTCCGATTGTAACCTAAGGAATTCAAAAGGCTAAGGGATTTTCCAAGAACCAATATTGCATGACCATCCTATTATTCTTAGCCAATAAGCGCGAAGTCGATTTGTATACAACCAATAGAGGAACGTAACAATGAAACAGTGTGAATAACAAAGTCTTTTCGTGCATCAGACATCAGTTTTGCTTTCTACTACTGTTGTTCCGGCAATCATTGCAAATCAGCCATTGAATACTGTTTTAATCTTTGCGCAAAAGAATGTAATCTTCATCTCGAAATTCAGGGGAGGAAGACACTTCTTGCAGCGATGGAGCACTAGAGGAGCGACCAGTCACGTCAAGGCAGTCTTTGATATTCTGGAGCGCGAGACGATGAAAGTCCGCAAAGAAATGGAAGCTTTTGACGCGGTAGCAAAGAAGCTTAAACACGTTCATTTCACTAAAACGCTGAAGTTGAATGTGGGTGGGCAGATTTTTTCCACCAGTCTTGAAACCATGAAGAAAGATCCAGGTATTTGTTTATTGTAATTCCGTTTTACGTTTTAAGGCTGGTCGAACGGCACAGCCAACGTAACGAATACTTTAGCAAAGTATAATTGCAGCGATAACGACAGTAATACCCTCTCTTTTCATCCAGGTTCGATGTTACACGCCATGTTTTCAGGAAGATTCGACTCGAAGCCTGCTGAAGACGGATCTTACTTCATTGATCGCGATGGAACTCACTTCCGGTATATCCTCAATTACCTGCGCACGGGGCAGCTTGTTGTCCCAGAAGACAAGATCATTCGGAGGGAGTTGCTAACTGAAGCTGAATTTTATCAAATTCAGGGCATTATCGACGAGATGAAAGCATGTCCCTTTGAAGGTTCTACAATATTGTCCACAGAACAGCGCCAAACCCTGATGGGTTGGTTGAAAGGCACCCTGACAAGCGCTAGCCATAACTATGCCTTGGTATATCGCGCTTCCCGAGATGGCTGGGCTGCTGCCAACTTTCATTCTTGCTGCGACCGCAAAGGGCCGACTGTGACAGTTGTCAAGAGTGGAAATTACATCTTTGGAGGCTACACGGAGCAGCACTGGGAATGTAAGTTGTGTAAAACTAATATAGTATACGCCAACATTTTACAACAACGGTTTATGGGGGTGGGGTTGTCGTCTTGGTAACAAATTCTTTTGTGAGTGGCTTCAAGGTCACATTGCGAGTTTAAGGTCACAATGTCGATACGTGCCTCGTCTATGGCTTTTTGTGTGTGTGTAGTTGTCGCCTTTAAATTAGACTATCTACTTGAACGATTTTATTACTTTATTTTTTCTTCTTTTACATATATTCAGCAAAACATGTAAGGATGGTTTCTTTAATTCAAGGGTTTCCACGTTTCCATGGCATAATACACATATATGCCTCTTGTATCACATTTCTTTCTGAGGAGGAGTTAAGGGGGTAGGTTTAAAGCAAATTGTAGCTGATGTTTAGCATACAATGTTTTCTCTAGCTCTCTCAAGTTCAGCTTACGGAAGAGCTCCAGACTCATTCCTGTTCAGCCTTGTCAATCCAAATGGCCTGCAACCCACAACGCTGTCCTTGATACCAGGAAAGGAAGACTCAGCCATTCATTGCTACAGTAGCTATGGGCCTGTATTTGGCACCGGTAACGATCTTCGGATCGTTAACTCGCCAAATTCAAACAACTGCTATTCAAACCTGAATAACACCTATCAGTTGCCAGAGAGACAGAATGCTGCCACCTTCCTGACTGAAATCAAACTTTTACTATAAGTGAAATGGAGGTCTTTAGGTTTGAAAATATATACATGTAGCGTAAAAACGTTTTGTATTCCACGAGAGCACTGGCATATTCTCCTTAAAATCGTTTACTTTGAGATCAACAAAAAAGTTGTCAATTCTTTTTTGGTAACCTTACTGGTAAGATAGTATTGTAATAACCGTAATGGTGAATAAAATGAGCATTTTTCCTTTAGCAGCTTGAAGTGATCAATAAAATAGTCGAGTGACATTAGGAGAATGAATCTTGTTGTTAATATATGACAAGAGAGGATGAGGTGTATACGATGAACAAATCCGAAAACGTAACGTATCTTTTAATCTGATATTTAGATTATAGCGATGCAAAAAAGAAGATGAAATGACAACAACAACAACAACAACAACAATAACTTTTATTTGCATGACTATAATTATTTACAGTATTTCAAAAGGTACGTAAAAACAAGGACAAAAAGAAAAAGAAATAATAATTATTATGATATTAATAACAGATAATCAAGTGACATCATTCTTAACCTGCGATCAGGCGTTCTTTTTTTTTACTTTCGCCCTCGTGCTCAAAAAAAACACGCCTGATTATTCAATAATGAAATATAATTCGTCAATCGTAAATTAAGATAAATATCTTCGGAGTTCATCAGATTAATCACCAGGTCCGAGTAAGATAGCTGGTGAAAATTGTGGAAATGACTTTGTATTTGAGAGAAAAATTCATTTCTAAGTTTGAAATATTTCGGGCAATAGCAGAGGAAGTGAATTTCATCTTCAATTTCATTGGAGTCACAAACTGGACATAACCTTTTGTCGTGAGGAATTTGGTTATATCTTCTCCAGTTTCGATCATAAGTTTATGATTGCTTACGCGTAATTTTACCAAAGCCTTAATCTATTGATTGTTTTTCTAGTAAGGTTTAAATAAGTTGAAATTTCATAACAATGTTTAAACGTATTATAAAACTCTAATTTCCTTGTATAATTAACTGAATACCGCCACTGAGTTATATACTTCTGTTTCATTATATCTTTTTATCTTGATATTTTGGTTTTATCTAAACTGTTGGGAACAAAATTCGGTAGATTTAACAATTGGTTCATGCTTAGCGTGCGTACATCGAGTTATGGATGCACGCGGGAAGTTTGGAGAGCACGAGAGAAGCGTAAGAGGCTACTCTAGCTTCTTGAGTGCTCTCCAAAACTTCCCAAGTGCATCCATAACTCGATGTACGCACAGCTAAAAGCATGAACCAATTGTTTTATAACATAGCCAGTGGAAATGCCGGCGAACACTGAACGAGTTTAATTTACTGAAAATTATAGTATTTTTTTCGGCAGCATTTCGGAGTTCCATTTCGCTTCCGTTGAAATTTGAAATTATATAAGCAATACGAATGCGCAGTTGAGTCGAACCTTAATCACTAGTTACCATTAAAAAAAAAAAAACAAGAACGAGAAAAAAAGAGAGAGAGAGAGAGGGAGAGAAAAAAAGGAAGAATAATCGATCACATGACTGAAAGGAAAAGGCGCCAAAACCTTGCGAAGTGTTGCAGCGTTTCTTCGCAAAGCTGAATGAAGTGAACGCCCGAGAATAATTTTTTGAAAAAGTCTTCCAATTATTGGCTTTAAAATGAGGTATAGGTTTGATTTTTCCTGAAAATTGTTGTATTCATCGTTCAAAGAGGATTGAAGCTGTATGATTTCACCATTGTAGCTGCGAGAGTTGAAAGGAACAGAAAACCTAGTGGTTCTCGGTTCAAAGGCTGCGGACGGACTGTGGTAAACAACAATGAATCAAACAACTGGGAAAGAGATCATTCAACTTATTTTGCATTGCATTCTATTTTAATTGAACATTTGGAGCTGCTTGAACACAGAGCTACATCGACTGCAGGTAAAACGATGTTATTTTGTGTAGTATATAGCCGAAAAAATGTCGTCCTTTCTGGTGGTCAGTGCTTATTTCTAGTAGCTTGATTTTGGTAGTGAGTCACCAAATTTGTGACACTTGTTATTACACGGTTCTCTTCAATTTTACTGTTTTATTTTGTGTCATGTCTTGATATTTTGGTGTCAAAAGTTTTCTGTAAAAAACCTAATTTTGTCAACATTTATTGAGAGTGCGACAAATCGTGAAAGAAACCGTAAACACAACGCCAAAGGCTAAATTAAAAGTTCGAGGGTTTCTTTTTTAACAAAGTTCCTTGCTCGGTCTAAGGAATCAAACACTCTGCAACTATATCGCTGTTGTAGTTTCTCACTGGTTTAACTCTGCTGTAACGTGATTTTTCTTGGTCATTTACTCGACGAGAAGACACTTTTGGCCGCCACACAATGGCCACAATGATCTCGTTTGAGCGAGAACGTTTCATCTGGTTTATCTAAAAAAATATATTTGGAAGTTCTTCGCTAGTTTCTTCCATTAACTGTGGAAAGTTTAGCAACAGGAACTCGCGGCTAAAATCGACGGGAACTTTGCAGCAAAATGCAACTACACACGGCATGTTATATACGCACGGCCGTGCGTATATAGAGATATACACCATGATGGTTCAATAAGAATTCGATAGGACCAGCGCGCGAGCCATGTTATGATATAAGATTTGGATGATCCATAATATTACTATAAAAACTACTGTTACCATTAGAATGAAGATTTACAGATAAAAGTAATGCTTGTTTCACAATAGAGTCTTCATCCTTCTCAAAGAGATACATAATGTAGTCAAGAATTTTTTCATTAATACCAACTATTAGTGGAAATCTACCTAATTCACCTCTACATGCAACGTTAGAAGCCATTACTTACTTCCTCGTATCGCTTGCAGAAGTGTGAGTGGGTTTTTTCAATTGGAGAGCTATCCCACGTTTCAAAATCCTGTTTCTTGTAAGCTCCCCAAATTTCACAGTTGTAGGATAGTATGGGCATGATCATCGTATCGAATATTTTACAAGCCAAAGAAGGTTTTAATCTCCTAATGTCTGTGTTTTTTCTTAAGCCGAAAAGAGCGTGAAGAGCTTTCTCTTTCAAGTGTTCGAGAGACACATTAAAATTACCAGTAAGGAAATTCGGGTTCCTAAATATGTGTATTCGTGTACAATATCAATGTTCTGTTTTCCTATATGGAATTCTAAATCGGAGTTTTTCTTTGCACGTTTTTTTTGAAAGATCATGATTTTGGTCTTTTTAGAATTGAAATCTAACATCCAAGAACTGCTAAAAGGATACAACGTGTTTAGAGAATTTTGCAGACCTACTTTGGATCGGGATAAAATAATCAGGTCATCAGCGTATAAGAGGGAATTTAATTTGGTACCATTTGAAAGAATGATGGGATCCGATAAAGTATTTTGAAATGCACATGGTAAATCATTAATGTATAAATTGAAAAGCGTACTCCTCTCAAGTAATGGAAGGATCTGGTTTGACTAATACCAATTTTTAAGGTGCACGAGGTGTTTGAATATAGGTTCTGTATTAACTTATAAAAACATCCTCCTACATCGATGTGCAGTAATTTTGTGTAAGAGTCCTTCATGCCAGACGGAGTCAAATGCCTTTTTGATATCAACAGAACAAGCGTATATTTTTTCACGACGACCGTGCACGTACTTGTCTGTAAGGGTTCGTAAGGTAAGAACATGATCTGATGTTCGGTTTTTTGGTAAGAAACCGATTTGAGATTTATGAAGTACGTTCAGCGAAACGGCATGACCAAGTAGTCTTTGGTTTAAAATTGAAAAGAATAGCTTTCCCAGACAGCTTGAAACACAAATTCCGCGGTAATTCGACGAATGGTTTTTCGCACCAGATGTAAATATTGGAGTTATACCGTTGCACCAAATATTTGGTACAGTCCCTAAGCTGAGAATAGTATTAAAAAGTTTATGGTAAATAGGCAGCATCATAGGTAAACTAGCTTTAATCATTTCTTTTCTTATCTTGTCCGAATATGCGCTTTTGTTGTTTTATTTTTTTTTTTGCCGCTGAAAGTATTTCAGCCTCCGTAATGGGGTAGTCCAGTGGCCTTGATTGCATAAGGGTGTCTTCTCGTTTTCGTAACTCACTAACAACTTTCTGTTGGTCAGAAGTAAGTGGCTTATTAGAATGAAAATTTTGGAAATAATTCAGCCAATTCGCTTCACTTATTGGCGAAGTGACTTCATATTTTATAGAGTCATCCATTGATTTTACACAATTCCAAAATGTTTTAGTGTCCGAGCTCGAGTTGTACGTGGTATTCTCTAATTCTGAGATCTTCAAGTTTTAATATTCGCTTCCTTTATATTTGAGCAGTTTCTTATACTGCTGTAAGGTTGCATGATATTTTTCGCGTACCTTGTCGTTCAAAGGATCTCTGTGTTTTTCGTTTGAACGTTTTCTTAACTCGTGCCTTTTTAAGCGACATTCCTTATCAAACCATTTTTTATTTGGGGATGAGTAAGTGCGTTTATGTCGTCTCATCGTCCGTATCTTAAGGCACCTTTTTGCGGTGGCGATAAGAATATTTTCTACCTGTTCAACGGAAGTGTTTACATTCTGAGCTGATTTAATGTCACCTAGATAATCCTAGATTAATATTTACATACTTGAAGACTGAAGAACTTCTTTGAATTTAGGTAACGAGTTACTTTCCCACAGGAATTGTTTTGGTAATCGTGTTAAGGTATCATTCTTTGGTAAAGCATCCTGATTACAAATTTCGGTGCCAATATTTAACCAGGTCACCAGTGGGCTATGATCTGATAAATACGTAGGCTTTTTAACTATAAAGCTTTTAAGATGAGAAAATAAGTTTTGGTCACAAATAACATAGTCAACAACGCTCACGCCAGTTTTTCCATGAAATGTGGCTCTTCCTAGGGAGTCCCCACTCACCCTGCCGTTAAGTATTCTAAGGTCTGCGCTTTTGCAGATTTCAAGAAGTCGTTTGCCGTGATTGTTAAGTTCGTTGTCAGTAGTGATATGCGCCCATATAGGTATAATTTATGCAAAGCCATAAATTATCCCCATACAGGCGCATGTGACCTAACCCTAGATATCACGTGATCTAACCCTAGCTCATTAGCATATTAACCCTAACCCACGTGACTCGTCCCAGTCCTACTCGGTCTATGAGCTCATTAGCATATTAACCTTAACCCGAACATGTCCGAAGAGGACCCGAACCCTAGCCGCCATGTTGACTATCTAAAAGAAGACCCAACCCTAGATGTTCCTTATTAATATATGCATGGTTCCTTTATATTGGTCATTGGACTTGAGTTCTCATCCTTGTGGGATGACACGAGTGACATTGCGCATGCGTGTGACAGATACGCATGCGAGTGGACCACCCTATGATTTTTGCACTATCTCATTAAATATGCATAATGCCCCCAATGAGCCCACATGACTACATATTAATACAACTTGATTTTATTTCTACATTTTACAATCTTCCATTTTTTTACACAGTTCCATAACATCTTGCAATGTCTGAAATGTTCGTAGGAAAAAGTTCTTGATTTCATCTCTACTTTCATCACTAATAAACCAGTCTCCAATCACTGCACTGTTTGGTTGAAGTTTTGGCGGTACTGCACACGGTACAAACTGAGAGATCGGGTCCAGACAAGTAGGTGATGGATCCACTTCGTAAATCGTCTGCCATGTATACCATCTTTAAGAAAAATCGTCAAACAAAAAGACTTCTTTTTCCTGATCCAAAGCCATTTGAATAGTCCAACCAATGCTTCGTTTAGCTTCTCTGTCGTTACGGTGTAGGATACCAAACGCATAGATCACATTCACTTTGCTAACCAGCACAAAATTGCGTTGTTGTAGCCAAAAGCATGAAAACACAGGTACAGTGCGACCTAAATTGGAAGCTGCTTGGATAATGGCTTGTTTGGAAGTCATGTCGTCTGATACCATTTCACGGTGATTGGGATGTGTTGCTGGAAATAATATTTCTCGTTTGACACCATAATAATAAGCTAACTCTGACACCAGTTGACTCACTCCATCATAACCACATAATCTGGCAATGTACTCCATGGTTTCTTTAGGTAGGGAATTCTAGCGGGCAAGTCTAAACAACTTCAGAAAAAGAAAAAAGGGAGAGGTTCTTTAGGTAGGGAATTCTAGCGTGTTTATAAAGCCAACACAACAATAAATGACGTCAGCGGGCAAGTCTAAACAAGTTCAGAAAAAGAAAAAAGGGAGAGGGTTATTTTGGTTCGAACCATGATACTTACCTGTTTTAGAATTGAATACCATACCAATTGGCTACCGACCCACCTCCCGAATAGACTATGGGATTTTTGTCTAGTCTTGCCTGAACATGTTTAATTCTCTAGAGGGATGACGTCAACCCTTTTAGATATAAAGAGAGTAAAATTTAATCATGTATTCAATCATTCATCATGTCGGAGATTGTTAAGTTGGAGCCTAACACGATCAAATCAAGATTTCACTGCCGTTATTGCCAAGGTGAATTTACTAGACAGTGGTACAAGAACATTCACGAACGAAAATTTCAACCCTGGAAACTCCAAGCTACGAAACGATGGTATTTTGATACAAATTCATCACGATAAAATGAACTTAGCCCGTGCCTTGGTGACGGCAAAAGCCCTAGTGGATCAAGACCCTTTATGGCATCACATGCGTGTTGATTTCAAAATGCAGAAAGACAGAGCGATCAAGTTACATGAAGCAGCCCAAATATCGTATCGTCGGCGTTGCTGTTACCTGGATCTATACAAGTTTCAAGATTATCTGAAAGACTACCAGATTATTGTAGCTCACATGGATCAATTAGAGTGGGAGAATTTGAACCCAGAAGGAACTTATCAACTTATGTTACTTTGCGATGGGGAACACTATGATGTGATCACATCACTCCCAGAGGTTATCACGGTTATGAAAGCAGAAGAGAAACAAAGATTCAAATAAAAACCATTTTTTATTTACAACATTGTGTCATGTCTTGCCATACAAATTCTTTAGCTCTCCAGCCTACACATTCCGCAATTGCACGGTTTAGCAAACATCAGTTCCCTCAAACATCAGTTCCGCAAATGTTCCGCAATGTTCCATGGATCTGTGAAAATAGAGTTTATTCATCATCCTCTTCTTGTCGGCAAGCCGTGATTTTTTTCCAAGTTGTTTCTGATCCTCGATAGCCGTGCAGTTCCAAAGAATGGCGAATTCCGTACAAAATCTTCCATTTGCGTTTTTTACAGAATAAAATTTCTTTCAGCATATGATACGGTCCACAGCGGCAAATATTCCAAATGGATTGAAGGATAAGGTGAACCTAAAAAAGTTAAGCGTGTTCGGGTAACCATTGATAAAACAAAAACGTTTCTTGTCTAGGGCAGTGTGTTGTGATTTTTTGATGATGTCCACAAGAACAAACAGGATCAAAACCTTGTTCAATTAATACATCTACTTTGGGGCAGCCAAAAAACTCCAAGTTGACATGAGGGATGTTCAATTTGTCTAGTAATCTTTTCTCTACACTACCACCTTTGTAAGCCACTACATACTGTGTTGAAGTACGGAGTGATTGGTAAAGCGTTTGTAGCATAATGATAGCCAAAGTATCTGGTAGCGCTTGTTCACCAGGGGATGCATTAAATCGCAAACCGTAAATGTGATGATAAACATAGTTTACTGTTTTTCTGTCTTTCCAATCTAATTGCGAATAATCTAGGGCTGGTGTAAAATGATAGCTCGATGTTTGGCCCTTTAAATCACACCAACCCATTTCACGAATCAGAAATTGTTGATTGACAAAATAACCATCCAAATCCAAAATCATACAAACATGTCGTAAGCCCTCATGAAGATGAATCGGAGCGGGGCAGCATTCGTAATGACAAGGTTTCCCACAACACGGTGTCATAGGAACACCTATGTCATCTGTATGACAAACGCAACATACCTGATCGAGACGTTCACGGTGAAGTTGTTTGTCAGCCATCTTGATAATCTTCTGCTGAATTTCTGGTGGTAAGTAATCCCACAAACTTGTTCTCTTTACCATGTAAGACATCTTTACACTCCTGTTGGAAAGAGCGTGTGCGTGGTTGTTTGTGATACCGCCTTTTGTTTAAACGGTCACGAATTTGCATACGTGTCTAAACTTGTCCTTTTGTTGTAAAGCTTTCTGATTGGAGGTCTATTTCAACCACGTGGGTTTTCTACAGCCTATTTCGACAGCCTATATCATTCTTTTGTTTTTCAGTTTTCTGATTGGTGGCCTATTTCAACCACGTGGGTTTTTCTGCAGCCTATTTCGGCAGCCTATATCATTCTTTAGTTATTCAGTTTTCTGATTGGTGGCCTATATCAACCACGTGGGTCTTTCTGCAGCCTATTTCGGCAGCCTATATCATTCTTTTGTTTTTCAGTTTTCTGATTGGTGGCCTATATCAACCACGTGGGTTTTCTGCAGCCTATTTCGGCAGCCTATATCATGCTTTTGTTTTTCAGTCCTCTGATTGGTTCTTAATAAAAACAATTCAACACTATATAACGTGGCGTTTGACTGGTCATCTTTGTTCGTTGTAACACTCACTGCTTGCAGTATCTCGCTTCGTTTTCGTTCTCGTTTTCATCATGGAGTTTATGGATTCTCAAGATGACAAGGATTTGATTGAAGCAGTCGATCAAGTGGAAGATGATTTTGTGTTGGAAGAGGTGTACAACCGGTTTCAACGTCAGCGCGATTATCAGCGCCGATTAATCGAGCAAAGTGGTGGATCAGTGGATGCCGGTCAGCAAGGCCGTTTTGAAGTTGTGCTTCGTCCTCATCAGGATCGCACTAGTGCAAAACATGGTGTAAGGGAGCGTCATTTCCGTACCCACATTGGCCAGGTGAGAAATTTTATCGATCGACCGCAGTTAGTTCAAGTGTTGGAGCAGGATATGGCCAATGGTGACCGTCTCTATTTCACCGTTGGATCTAATCGTCTCAACTACAACTTTCAAGGATGGGGTTTAACCGCTCAGGAGTGGCGTCAAGGAGGAAACAAAGTGAATGAAATGTTTAATCGCCTGGCTGCCTCGTTGAATTCAAATGAACAATTTGAGATGAACGATTCTTTTGATGTTAGCATTACACGCGTCCGTCAAGCTCCTCGCGGGGCTGGTAAACCTCGTAGAAACAAACCAGGTCATCGAGCTACCAAGGTTCTGAAACTGAAAAAGCGATCTATTATTCCGATAAACAATGTGGATGAACTGTGTTGTGCAAGGGCGCTCGTGACCGCTAAAGCGCTTGTGGATCAACATCCTTCCTATCAGAATATCCGGAAAGGAAATCGTATGCAGCAAGTGTTGGCTTACGATTTACATCGTCAAGCAGGAGTCCCCGAAGGAGATTGCGGTTATGCCGAACTCAAAAAATTTCAAGAACATTTGAAAGATTATCGGATTGTGGTAGTGTTTGCGGATCGTCGCCATGATGTGCAAAGTTTTAGTATGGATCGGGGTAAACCTGAACTTATCTTGCTTCATTCTGGCAATCACTATGATGTGATCACTAGCCTAGCTGGTTTTCTGGGAACTTCCTATGTGTGTGCTCATTGCCATAAGGGATATGATCATGTTGGATATCACAAATGTGCTTTGAACGATAGTTTTTGTACCGCTTGTCGGCAACAGGACTGTAAGGATTTTCTAGCCACGCCACTCCCCAGAACATCACCACAACACCGATGCCACCACTGTCGTCGCGCCTTCTTTGGTCCGCAATGCTATGAAAATCATCTCACCTATTCTCGTCAGATGAAAAAGGATCCTGGAAACTGTGTTTGTTTGAACATTCGTCGTTGTGCCAAATGTTTTGATTTGCTAGATTCGTTTGACAAAATTCGCCGCCACAAATGTGGTCATTCATTTTGTCCGTGTTGTGAGGAATATTTGGATCTGACTACCCATCAGTGTTACATTATGCCGCCTAAAAAGCGTAAACGTCGTGGTGGTTCTAAAAACAAGAAGGCTAAACGCCAACGTGGTGTGGATGATTTTTTGGATGCCCTAGCTATGGAAGAGGATGGTATGGAAAAGGAAGATGAACGCAAACCAACTTTGCACATCTATATGGACATTGAAAGTATGCAAATTCATGGAATGCATCAACCGAATTTACTTGTGTGTGGTACGGATGAAAGTGAATATCTGACGGAATTTCATGGTCGTAACTGTGTGGCAGATTTTATGGAATTTGTGGAGGAGTGTACCGAAGAGGGGGAGCGCTATGTAACCGTCATAGCTCATAATTTTCAGGGCTATGACGGTTATTTCATCATGGAACATTACTATGGCAGCAACCAAATTTGTGAACAAATTCGTAATGGTGCGAAACTCATGCAAGTGGTGCACGACAGTGTACGTTTTATTGACAGCTTGAACTTTTTTCAAATGCCACTGAGTTCTTTTCCCAAGACCTTTGGCTTGACTGAACTGAATAAGGGGTTCTTCCCCCATTTGTTTAATTTGCCTCATCATCAGGATTATGTGGAAGAAATACCTGCAAAGGACTATTTTATGGTAGAGTCCATGAGTCTCGACAAGAAGGAAGAATTTGAATCATGGCACGCTGATCAGCGGAAAAACAATGTCGTCTTTGATTTCCAAAAGGAACTGGTCGAATATTGCCGATCTGATGTAAAACTGTTGATGGAAGGTTGTATGGTGTTCCAAAAACAATTTCAGGAGTACACTGGTTTTAATCCTTACGAGAAAGTTACACTCGCTTCAGCATGTAACGAAGACTTACGTCGGAACCATTTAATTAAGAACGCCATTGCATCGGAACCCGTACTCGGCTGGGGAGGAAACAATGGAAACCAATCTAAAGTCGCGCTTGAATGGTTGCATTGGCAAGATCACAAACTCCGTCAAGCTGCCTTAGCCGAACTCAGTGAAGAAGATTTACAAGCCTACGACTTGATGGAAATGGCGTACAACGACCATGCACATCCCGCTTACAAACATTACATACCACATGGAGCTTGTGGTGGTGAATTCAAATTACCCGAAACGAATTTGTACGTGGATGGATACCATGCTGAGTCGGGCACCGTTTACCAATTCCATGGCTGTTTTTGGCACGGGTGCCAGACTTGCTTTCCCAACCGACACGAACGCCATTTTAGATTGCTCTACCGTACACCGTACGACGTCTACGAAAAAACAAAACAAACTACTCAGAAGATCAGAGACAAAGGATTTAAACTTATTGAAATCTGGGAGTGTGAGTGGAATCGACAAAAACAAACTAATCAAGAGATTGCCGACTATGTCAACAAGCTGGAATTTGTCAACCCCTTAAATCCACGGGACGCGTTTTTTGGAGGTAGAAGTAACGCTACCAAATTGTATCATCGCACCACGGAAAACGAAAAACTGCACTACATTGATTACACGAGTTTATATCCCTTTATTAACAAAACTGCGTGTTATCCTCGTGGACACCCTATCATCATTTCTCAACCGGACACCCGTTCCTTGGATGGCTATTTTGGACTGGTAAAATGTAAAATCAAGGCGCCGTATGGCTTGTATCACCCTGTGTTACCATTTCGAGCTCAGGGAAAGCTCATGTTTCCTCTATGTTCAGCCTGTGTGCAAACGGAACTGGAAAAACCTCTCTGGGAACGCACGGCTATTTGTGAACATTATGAAGATCAGAGATCATTCATCGGGACCTGGTGCACACCAGAAGTAGAAAAAGCGGTGGAACTCGGGTATGTCATTGATCATATTTATGAGATTTGGCATTTCCCTCAAACGGAAACTGGTTTATTCAAAGATTATGTCAACAAATGGTTGAAATTGAAGCAAGAGGCTTCGGGGTGGCCTGAATGGTGCACTACCCAGGAACTGAAGGATCAATATGTGCGTGACTACGAAGCTAAAGAGGGGATTAAACTAGGTCCAGACAAAATTGCCTTTAATGCCGGACTTCGCTCCCTTGCTAAAATGATGTTGAATAGCATGTGGGGCAAGTTCGGCCAAAACTTGAACAAAACGCAAGTGCGTGTGTTTTCGGATCCTATGGAGTTTCACGAATTTGTGGAGTCGGATCAAAATGAAATCACCCATGTTCATGTCATCAACGAAGACATGGTGGAAGTCATGTTTAAGAACAATAAGGAGGATGTCGCCATCAACCCCCATTTCAACATATTCATCGCCGCCTTTACTACGTGTTGGGCGAGACTGAGGCTTTACGAAGCCCTTGAACTCTTGCAAGAGCGTGTCGTGTATTATGATACGGATAGTGTGATCTACTGGGAGGACATTACGGATCTAAACCAAGCGAAACCGATATTGGGAGACTATCTAGGAGACTTTACCTCTGAACTTAAACCCAATGATCACATTATTGAATTCGCGAATGGAGGACCAAAAAATTATGGATATAAAACATTGAATGGAAAAACCGAGTGTAAGGTGAAAGGCTTTAGACTGAATGCGGAAGGACATGTTCAATTGAACTATGACAGCATGAAAAACAATGTCTTGGCTGAAATTCAGGACCCCATGGACAAAAGACGTCAGAAACAAGTGATTAAATCCTACCACATTGTTCGGGACCCGAAAGCATGGACCTTGGAAACCCGTCCCGATTACAAACAATATCAACTCGTTTATGAAAAAAGAGTCGTGGATCCTTTTACTTTCAAAACCTATCCTTATGGATTCTGGTTTGGACGCTAAATGCATTTTTACCCTTAGATCATGATTTGTAAATAGGTTCTTGGAAAGAATAAAACTCATTGTGGGTTTACATGGTTTATTGACGTTTCTACAATTTTAAACGTTTTTTAGCTTGTATAATTTTTTTCACAATTTTTTCAGGCATCGTCTATTTCCCAGGTAAACGATTTATGGCTCGAATCATTTTGGTATCTGCTCTCCATTTGGCGTGTAAATCATTCCCAGCCCTGGCGTAATCGATGTCATGTTGTTTAGCAATTTTATCCAATCGGTTAATACCAGGATCTCCACGTTTCAATCGTTTCTCTAACTTGGTTCCAGGTCCTAAATATTGATAACCAGGCCAATGAAATTCAATCCCTGTTTCGGATAACGCTTTTTGAATATCCACCGCTCCACCGACTTTCATGGACTTTCGTTGTATTCCAACTGCCTTCTTAACTTTCTGCCGGCGCCCCAATCTTCCCATCCCGGTCGAGGTTGTAGTTTTTTGACTTCGGTTTGCTGTTTTCGTTTTTTGGGCTTAGGGTTGGTAGTATCTGGACGTGTGGGTAACAACCGTTGTGGTTTGGTTCCTTTGGTCTTTTGTGTTGGTATGGAAGGTTTAGGTGTTTGTGGTGTGCCTTTTATTATTTTTTTGACCCATTGCTCCATGGGACCTGCCACCAATCTAGTTTCCTCTTCTTTGGGCGGTGCACCAGGTCCTACCATAGGACCTTGTCGTATCCTTTTCGTCAATTTGGTCAATTCTCTTCCCATTGGTTTAATTTTGGCATTGACTAAAGGGGCTGGTAATCCTGATTTTAACCAGAGATTTTTCTGAGCGGCTAACCTAGCGGCTTTGTTCAGTTGAGCATTTTCAGTCAATTCTCCTTTATAATAGGGAATCAACCGTTCCAACTCTTTTTTAGGGATCATGTAGACTTCCTCCATGGTTTAACTACACTGACACAAACAGTCGTATAACCCTTTAAATAACCCAAAGGGTTGAGTCAACAACAAGTTTCGACGTTTTTTCAAAGAGGCTTTTCGTTGACTGAGTTGTCGTAACACTTGTTTATGTCGCGTCAATTGGGTCATCAATGTGGGTGGTACGGGAATATGTTGTTTGAGTAAATTCAAGGCAATTTCACTAATGGCATTGATTTGATCGGCATTGGCATGTTGTAACATCTCTTGACGTTTGATCTTATGAGGTTGCTGTAACACCGATTGTAAAAACGGGAGTTGACGTTGTAACCGCTTCATTGTCTTTTACGATAATGACGTATATTGTCTGTAATCCCTTTTAAAGCTTGGCTTCCCAATTTTCCAAACGCTGTGGTAAAAGTAGGTGCGGGACCCGCTAAAAACATACTAGCCCCGGCCGCTAATTTATCGATTAAACGCGGCTTTCGACGATAGAGGGCACCTCCACGCTGTTTTCTTCTTCTTCTTTGAACGGGCATCGTACTGACCCATCCAAAAGATCTTGATAGGTATTTAAAGAATTGGTAGTGATAGGTGGTGTTAAATCCACAATAATATCATCTAACGTTTGCATTTTAATGAGAAAATGTTGTAATCCCTCGGGTGGTAAACCTCGAGCATACATTCGTAATTCTGTCAAGGTTTTGGCATAGGTCGTATAACCAAATTGAGCCATCACGAGTTTAAAACGATATTGTTTGAAATCAGTCCATCCTTTCACAAAGGTACCCACGGCTGTTAAACAAGCGACCAAGGTACTATTTTGTAACACAGGTCCTACAATCATACCTGTTGCTACCAAAAGTAACGCGAAGGCGTTTAATAACGTATGATAAAACTTAAAACGGTTCCATTGCTGTCGATAACACCACCATTGACAATGGTAAAAACTATACAAGACATTAAGTCGTCGACGCAAGTCAGGGGTTGTGAAGTATTTTTTATGGTCCATTGACTTTTTCTTTTAAAATGTGCATCAATTCACGAAAATACGTTTCGTTGTAGTCTTGAATGACACGATCAAACGACTGACGCTTCTGTATCAACTCATACACTTTTAACATGGTAGGGTAATCCATATCGTCTTTGGACATATGGTTTAGATACTCACTCACCACTTGTCCCCATTTTTCGAACAGCTCGGGTCCAACCTTCATCTTGTAATACATCGGTATACAGTCGATAGTTATCTGAAGAGGCAGGATGTAAATCCATCAACATATAACCAAAAGGTCGACTAGTACAGAGATGAAACGTGTCTAAACAATCTTTCTACTCCAAAGGAAACCATTGAAGCAAGACATTCCGTACTCCCAATTGATCTCTCGGGTTTTTAAACGCCACAATGTAATGAGCATTGCGCCAAATACTCTTGGCATATTTTCCCACCGGAAACATGTCTTGACACAAGTAAAGTACCGTGACATTTTGGTGATGAGAATGTTTGGTAAACAAATCCAAGACCCGTTTATCCCCACTGCCTTCATCCATAAGATCATCCAAGACCAAAATGCCTTGACCTTGAGGAAACCAATGAACCAAATCTTGATAGGTTGGAATTCCTTCATGAAAACGTATTCCATGCTGTTGCATGGATTGAAATCGGTCTTGCCAGGCGCCATAACAATAGTGAATCAATCTGGGTGGGTGATCAAATAAATGGAGGTTATGGACTAACAATTTTTCGGTAAACACGGTTTTACCACAACCTGACGGGCCCACCACTAAAATGGAGGAAGGGGTATGAAACTGAAACGACATACTCGAGACAATGAGACCAAGTTTCATGTGACAACTTTATTTATGGTTCATAGCGAGCTTTACACCACTGTTTCCCACCTTGGGGTAAATCTGACCATTGTGAGATAAATTCACCTACCAGTTCATCATTACGAACACGGTTATAGTCAGAAAACATGGAAAGAAAATCTTGCAATGTTTTTCCTTCAGCTTTAAGTTTTAAATAAAGTAGTGCATAATGTCCACAAGCTTGACTATGAAGTCCTTGAAGCGATTTTCCATTGGGCACGACATATTTCCAATGTTTATGAATCCAGTTTTTGAATGGTTTGGCTTTAGCGTAAAAATCTAAAGGTAAGGCATAACTATCCATGATTTCACACACATTTTGATCGGTCCATACAGCCATCCAATGTTCACCCGGTTGATCGTGAGGGTCTGTATTCACAATGTAAGCTGCTTTCTTGGGTGGTGATTTGGGTAAACCATCACAGGGTAAGGTTCCGTAATAGAACAGTTTTAAGCAAGGATCTTGTTTGGCTAAATAGGTCAGTTGTTGATCCGAGAGTGGGATGTACTCCATGTTTAGTGTTGGTAAATGTCGTACAACAAAGCTCCGTTAGGATCAATTTCAATCAGGTTTTCAAACTCACCGTACACGAGGATGGTGATATTGCTGGCAGGAGAAGCTCGGAACTCCAATTTAAGCTGTTGATCTCCAGACTGCTTGGGATTGAGGTTACGGCTATCCGCGCACCCATTGGCTACATTGTCGATCATGAACAACGTGCATCCGCTCCCCTGACCCCAATCATCTCCTTCGACCATGTTTCCCTTGTGTTTACACCAGGCTCCACTGGCTTGCAGAAACCTAAAGTACCCCAGCAAATCTCGGCTGGAATCATTCCCTATCAACTCTAGGGTTTCATAGGGATATTCTTCCCCTTTGACAATCTGTTTGAGGGAGGTCAAATCAAATTTCTGGAAGCAGAAGGGGTCTCGGGTGACAGCTCCATTGAAAGCGCGACTATCGAGCAAGCCTACAATTACCCTGTCAGGTACTCTGTTTTGAAACAAATCTCGAATCTCAAAGCGGGTCTTGGTGTTTTCCATGCTAAATGTGCGAATTTCACTTCGTAAGGTCGGATACATGGCTACAGCGCCTTGATTATGTCTTTTAGCAGTTAGATTCATGTACACAGTTTCATTGAGTCTGAGTTGACACAATTGAAATCGCATTTTGACATCTTCTTCCTTGAGTCTGCCAGCTAATGCGACGCCATTGAGAAACAGATTAGGGCTGTTGAAATGAAACTTCATCTTGATTTCTACCCCAGGCACCAAAGCTTTACTCATGTAAAATACTTCCAAATGGGGTCTAAACACCAAGGCTCTGGTTTTACCTCCAGCATAATGCGCTGTTTCCTCTTCCATAGCAGCCAGAGCTGCTTTGTGGTTGGCTGTCAAAGCTTTGTAGTCATTATGTCCACCCCCACCACTTGTGGAATCAGTGTTGTTATTTGTCCACTCTGGCGGGGAATCAATGGCATTATACCAGCCTACCGGTTTTAGCACTGTTTTGCCATCAGATCGATCATAGTTGATCAAGTTTTCTAGATAAGCCTTGTAGTGATAGGTGTCTGATTGAGGACTAATCAAAGTTCCATTCAAGTGCAGATCAATCTGTTTGAAGATGGAGTGAGCCAAATTGTTGACTGGCCACAATTTTTCAGCCGCTACCAAGTTACCATTATCTGATTTTTTCAACCTCAATTCCAACGTAAAGTAACTTCGACTCAAATCCACAAAACTATCCAAAGCAGGGACAATAAATTCCATAGGATTAATCCCTGTGGTGGTCGGTTGAATGGTGACCATACGGTAAGCATGAATGCTTGTATCCGTAGGCGGAGCTCGAAAAAGGTCGAGAGCTGAGTTAACCACAGTTGCCATGTTGAAATGTTGCATGATCCAACGTTGTCCTCCTTTTTATACGTTTATCCATACACATTATCATATTTGCCTGTTTTAGGATTTTTCACTAGACGCACCACTGTTCCTTTTTTAGGGCGTGTCCAAAATTTCTGACTACCAATGCCGATAGGACCGGTAAAAGCTCTTTTGGCAATATCGCCAGACCAAAACCGCTTAAACACAGGTTTGGTCGAAGGAATCAATTTTTTGGTTACCCATTCGGCTTTTTTAGCGACGGTCCAAGGTGAAATTTGTCCACCTTTTTGAAACAAATCATAACCGGGTGGTTTAGGCACATCAGGTACAATCCAACCTCCAACTTGTTTAATCCAGGGTCGTGTTAAACCTCGATTGCCTCGCATAAAAGCAGGTCTTGAGCGAATGGGTTCCATCTCAAACACCAAAAATATCTCGAGCTCTTTTGACTTGTTTGGGAAACAGAGCTGTGGCTACTTTCACGGCTTTCTTGACTTTGGGTTTTTTCAACACTTTACCCAGTTCTTTTTGCAAAGCTTGTTCGGCTTTTCGTTTAATACCACGTTTGAGTCCCTCTTTTATACCTTTGGCTGTGTTACTTGGTAGTTTTAAAGGATTTCTGGTTTTCAGGACACCTTTTAAACCCCCTTTCGCCATTTCTTTTAAGATTTGTCCACCTTCTTGATCGTAGGACTCATCGGTTCTAAATCGTGTTAAACTTCCTCCTCTCATGATGTTTTACTTTTGTTTTTTACGTCGAGTTTGTCTCTTTTTATACCTCTTTTGCTTAGTCTCTAACCACTTTTTAGTTTGATGTCCCACGGCTGTGCCAAGAGCTGCTAAAGCGGCCGTTTTACCCGCTGCTGCTAAAGCTGGAATGACCGCTGCTAAAGATAACACACCACCTTTTTGTCTTTTACGTGGCATCCTTTTTAAAGTGTAAGGTCACAATAGAATGTCCTGGACCAAACTTCACCAAATCGTCTCCGGAACCAATGGTTTCAGCAATCTCCACTTCAATAATCTCTGTGACTTGGTTTCGAACGTTTATATATTGTATATGAGTGGGTTCAAAATAAATTGTGCCTCTACCTTCACGATGGTACTTTATTTCTCGTAACAAATCCGTCATTCGATTGCCTACCATGGTGCTAACACCTACATCAGAGTAGATGTGTAAAGATCTGGTTGGTTCTTTTACCACGGATCGAAAGGCTACATTGAGGTTGACAAATTTCCAACTGACACGAAAACTGAGAAAAATCCATTTGGTTTGATTACTATCCGTCGTACTGGTGTAATACAAAGGATCTCCAGCGTCGCTTGTAAAATCAGCCTCATTTCTGGCAGGGAGCAGGGACTCTTCCATTGGGAAAGATCATAATCAAATTGGGTCCTAAGTCAATACCCCCTTTATCATTTTGTTTGAACCATCCCATTTTTAACGCCACTATAGCATTGATGGCAAAATAAGGGAAGAAATATGTGATGGAACCAAATTTTTTCCTGGACACATTACTGTTGTCTAACAACAGCTCATCCTTGTCCCATGTAAACAAGCCGCAGGTATTTTTGCCCCTATCCTTCTCTTCGTAACCGTAGTATCGAAAACCCACTTCTTGAAATCGCTTGTCAAACCATTTGAGACACACTTTCATAAAAGTTACACCATCTTGGACCCATCCATCGTCTTGTATGGTTTTCAGAGGTAAATTGTGTGTATGATATTTAAAAAAGTTACCAGGATAGGCTTTATAGCATCCCATACCCATAATCTGTGTGGTTAAGGGAGCTAAGGCTGTTAAATCCGTCGTGGTGTCTGGCATGGAAATGGAACTCAAACCCACTTGCCATCCTTGGTCCAGTAATCGTAAAGGTGACGGTAAACGAATCTTAAAACTGTTGGCTTGATTGTTGGGAAATTCACTGCGATTGGCATGACTAGGTAATGTCACGTAAAAAGACATGATGCAACTAGCTGATAGGTTGACTCACACGCTTTATTTAAACTTTTCTAAAATGTAATGTTACAATGGTATGACCTTCTCTAAACTTGACCAAATCTTCACCTTCGCCTAACGTTTCGGTGATTTGCAGTTGAATGATTTCTACCACTTGATTTCGTACGGGTAGATATTGAATGTGTGTTGGTTCAAAATAAATTTTACCTCGACCTTCTTGACGATACTCAATTTCTCGTAACAAATCTGTCATTCGATTACCCACCACTGAACTTCCTCCTACATCAGAATAGACATGGAGGGACCGTGTGGGTTCTTTGACCATTTTCCGAAAATCTAAATTTAAATTGGTAAATTTCCAACTCATTCTCCCGCTTAAATAAAACCAAGTGACGCCAAAGCGATCTGTTTCATAGCGCATGTAGAATGGGTAACCATTCTTGTCTTGAAAATCACGCTGCCTGACAGTAGGTACTTTACCATCATTATACACAATTTGTAGGTTGACACCGGCTTCCCACTCGTTTTTCCAATTGGTACGTATCCATCCCATTTTAAGACCCAACACAGAAGTGAAAGCAAAACTGGGTAATGGATCATTTACAAAACGAAAGCGAACTCGAGCAAGTTTGGAATTATCTAACACCAAATCGTCTTCTTCCCATTTGAACTGGAGACAGGTATGTTTGTCTCCATCTTTTTCTCCAGATTCGTACTCTTGTCTAAAATCTTGATTTTGTTGTTGTTCCAACCATCGCAGATAGGCTTTCATAAACGTGACTCCATCCACGATCGAATGATCGGCTTTCAAGGCTTCCAAAGGAAGTTTGTGAAATTGGTAAACAAAGGTACCATCTTTTTTCTTACGAACACAGGAGGTTTTAAAGACCGGTTGATTGTAAGGTACAATGTAGCTCAAGTTCACTCCTGTATCGGGCATAGAAATGGAACTCAACCCCACTTGCCATCCTTCACCGGCTAATCGTAACGGTTCAGCTAAACGAATCTTGAAACTGTTGGCTTGATTGTTGGGAAATTCTGCTCGATTGGCATGACTAGGTAAAGCCACATACATACTTAGACAATGTCTTTGCTTGAGATCCAACTGTTGTACTTGTCAGGCCAGCCCTTCCATTTAACCAAAAGTTGATCTTTACGTCGTTTAAGTACCTTTTCCACCCGAAATATATCTGTCACATAGACTTTTTGTAAATCTTCTTCGTAGAAAGTTCCTTCCAAGGGGGTTTCATCCCATTCTTTCAACTTGTAAGTGGGAATGGGTCCAGGATTAATACGATCGACCACAAACACTTCTTCTGTCCACCCCGGTAAATAGGCTTTTTTAAACGTACGATGAATTTTATTGAGACGTACAAGATCCCCTACTTTGAGAGTAGGTTTTCGTCTCTTGGGTGGTTTTCCGTACAGTTTGTCCCTCACTTTTCCTTGATTTTTCCATGTGACTTGATTGGGTGCCATACCGATGGATCGATGTGACGTAGCATTGTAACCTTTAACTAAATCTTGTAGGATATCTGTAAATTTTAACGTGTTGGCTGCCGTAAAATACCGATACATACGTTGTTTGAAGGTACGATTAAAACGTTCTACAACACTGGCTTTGGTATCACCATGAGTGTAAAAATGATGAATGTTTTGACTTTCCACCAAGTTTTTGACGTCAGTATTGTAAAACTCTTTTCCCTTGTCAGTTTGAACTCGTAAAGGTTTTCGTCCTTCTTTGACAATATCCTTGAATGCTTCAACCACACTTGACCCTGTTTTATTTTTGAGGGGTCGTACCCAAGCGTATTTGGATAGGACATCAATCACGGTTAACAAATAACTTATTCCTTGGTTTTCTTTTGCAATGTTTTGCGTTTCAATTAAATCAGCGACCCATTGCTCATCCATGTTACCTACCATCACACGTAAGGTGGGAAATTTTCGTCGTCTGGGTTTGTGAAGGGAATATGCCAAATCTTTTTGCAATAGATTTTGGGTACGTTTGAGTGGTAATTTCCATGCTTTAGCAAATCGTTGTACACCTCCTAAACTACCAGGTTTGCTAGGATCATGATACCGTTTTAGCAGAGCATCGGAGACCGAGGTTTTTTTAGATTTCTTTCTAGGAGCCATTTTCTCTAACCCAAAACATACAATACACAATTCAGTTCAAACTGGTCTTTATTAAACACTCACATGACTTTTATTGCTTTAGCGGTAAATCTGCCCATCTGAAAAACTTGCAGCGACTATTGTAGCGGCAATAGAGGTACATTCGGCCGGTTGAGGACAGGCTGAGCGTAGGTAAATGACCACAACAGCAACGCAGTTCATCTGCTTGAGCAAAAATGTCAATGTGCACATTCTTGTAGATTTCCCACATGTAAGCGTTCAATTGATCCTGTCGACAAAGGATGAGGCATGGTTCTGCCCAACACTGTACATACTGATTTTCATCTTCCAAAGGTTGGTCATGGAATGGACAGGTCCTTAGGTTTTCTGGTTGGTTCAAGAATTCTTCCAGCTGGTATACTCCGTCAGCTAACATCTTGTGTTTGAAACGTATCTTTACAGCTGAATTTTATAGTAGGTTTACCAGATGACGTCAAGTCTCCAGGGAGGTTGGGTCTGAACATGTCTCATTGTTTATGACTGATCTTGCCTGAACTTGCCCAGTGCCATAATATTCTTTCCAACTGAACGATTGAGGGTATGGTGTAGGTCTTTTGAATAATTCGAAACTATTTGTAACCTTGAGGATGACTTTTTAGCCAAAGCATAAATCCACCCACCGAAACACATTGACTTCGATACGTGTGTCTAGAAACACGGTCAACGAGTCATCATCTTCTTCAAAATAAGGTGGAATAGGCATTTTATCTTCTTGTAAGTCATACAAGTCTTGGCAAAGGGACAGATGAACTCGCCACTGAACCCAACCCCATACCGAATCCACTGTATACCACAATAAGGCCATGGTTATCAAATAAAGTTTATTGACTGACCCTAAAAATTATATACATCAATGTTGAATACTGGACCCCCACCATTGTTTCCGACAACCAGTCATTTGTCGCCATTTTACATTGTCCTTAATCCATTGTTTTAATTCTTTACTATTGGTTTTGGTTAATGGGACACTAAAAGAACTATACCATAAGGGTGGTGGTGGTGGGGCTAAATGTTCTTTATCACAAAGATCACACTCGATAAGCTTCATGTTTGTTCAAAATAGTCCCAATTCTGTATACTGCTTTCTTAAATTCTCTTTACCATAGTACACGGCATCTTGTCTTTTGAGTGGAACTGGTGGATCAATTTCTACCATCTCTCCTTTTCCATAGCGGACTTGTCGCTCCATTTCTTCAAAGTTTTCAAAACTATCACAGTATTTGGGTGGTGGTGGGGCTGGTTTGTCCAGAACATTGCTACCCAAACCTCTGGGTGGTGGTGTCTGAGTTTTTAACCATAGCTGCATGCTGAGTGGGTCTTTAGGATCAAAATCAGGAATAGGTTGATCGGTCCAACGAAAGAACTTGCATCCTTTCACACTACAGCACAGATACAGTCTTCCAGGATTCTTGGCTGAGTGACCTTGTTTCAGGGTAGGGTAGTTTCCACAAAAGCAGTTGATTTTCCTCCAGTTGTCACAGATATCAGGATGGATGTTTTTGTACACTTCTGACATGTACTCTTGCACTTGGTCTTTTCCACAAAACAGGAAACACGGTTGATCAGGACATCGCATATACTCCCATCCTTTGGCTGAAGTACGATCTTCTAATCGCTTGAAGTGACAGGGACAGATCATGTAGTCCACTTCACTTGGAGGCAACATGGGTTTCCTTGGAGAGGGTGGTGCTGCGGGTGTTTCATCGTCAGACAACTGCAAATCTTTCAACACTTGTTCTCCATTAGATGGCTTTTCTTCAAAAGCTGGACTCTGGAAGAGGGTAGACATTCTTACCATCCTAGCCAAACCATCGTCAGGCACCATGTGCGGGATCGCTTTGTCTGCTTTGGTTAGGTTTGGATCACCTCGGCAGTCGACAACGTTTCTTGTATCTTCCACCAAATCTTTCACCATTTGTGACAAGCTGTCATCAGGATACTGAATGGCTTTATCTGTCTCTACACGTTCCACTGTGGCTTGAACGAGATCATCCTCCTCTTCGAAAATTCTCACACGTTTCTTTTTCTTCTCAGTTGAAGGTGCCTTACGCTTTCGTTCAGACATCGTGGTTGTTAGAATGAGCACCTCAAATGAGTCATGATCTTTTTATACTAGAAAACAGAATGATATAGGCTGCCGAAATAGGCTACCAATCAGAAAGCTCTACAACAAAAGTATGACGTCATAAAAGAAAACGACACCATAACGTCAGAGTCAAATTAAAAGCTTGCCCAGACTTGTCTAATTCCCAGTAGGGAAACATGACGCAACCTATTGTTACATCCCAAGTATATAATGGTTGCACGTTTCACTTTTTTCAAATGACTCCTAACATGGTTGGTGACATGGAAGATATGCAGTTGAGTATCGGTTGTAATCATGTTCTTTATACCTGTGGTAGTGGTTTTGGAGTGGATAATGTGGCGGAAGAAACAGCCAAAGATTATGGAATGCAGATGGAAATCATGAAACTCCCACAACATTCCAGGGGTAGTTGTAACAGTCCAGCCACCGTGGAACTAATGAGAACAGCCGATGAAGCCATCCAGAACGCAGCAGTGACTCTGAAAAGAAAAGTACCCAGTCATTTTTACACCTTTTCTATCCTGCAACGCAACTACCACGTAGTTAAAAAGGCACACACGCTCTTTGCCTTTGGACACATTCACCCCAACCGTAAAGAAGTCCGTGGTGGAACCGGTTGGACTATTCAGTTAGCCTTGGATCAAGCCAAGGATGTGTTTGTCTTTGATGAGGATAAACGCAAGTGGTATTCTGCTGAAAGAAAGTATGATGTGGATCCTGTCACCAATCTGTTAAAGATACGAACAGAGTTTATACCTTGGGGCAGTACGGAACTTCCAACCCTTCACCAGAGCAGTGCCGTAGTAGGATCACAACTCATTGATCAAGACACCCAAAAAGAAGTTAAAGATTTATTCCATCGTACTTTCTGTACTGTCAAGAACACAGAACAATTCAGAAAAGAACTGGAAGAACTAGCGATATGAACACAAGATTAGATAAACTGGTAGAACAGTATGATTTTGCTACATATCAAGCTAAAACATTTCTAGAGATGGAACAAGCCAAAAGTCAGTTAATTGAACGTTTGAATGCCTTAGAAGAACCATTAACTAAAACGGAACGTTTAGTAAAACATATTGCTGAAACCAGGATTCGAACCTGGGTCGCTGTGGCCACAACACAGAGTCTTAACCACTAGACCATTCCAGCTGTATTGATTTTAGTGGTGTTAAGTTATCAATAAAAAATAATGAGAGAAAATAATTGTGTTGTTTACCGGAAATAAAATATAGAATTGACCCAACTAGGAATCGAACCTAGAACCTTCTGATCTGGAGTCAGATGCCATACCATTAGACTACTGGGCCTTCTCTGAGAATTTTGACTGAAAAGAATTAGCTCAACCAGGAGTCGAACCTGGAATTTTCTGATCTCAAATCAGATGTCTTACCATTAGACCACCGAGCTCATTCTTATCTTGTCTTTATTTTTTACAAAACTTTATAACCAAAGGGTCGGTGCCGTATTGGTATGGTTGTGAGTTACGATTCAGGAAGCTCTGGGTTCAAATCCCAGTCTAACCACCTTTTTATTTCTTATAAAAATTTTTTTGTCAAGAGTGGGAATTGAACCCACGAGGACAATCTGTCCATTGGATCTTAAGCCCAACGCCTTAACCACTCGGCCATCCTGACAGTGTTATCATGAGGGTTACAACTTGGTTGAGTAACTAGTCAATGCGCATTCAAATCATAGGGTGGTCAATGCGCATGCGTGCTAAGAAAGTGTTTACGTCTGTGTAGACCTGTACCACAAGGATGAAAATAGTGGATTTGGGTTTTGTATAAGTCAACTTAAACCATACTAAGAATAAGGACGTGTAGGTCATTTCAGTGGGAGACCTGGCTCGCTCGATTAAGTGGGCTTGTTGGCATCTCGAAATGATCTCAGACGTTCTTCCTTTTGCTTTTTGAAGTGAAGAGACATGAAAACGAGGCAAATTGGAATATATTATGCATATTTAATGAGATAGTTCAAAAATCATAGGGTGGTCCACGCGCATGCGTATCTGTCACGCGCATGCGCATTGTCACTTGTGTCATCCCACAAGGATGAGAACTTAAGTCCAATGACAAATATAAAGGAACCATGCATATATTAATAAGTAACATCTAGGGTTGGGTCTTCTTTTAGATATTCAACATGGCGGCTAGGGTTCGGGTCCTCTTCGGACATGTTCGGGTTAGGGTTAATATGCTAATGAGCTCATAGACCGAGTAGGACTGGGACGAGTCACGTGGGTTAGGGTTAATATGCTAATGATTTAGGGTTAGATCACGTGATACCTAGGGTTAGATCACGTGCGCCTGTATGGGGATAATTTATGGGTTTGCATAAATTATACCTATATGGGCGCATATCACTACTGTTGTCAAAACTATTTCTCCGAATTAAACCGAAAGAAAATTGGGACTGATCATTTGCTGTCGTGGCGTTTCCGTCTGGGCTTACGCAGTCCGAGTATTTTCCTGTCCTAGAAGTAAAGTCGCCCATGAGAAGAATTGAACCTTGAGAGGAAAAGGTTTCGATACCATTTTCAAAATCCGGCCTCAAACATTTCAGGATGAAAGTAATTTGAGCTGTAAGGCGGAATATAAATACCACAAACATAGATATCTTTTGAGGTTCTTACATGTTGTTTGTCAATTTTGAACTAAAGAAAGTTTGGAGTCACTTTTTCGATTGATATCCTATTATGAAACTCATTCTTGTAGAGTAAAGCAACTCGTCCTGAGTTGCGGCCATTTCTTCCTACTTTTGAAGTACTTCGCAAAGAATTACGAAGTCAAAATTACAAATCAAATTTAAACAATTAAAATTTTGTAGTTTATCACCAAAAGGCTTAGAAAAGATCCCATTGACATTATTACAAAGTCGTCATCAGATTTAAAGAAGCATAAATTTACATAAGAAATGGCGGAATTGTCCCTTGTCTTATTTCAGTCAGCTATGACTTTTGTTTACTTGGGGTACACAGGCCTTCACGACTCTCGCTTCAGGTATATTTTGCTGAGTAGTAGTAGTTATCCTATAGCCCTTTTCATGACTGTTCTCATTTGCATTACATGGATGTGGGACAATTTCAAAACTGCAAGATTGCCAAAAATTGCCTCAAGGCCACATTCAAATAATATCCCCAGTTGCAATGCAAATGAGAAGAGTGAACTGTGAAAAGAGATATCAAATATCAGTTTTGACTATAGCCGTGCCATTGGGAGCCGTTTAATTTTTCAGGCAGGTGGATCATGTATAACGAGGTCAACTCCATCAGCCCTTTAAACTTTTTCGGCTGATTTAAACGTCTCCTTTTACGGTTGAACTTATCATGTTAAAGTGACGTACTGAATAAGGATTGGCTCAACCTATTGCAAGATAAAATGTTTCACTGTATTAATTCACTGCCTTCTGTAATAACGTGAAAACAGTTTGATGGCCCTGAAGGTTTTACGAATTCGTTGGGAGACAGATATTTCCTGAAGTTTTATATTAGCGACTAAGGTGTGTTTCCGCACTTTTTTCTCTCCATCGCGAAAATCACGAAAATTAAGACCCGCGAAAGTAGGTATGTTGATAAATTAAGAAAGATGGTGAATTTTAAGCTCGGAGAAGAAATAAGAAAAGATGGAATATTCAGGATGTCGCGAGCGTGGGACAAAGAAAAAATCTGAGTCCCCGACGGGAATCGAACTCATGACTTTCCCTACACCGGTCGGACGCTCTAACCACTGAGCTACTGGGAGACTCGCGGCGAGCATAGGTCATATTTACTGAGCATAGGTCATATTTACTGAGTTCACGGTGACACAACACAACAAGGTATGTTGTTTGCTTTCTTTGCAATTTATTCTCTGCGATGAGCCCAGGTATCTCGATTTTGTAAGTATATGAGATGTTCATCGCAAAACGCTCTCCAAAGTGGAGACTGTTAAAAAAAACAGGTCCACTGTTTTAGTGTGGATGGTAAAAATGGAGTTTTCTGAAAACGCCGACATTATAACGAATTATGCAAAGCCCAATTTCGCGGCACAAAACAATAGGAAGGTCTGAAGGTATCTTTTGAATCCGTTCTTCATTCCTCAGTGTGGACTGCGGAAAATGGTGTAAAAACACTAGTGTGGACGCAGATCTTTTTATCCGTTTTCGAGAAACTGAAAATAGGAGGGTTTTGGCAACGTATGAGTGATGAAGGAGATTTGCAAGCTCAAACGTGTTCCTCAGGTATGTTCGTAGTTTTGATCCTTCTGGATCGTTGGTTTTATTAATACCGGGGGTCAGATTAGGGTCAAATGCAGCCTAGTATTACTTCCCAAGAGGAGCATTATCAGATCGATCGGATCGGAAATTCAGATTTTGTTCCGATTGACTTTTTCCTCGGCAAATACTTACAGTTTTCGATCCCTAAACCACCCGTGCTGGGTGAGTCAGTGTACTTGGTCCAATTGTGACATCATCACTTTTTAAATCGAGAGATGACTTTGATAAATAGGCTGAGGGTATGCAGGATGTAGTGCCCAAATGAGAGCGATTCGGTGAAAAGGGCCAGAGATATACGCGAAAAACCAGGCAAATTTGACCAGCAAATTAGAAGGAAAATTTTCAGACACATTGGCCAGTATCTTTGTGGAAACTTTTCCTACAAGAAGGAAGTCTAGTAAAAGTCCAGCAACAAAATTGTAATAATAGAATATAAATAAATAAATAAATAAATAAATAAATAAAAGAGGAAAACGAAGAGGGAGAGTTTGATCTCTTTTGCCTTGTGCGATTGGTTGAAACCAAAAATCGTTATAGTTGTCTCAGAATGAAAGGAAAAAAAGAAAAGAAAAGAAAAGTGGGCTTCTGTAATACCAGATTCACCAGAACAGTTTGCTTTTTTTCCCTTCAGCCACTTCTTCAGCTTTCAAGAGAGCTCCAAGCTCCTTCATGCTCAGCCTTGTCAACCCAAGCGGATTAAATCCCACCAATATGCCTTTGATTCCAGGCAAAGAGGGATCTGCTATCCTCTGTAATAGTAGCTATGGTCCTGTATTTGGAAGCAATAATTCTGGCAGTTACTATGATCTTTTGATAGGTGGTTTTCCTAATCAGTCGAGCGGTTGTAATTCAAATCTTAACAACTCTTCTTACAGGTGCCCAGAAGGTCGGAATGTTTCAACGTTTTTGGCTGGAAATTACTTATTTTCCCCAATTGAAATAGAAGTTTTGCACTTGAAAAGTGATAACGCAGAAATAAAATGCCTACTGCGTGTCATTTGAAACCATCTAAGAGTTATACTTAGTTATACCAAAGCTCTTAACACTGAATGGGGGTGATAAGTGAAATGGCGACTTGGATGTAAATGAAAAGAACGAAATAGCGCTCTCAAGTCGGATATTCAGAAAAAAATTCTGAGTCCTCCCAACGGGAGTTGAACCCATGAACTTCCAGGTGCCGGTGAATAAGGGTGAAAGTATTGTTTTAGAATTTGAGATCTGAGTTGAATGAGAGCAGTATATTTTTCACAGTCATATACCTATTTCAAAAAGGTTGCTTCAGTAATGTATTTTTCATAGACCGCAGTGCATCATGCTCGCTAAAGTTATGGCTGCGTTCCTCTAGCTATTAGTCCTAAAGCAATAGCAAATGTTTATTATTTGTTACGATTTGGTTCTCTCCTGGAGTGCCTTCAGTGAGAAAAAGGAATCAATACATTTATTTATAGCAAACATGATGCTTTGCGGTCTATGAAACAAGGATCATGCATCATGCATCACTGATGCAACCTTAATGAAATAGGTGTATACGAAGTTTCTAACAATAACTTGCTACTTTAAACAAAACAGTCTAAAAGAAGACATATGTTCAATAAGACGTTGAGAAAACCAGGTGAAAAGATAACGGGTAAACGTATACAGGCTATGTTGATTTGTAGCAGTAAAAATTGCAAGTAGAATTTGCACTATTAGGAGGCAACTTAACTCGAAACTAATTAGAACCTTTTAGGGACAAAAATAAATTGGAACCACATCCACAAAATAAAAACTTAAACATCTCTCCAACATCTTTCTTACCTTAACTTTTCAGGGAGAAAATTCCCCATAGAGGGGGAGAGGGGGAATAACGCGAACGTTCGACGTTCTTGGGTAAAATGAATGGGTTCCATGGTGTGCATAAAATATGCTAGCTGGCAGCACTATCCAAGCCCGGTAGCTCATTTTCTCTGAAACGACTTTCTTTATGAGATCCTACCCGCTCTAATCTGAAGCTGTGTGTTTTGTGCGATTACCTTACACGTATAAATATCACACAACAGCTTTCCCGGTTAATAAAGTAAAGCTTGGCCAAGTAGTAAGTTAACAGTGTTCATATATGAAAAGCGTGATGGTGAAAAATCTTAAATATTACAACAGCTTTCCGGTTAATAAAGTAAAGCTTGTAAGTAGTAAGTTAACGATCGTTAACAGTGTTCATATATGAGGACCGTGATGGTGAAAAATTTTAAGTTGCCGACGGGAGTCGACCTTATGACCTTCCCTGAACACTTGCTTTGTAATTGCAAGTTTTTTTTATACACTTTTCGAATCTTTTCTATCTGGAAAGTAACACGCAGATATATACCAGAGACAATTTTACGATTTTGCCTCGAATTACTTTGGCTCAGCTAGATAAGACGAGACGCCGTTCACGGAGAGAAACATAAGCATGAACGCTAAAAGCACATAAAAACAAGCCGATGTAAAGTTTTTTTAGCGGAGCTCGCGGAGCACCATGGGTAAGCAAATTTGGTAACCTGTTGATCCGAAAAATTTTGGTTCTGACGTCAGCGTACGTCCGTCCGTACGGACTCTGGGAGAGGGTAAGGGGAGTCCCAGGACAACCCGACCGGGGGAGGCGGAATGCCATCTTTGTTTACCAGTTAAGTCTTCACTCTTAACAGAGTATTGCAGACTGCTTTAAATAATAAAAAATGACAACAATGAAAGAAAAAATACTAATCAATATGTACGATTACACAGGGATTGCCTAAATGAACATGGCGAAGTAGATGCTATAATTTCTGGTGGGAGATTGTTCCATTGTCCTAGGGTAAAAAGAGGTCTGGAAATAATCACATGTACAACGTACATGGCTGCTCAATTCGATGACTGAGAGACGAGAGCCTGGTGCCCATTCTGCTCTTATGTTCTTTCTGAAGCTTATCGCATTCGTAAGTGGCTAATCCATTACTCTGTCTGTACAGCATACAGAGACGTGCATCAGATCGCCTGAGCTCCAGAGATCTCCATTTGAGAGAAGATAGCATATCAGTGACACTGTCTAATCTGTCGTAGCGCCCGAGTACCCAGCGAGCTGCTTGGCGTTGAATCATTTTGACCTGTTGTATGTTCTTAGCTAAGTAAGGGTCCCAGACAGTGGCACTGCATTCAACAATCGGTCTCACTAGGGCTTTGTATGCTCGTTCTTTGGATTTGGCCGAAAAAGTGCGGAGATTGCGGCATAGAAAGTTCAGAGTCTTGTTTGCTTTGGTGGTAATTTCATTTACATGATCATTCCAGCGTAAATCATGCGAGAGGTAGATCCCTAAATATTTAGTAGTATCAACAATTTCTAGGACCTTGCCATGAAGTCTGTATTGAAATTTGAAAGGTGCACGTCTGCGTGTTACCCGTATAACGTTGCACTTGTTTGGATTAAATTCCATACGCCAGTCGGATTCCCATTTTTCCAAGCTGTGAAGATCATCTTGTAATTGCCGGCAATCGCTCTCAGATTTTATTGTAAGGTAAATGACAGTATCATCGGCAAAAAGACGGACCCTTGACTTAACATATAGCATGGGAGATCATTAATAAAAATAAGAAACATTAACGGCCCCAGCACTGATCCTTGGGGTACACCTGAGGTTACTGGAACTGAATGCGAATGCTCTCTTTCTAGAACTACACTTTGTCTTCTTTTCTCAAGAAAACTTTTCAACCACTGCAATGTAATGTCATCAATGCCACACTTTAACAATTTATATAGCAAGCCATTGTGTGGAACCTTGTCAAATGCTTTGCTGAAGTCCATAACAATGACATCCGTTTGGCCTCCTCCCTGCATTTCTTTTGCGAGGTCATCTATAAAGGCAATTAATTGGGTCTCACATGATCGTGCTCACCTGAAGCCATCCTGAGAATTATTTAGAACACCATGGCGATCCAAATGCTTTGAAATATGTGAGACTAGAATGTGCTCCATTAATTTGCAGTATATACTAGTAAGGGAAACAGGTCGGTAATTATCAGGTAGCTGTCTAGACCCTTTTTTGTGTATTGGAGTTACATTAGCTAACTTCCAGTCATCAGGAACAGTATCTGTTCTAAGTTGCTTGATTGCTTGCTTTTCTTGTATCTGAAGTAAATAATATGGTGGCTGGTTCCTCGTACGCTCAATTTTCAATACGACAATAAATTGTAATATAATTCTTGGAATGAAGACTTGTAACAGTTCATCATGAAAAGGAAAAGGATTGCTTCAATCTCGATCGCACATGTAGAAGATATTGGAGAGCTTGAAGGCAAGAAATCCTTGTTCGACGACATACTTGTTTTTTTCGAAGCTAAGGAGATCTGGAAAGAACCAGGCAACTTTCGTTTCGATTTTCGAGTACTTCTTTTCGTTCAGTGGTAAAGTATATTACAGATTTGATTGTGGATTTACATTGCACAAATTGTTTAATTGAGCGACTTTGCATGTTTAGTAGTAAATTACGTAATATTCTTGAAATATTTTAAAAACTTGTTTACTGATAGCTGTGAAATTACCTTGCAGTTCCCGTTCGCTGCCTTGCGAGTAACTTCACTCGAGGGAAAAATTGAATGCGTTTTGCTTTCCTAGGCAACCAAGTGCTTCTTATGTGAATGACATTTCATGTTTTTGAAGGTTTCTTGACCCTTTTTCTGCGTTTATTCATTTAAGGAATTTTTATTAGTGAGCAATCTGATATTTTAAATATCAATTTCCTTTTGAGCTTTAGTGCATAATTTTCAATATTTTGCTTTGAGCAATTCTAGGGTATTTTATTCGAAAAGTAGAAATCTTGACTATTCTAGATTGAGTCTGTGTTGTTTTTTCAATCTAGGTTGTTTTTCTTCGGCACCGCGCATTGGGTTGTTTTGACTAATTCGTAATTTAGTATTCAACCTGAAGAGTCGCTCTGTCGTCAATATTTTTTTATTAAGTTTATAGTCTTAGTGTAAAGCTCCATTTGTTTTTTGTTCAGTTGTGGAATATTTTATCTTCCTTATATTGTTATATGTTTTGGTTTCTTCATTTGAAGTAAATGACATTTCTGTCCCAATTTAGCAGTGAGTGAGTTCAGTGTGGCATGCTTTCGTGTTCGTTTTGTTTTTAACCGCTAAGCCATTTCAGTGTGTCTTTAGTTACAGATCGAAACGGAATCTTTATTTAAGTAACTATAAGCAAAGCATTTCTCGGTTTAAGTCTATTTTGTCTAAAATGAGACTCTAAAAGCTTCCTAAAATTAATTCAGGGTGTGTTATCGAAAGCGCCCGATTAATACTTCGCGGGTGAAAAACTTGTGTCATTTTCTCTTGATAATTATACGTGTGCTTGAAAGTTTCCGAAAACATTTTTTGGGTAATTTTTGTCGGTAAACGGTTTGATGCCGGGAAAATATTTATGTCAGCAGAATAGATTTCGAGAAATGTTTCATGGTTAACCGAACTAAACAGCTAGAGGGATACATTGGAATCAGTGAGAAATGTGTATTTGCATGGAAAAGTCTGTCCAGTCGCTACCGGGCGTGGGTTTTTTTTAGCAATTGTAGTTTTACAAGTACTCTTCTTGAACTTAATAAGCTAGCTTTCGAAAGAATGCTACAAGAAGAGCTGTCGGTGAAAGTCGTGCTGAAATCTTCTCTTTGAAGAAAAATAAGCCAACTCACTGTTTCCTCAGCGGTCCGCATGTTTTCCCTTGCTGTTTTTTTCCTCTTGGCGAATAAAATTCTCCCTTACGATAACACTATCGTTTCTAATTAAGGTTTCCAAAATATAAACAGAATATACTCTAACAACACTACCGGCATTAACTATGTCGTGCATATCATATTCAGATATTCAGCCAACTACCAGATCTATGAAAGCAATGCCTTGAAACATGATGTCACTGTCATCGTCACCGTCATCGAATCGTCGTCACTGTCTGAAGTCTTATATTGTTGAATCTGGTAACTGAGGGATGAAAAAAACATATGCATCTGAACGACGCATAAAACACGCATAATTCGTCTCAGACGAATCATGACGAATGGTGCGTCGAGATAAAAGCGAGACACGAGAAAACATTAAACTTTAAATCAAATAAGGGAAAACTGACGCTCCACATTTTAGAAGTGCATGAGAGTCTCCTTTCAAGAATTGTCCTGCTAATTCTCTGTGCCCCGGACCTTAGTCTCTTCCGTGAAACTTTTTCTGTCTTCTTGTGTCAGCCGTATGCGTCAGTCCGTATCTATCTTCAGTATTATGCGTCTTCTAAGACAAATACGGTCAGTCGTAGAAACATGAAAGTTGATTTTTGTGACTTCTGGTCGTTCACGTTCATGTTCTCATCTACAGTGCTTAAGGCTGCTCAATTTGGTCAAATTCTATTACTGTTGTCAGGAGTTAGTGTAAGAACGAAGGTAATATCCTTTGAACAATTTCGTGTACAGTCTTCAAAAATAAATAAACAAAATAAACTCTAAGCGAAACGTTAATGAAACGTGACGAAACCGGAGTAACCCGGCGCATAATAAGTGATCCTTATCGTTCTTTGATTAAACGTTTATGATAAATGCGCCATCGAAATTGCAAAAAGTTTACAGGAGGTCTCATGAACAGACATGCAGTGAATGCTAAAACAAAGACAAAGAACAGCATAGTTTACGCAACCCATCTGGTGTGTTTGAATAAAGTAACATCAATCAAATGTCCTCAAGTTTTAATCCTTCATTTCTCCTGTTAAATGAGTTCGTTTGAGGAAGCTAATCGAACTATTACAACTAGCTATTACAAGCTTCTCAGCCAGGGTCGACCTTGGGAAGAACAAGCAGCGACCGAAACAAAGAAGAAAAGTCCGAGAATTCGGTATCGCCCTCCAAGTAGCCACGGCATGGCTTTCCAATAATCGACGGTCACGCAAAATCAGAAGCGCTTGAGTGGCTTAACCAGTAAACGTATAGTGGATGAACAGCCTCAACCAATCGAGTAAGAGATCAGTGCCATTTATTAGGGGGGGGGGGTCCCTTATGCGCGTTTTATCGCATCGTTAGCGCAAACGAACATGTCCTCATCATCTAAAATGACACAGGAAGAAGTCGTTTCACGAAGCCATGAAGCACTCAAGATGGCGAACAGCCACATCGAAGAAGCATTTGAAATTCTGAAGAAGGAAACTTTGAATCTTCGCAAGGAAATGGGAGCTTTCGATGCATTAGCTAAGAAGCTCGAACACGTTCATTTCTCCAAAACATTAAAGCTCAATGTTGGCGGTCAGCTTTTTACTACCAGTCTGGAAACCATGAAGAAAGATCCCGGTACAATATTTACTTAATTCAGTATTGCATTTTCGTTACCTGAAAGTTACATTTACCAGTTCGGCAACATTGACGGGAACATATCTACTTTTTGTCACTATCTTAATGTTACTGTTCCCTCTATTATTGTCGTTGTCTTATTACAGTTACATACTCAGAAGTTTGAAATTTCGCTCAACCACTACTTTTCCAAACATTTGTTTTCAGTTTGCTCGTTCGTGGTTGGTGTTGTTGTTTATTTTCTTTTACTGGCTACTCCGAAGGAGGTGGGCCGTCTTTGTGTATAGTTCAAGATTCGAAATTATGTGACCGATTTATTTCTTTATTCTTTTCTGTCAGCTGGTACTGGATCTCACAAGAAAGCTCCAAACTCCTTCATGTTCAGCCTTGTCAATCCAAGTGGTTTAGGACCTACAAAGATACCTTTGATACAAGGAAAAGATGGATCTGCTATCCTCTGTAATGGCAGCTTTGGTCCAATATTTGGGAGCGCTTATTCCGGCAACAATTATGATCTATTGATCAGTAACTCTCCTAATCAGTCGAGTAGTTGTCAGTCAACCCTGAACAACTCCTACTGGTGTCCAGAAGGTCAGAATGCTGCGACCTTTATGGCTGGAAATTCCACATTCTCTGTTAGTGAAATAGAAGTTTTTGCAATTGAAAAGTAAGAAAGGGGAAGTATTAGTTGCCATTTCCCATTCGTAAGAAATCTCAGGAAAATAGAAGTAAACTAAAGAACTCTTAGTTTTTGTTTTACACCTATGCAATAGCGGATGATTCACTGGAGTAAATAACGCTTTGGAAGTGTTTAAAGTAGCACTTACCATTGTATACAGGCCACATCATACTGACTGGAGGAAGGAATGTTTTATTAAGAATCAGAGATAGGAGTTAAACAAGAACAGTTTTTTTCCGCATTAAGTTTGGTTTATACAGTAACCTGAACTTGAAACTGTTCAAACGTAGAAACATGTTCAATATAGCATCGAGAATACACTGAAAAGGGATAACGTAAGCAAGCTCAGTTTTGATTTTGTAGCAGTGAAAATTACGGTTAAAATTTAGAATACCCGGCCACCTATTTGCATGTCATTGAATAACAGTTGTTTATTTTGTTTTCATATGCTTCGTTCTTCAAAGCATTAAAGTGCCACTGGGACGAAAATTCATAGGTTTATTTCGGCCACATTCTGTCGCAGAATATCGCGATTTGTTCATATTTCCCCAGAAAACTAAACAACAATCCTTCCATCCTAATATTTCTTAGCTCCAAAGTCGCGTAAAATGTGTCCGCCATTACTGAAAACTTGTTCCTTGGCCGGTGATTGCGCAATTTAATAGCTCGTGACGTCAGAGGCTCACCTCAGTTACGTCTCCATGTGTTTTGACGAAGATGTCTACCGTCGACTGCGAAACCTCCGAAGAGTATTCTTCCGATTCAGAACAGTCTTTAGCTTCCAACGCATCAGAGGATTCGTTTCATGCAGCAAATGAAGAATTTTTCTTACCGTACGATGTAAGAACTGATGTGAGGTTTCCACTAATAATCTTGTCAACAAACTGTTTAGATTTTTTTTCTCGCCATATTATTTGAGTTATTTGGCGGGAGTTCCAAACGGAAGCGAAATGTGCTTATACAATGATTGTAGGTCAGGCCCCAGTTGCTCAAAGAGTGGATAACTCTTTTTCAACGGATAAGTCGCTGTCCGGCGGGTAACATGTATCGCTTGCTTCATCTCGGTTGTTCAAAGCTTGGATAGCACTATCCAGCCAGCTGTTCAGGCGCTATCCAGCAGATAAAGTTGTCCATTCCAAGGTAGGTTGTGTAACTTCTATCCGCTGAATAAACCTGTAGGAAAATAGACATGGCTTTTCGAAGAATTGATCTTTTAAGCTGTGGAACTTTGGACAAAACACCTATAAAAACTTTAGACTTTGATGCTCGCGAATTCTCAGCCATTGGCCGACCGATATTATTGTTGGTGTGGGAGAAAATAAAAGAAGCTATACTTTGTCTGCCGTTGTTTATGTTCATTATATATTATAAAAAAAACATTGAGGTTTTTGGCCATTCTTGGCATAGTCTTTCTTGAAAAACCGTAATTGTTGTAGTCAGCTGGCAGGCAGCTTATCGTGTCTATCATAGTACAGTGGTCACTTAACACATTGAAACGCAAGTGCTTGGCGCTGCTAACTATTTTTAAGAGTTTTTACAGAGTTCTTTTTCTGAGCCGAAAGAAGTAAAATAAATCAAAACCTTTTTTCAAGAACTGGAGGCCTTGTGTGACCGGAATCTAAATATTTGTAGTCAAAATTAAAAGCCACAAGGAAAATTTTCCGCTGCTCAACAACAACATGCTGACCGCCGAGGAAACGAAGCTTTCACTTGCCTTATTCACTGCGTAAAAATAATAACTTGATATTTAATCATTTTTCTTAGTAGTTCAATTGCTAAGATTGCTATGACAGTTAAAAGAAATGACATTGTTAAGAGCGCTTGTCTGTAAAAATCAAACATAACGCGGCAAGGGTGCACGGCAAAAAAAGTGGTGTTTTCCGGTTCAGAAAACGCGCGGCGAATTTACATAAAACGCGGCATTTACTAGCATTTTCTGTTGTTCACCAACCGGAAAATCCAAGGTTTTCCAAATGTTTTCGGGTCGGGGAATTTGCGGTATTCGTTCCATTATCCGGTAGTTTTCCTGTACTGCAAACGCCAGAAAACGTGCGTTTTCTGGCATTCACCGGTCGGTTAACACTCGGCAAACGCCTTGTTAACCAGCATTCACTGAAGTTTTCTCACTGGAAAACATGGTTTTCACCGCAGTTCACAAGTGAAATCCTGCATTTTCCCTTGTTTGCCGGAATGGTTAACGCCAGTAAATGTCGGAAAACGCTCGTTTTCAAGCGTTCACCGAGCGCTAACGCACGGAAAAAAGCCTGTATTCCGACATTCACAGACTTTTTCGTTGTGTTTTCTAGAACTTTTCGGGGATGGTGAATTCAAGAAAAGGCATGTTTTCCAACGGAAAACGTTCGGTTAACTTAAGGAAAATAGCGTGTTTTTCAGAGTTCACCGATCGGTCAACGGAAGGAAAATGGCTTGTATTCCAGTGTCTACCGATCAGCTATCGCACGGAAAACTCAGGGTATTCTCAGGCGTTTTCAGCGTGTTTTCTTGCATTTTTGGGAAGGTGAATTCAGGAAAACGAGTGTTTTCCAGCGTTCGTCACATGGTAAACGCAAGGAAAATATCTCGTATTCCGAAGTTTTTCTCGCATTTTCTGGACTGGCGATTTCGAGTGAATTCAAGAAAACCGGTGCTTTCTTCCGGGGTTCGTGGCGTTTTACTCGTGTCTGCATTTTCCGTGGGGTTGAATATTAAGAAAAAAGGCGTCTTTCTCCGTTTTTTGCATTCCCTACCCCATCCGCGTTCAAGGTCATTTCCCAAGTTCCATGATTCACAGCTTTTGTCAACTTTCAAAGTTTGGGAGACTAAATCAGGCGAAGATGACAACACTTTTAAAGTAGATTTTAAAAACATAATTTATTTAGAATGTAAAAAAAAAAAAACTTTTACAAGTGTTAAAGGACTCACCATCTTAACTTAACACTGGTGTGTCCGTTTATCTAATTAAAAGTATTCAGTATTTTTGAAAAAAATATATATATAGCAGTAGGCTACAAGAGACAGGAAGTCTCCCTCTCCTCAACATTTTGACTATATCATAAGCTCTCACTATTTGGTCCTTTGGCAGCTTTTACATTAAACTAACAAGACTAATCTTTGAAATATACATATCAACAAATGCATAACCAGGGAGCCATAACAGAAATATACTGTATATGCCCTACACAGGTCTACGTCATCATGCAACAAAAAGCAATTCTCTGCATAACATTTAACGTTTGACTTTGAAGAACAGTGCTAAATATATCAAACAAAGTGGAAGCGAACCTTGGCTACAAAACCCAGTATTACATGTATTTAGTTTTCATAACCATACACAGTTCAATTCGGTCAAAAGTAGAATGGGAAGATACTTGACCCTAAGTCATGGCTCATGGACCTCAGTGCCGCTGAGTTCACATGTCCTTCGCCAGTTTAGTAGTATATAATAATATACTATGGAAACATGGTATAATTGCTGTCATCAGGGCCCAGTTATTTAGGAAACATATAAATAAGCTACATGTGTTTCAAGATTAGTAAACTTTGAATGTTAAATCCAGCTTCATAGGGATTGTGTCTGCCAAAAATGTTTGCTCTTCATGCAGTTTCTACTGACTAATCTTATTCTGTGAAATCGTTAAATAGATATAATTATGTAGCAGTGAAAAAAAATTAAGAAACAAAATAGAAACCTTTGTTAAGATTTTATCCTTGCCTGGATGAGTCCTACTGCAGTTACCAATCACTACCAAGCACTGAAGCCCATTTCAATTGATGAAATGATGAGAATAGGAAGGCTTTTAGCTAAATACCATTTTCTCTTTTAATTTAGAATTTGAAATCTTTAATTTGAATGAATTTTACCAGCTTTTCTAGTCTTGGATTGACATTCACCAAGTCAGTTTTTCCAACTTAAATGAAAGTGCTGCAGTGGGACATGCGTGATTGGGAATGGCTGAAACTGTCAGTATTGCTTAAGACAAACTTTTTTATGCCCAAAAGACAAGAGATCATTTCACCTGGAATGCTTAAATAAATCATGAGAAATAGCTGAGTTTTTATACTTGAAAATAATTTTAGTCGGCGGTCTTTCATAACACCCCTAAGGCCGATTATAGTCCAACGCTAAATTTTGGTGTGCTCCCAGTGGTCGAAATCGGTCACGTGATGCGATAGTGTCTCTCCTCAGTGGGCGCCTATCAGCACATAGTGCTGCATTACAATAAAAACAATAGAGTCCTTCTGTCTCAGGCCCTATGTGTGATAGGTTTCCTTGGAAATTTGATGTTCAAACTTCATATAAGCCCTCGAACTACGTTCTTGGGTTAGTAATTGTTGTGAACATCAAATTTCCTCGGGCAACCTACACGTGTATCACATGACAGTGCACGACAGAAGAACTCTATTGTTTAATTAGATGGTAAAATTTTTGCTTACAACTGTTGACCACTGTAGCCACAATTATCAAAATGTTAGAATGAAGGGTTGTTTACGATCTTTGCCTGACACGAGCAGTGCATGCTACAAAAGTCACACATGTGAGTCGTAAGCAAAAATCATACAATCTTAATCAGCCTGTAAATAACGCTACCCAGCAAAAAAAATAAATTTTAAATAGAACCTACACAGCACGTACAGCCCAAACCAAATGCTGTGGGACTCCATGTGTGGTTCTTTCACTTGGCAATCCAAGCCTCCGGTTTACACATTGCCGCTTCTGCTGAGATGACAAGCTTGCCTTCCATCTTTCATCAAGGCGTTTGAAGAAGTCTGTCACTTCTTCTGTCCTCCAGGTTAAGGGTCTGGTTTTTAGGGCATCCTCCTCTGCATCTGATTCATCTGAGGACACCAGGTTCATGTGCAGTGCCTCGTACACTGGCTCCTTCTTCTCTTCTTCAGTTGCTACTTTTAATCTTCTTTCATGTTTCTAAAATGGACAGATATAAAAAGGGAGTGATTTTTTGTAGCTGAATCATCTTTAATTTGCAGAAGAGGTCCTGAAAGACATTCTGTGGTTTGCTTTATAATAAGTACCATTATCCGATGTATATTGGCCAACTGTAATGATAATCAGTAAGACTCAATGGATATTTATTTATTAAACTAACATTCATCTATGATCTAAATAACTTGTCTAGCCTGGAAAAAGTTCTAGACTTATAGTAGACACTACCCTGTGTGTGTGTGTGTAGGGGGGGGGGGGGGGGTGGACCTGCTATCTCATCCACTATCTCTGCCCATCACATTTATGTGGCTTCAGACAAATGGAAAGATAAATATCTTAAGATAGGCAGTAGTATAGCTGTGCCAGCCTCTTCCAGGGAAACAGGTTTCTATTTGTTTTGTTTGAGATGGCATGTGATTTGAAAAGATTGAGTTCTGGATAATAGCTGGGGACCTACACAATCATACATTACAACCCTTTTGTCAAACTTCTGTTATTTATATTTACTTCTGTTATTTATATTTATATTAATTTTATGCGAGAGAGAGAAACCTTTACCCTTTTTATCCTTTGCCTTCTCTTCTGTTCTTGCTGATATTTTTCATAAGTCCCATTTTCTTCTTGTCTTTTTCGTTTCTTGACTGAGGCAAAGTTCTGGGAAATGGCATCTAAAAACAAAAAAACAAAAAACCTGCTACCACCATTCATTATTTTTAAACTATTTTTTGTAGACAAAACTATTTGATCCATGTGTCATCAACAAACATGTCAAAACATTTTTGCTGTTTATTACTGTGTACATATTTTGCCTACAGATACATTGTATTTTAATGAATGTTCTGTCTTTCATTCAAAGAGCTTCAAGACATTTTAGGTAAGTACTGTCCTCGTTATCACATAAGAACTTGTTATTTGTTCAACAGGTATGGAGCACTCTGATCTTTTATGTTTCAACATCAATATCCAGGGTTGTCCACAGCTTTTCAAGTAGCTGGCAAAAATTTCTAAGTAGCCGGATGGTGATTATCGAGTGCCGAAGGTGATCCCTTCTAGGGGGGTCTGGAGGCATGCCCCCCAGGAAATTTTTACATTTTAAGTCCCCAGAAATGGAGTTTCCTTGATTCTGAGCACAAATTTCCAATAATGTCAGTTCCAAAAGTAATTATAACTTTTCAATTTTATTTGTATAAACTCATGCATTCAGTGGCTTTCTACATATAATTCCCAGAACTCAACGTAATGAACTAATAATCGTGCATCTCTGTGCCAAGCAGATTATTTTTAAGTCAATAAACTGCAATGGGAAACAAGTTTCATTTTCATACAGCTATTTCAATTAACGTTGTCGGATTTTAAAGCATCAAGCTCACGAGACAAGACCGAAAGGAAGTGTGGGTAGATGCAAATCTTTTGTGATTCTGCTGTAATTTCATGGTTGTCACTCCCACAGGATGAGTAAAAGTACCATGAGCACTTGCCTATGTGATTTATTTTGTGTAGGGGTGAGCCATAGATAAGTTTGGTAAAGTTTTGAATAAATTACCCATATCACTCAGCGGTCCTATCGCGTAGGTTTTCCGCCAACGTTAATTGAAATAGCTGTATATCTGTGCCAGTAAAGGAACAAATAATTTGTCTTTAAAAATACATAGATATATATATATCACGAAAGTAGCCGGCACAAATGACCCAAGTAGCCGGTTAATTCTGCTGGCTGCCGGCTGTTAGGGACAACCCTGAATATCCTGAACAAATGAAACAACATTCTTAAATAACTTCACTAAAATAGTAATAGTTTGAATATATTTTCTACAGGGCACAATCATAACTTACCCAGCACGCGCCTTTCTTTACAGAGTGGGTCATTCTTAATTTGATCCACTTCCATGATCTCCTTCATTAAAGTTGTGAAAATTGCCTGGTTAGGGGCTTCATTTTCCCTGAAAAAAAATATCATCCAAATTTTAATGTGCTTTTGAAATTAAACCTTGAACTTGATTGTTTCAAGCTACGTCTTTAGATGGACTGCTACCTCAACAGTCTAGTTCAAGCCCTGGCCATACACAAATCAGAGAAGACGTACGTACCCCATGTCAGTTTTCCCCATTACAGACCAAACAGGTGGTGAATAGCATGCAGTAAAGTACAGTGTCTAATACCAAACCAGTGAGATAAGATGGCCTTGCCATGTAATGGGCATTTCATTTTCTGTCAGCATGAAAACTTTGTCAAAATTCACAAACTTTAATTTCAGTCATTATTAATATTTTACCCACGTTTAAAGAGTTTTAAATTTAAAGATAGCCAGAACATAATTTCTATCTAAAACTACATAAATAAAACCTTTGCTGCTGACAAAAACCAACAGTTTAAAATATTCTGGAAGTTGTTTTGTACATATCAAAGAACCTTCTCCCTGAAACATCTCTTAAAGGAGACTCACTCTGATGCTGGTTAAGGAGAAACTATGTCATTTCTTGCACCATAAGAATTTTCATAAAATGCACATATGAAATGTTATGCTACGGGAGGGTCAAGGCCAGTCAGACATGGTGAATTTGATCCACTTTTAATTTGCAAGTCCATCCTAAGGCATTTGATTGTCAGTGGATACTCAATTAAAAATACTGGTTAACAATTCTAAATGGATTTTAAAACATAAGGTAGCCAGCAGGTAGCAACCTATCCCTATAGTGGGGAATTTTGTAACTAAAGATCATCTCAGCATTTTCAGCAAAGTTATGAACATCACAATTAAAAACATACTTCTTATCAGTACTCCACGAGAGTCCCAACTGCTCCATCTTGGAACGGACATTATGCTGTGAAGTTAAAACCAGTAAGAGACAATTTCAGCAATCAACCAACCAAAACATGCATGAATGTTTGTTCGGGAAAGCAAGTTATAAAACTTGCAGCTCAAAACTGATGTGGACTTTAACACAAACTAACAAAGTCTAAAATAAAAAGAAGGTGTAGCAAACCCTGGATATTTTGATTTAGACTACTGGCAGTTCCTTTCTGGATAGCCGAGAGAATGCATAAAATAGCCGAGGGAAAAAGCTGAAACCTGGATTGAATGAGTGGAGGGGGACTGATCCGCGTCTCACCCATGCTGATGATAGCTCATGCTCCAGCTTTTACTCACCCTCTTGACTATCCACAGCGGGACTGCTAACAGCCCAATTTCAAATCCCCCACTATCTCAAACCACATCTTGTTTCAGATGGTTAATAGGCAAGTAAAACCCAGTTATTCAGAATCTTCCACTACATTGTATCTTAAATCAAAACTAAGTTGCCCCCCTTGGTTGATGTTGGTCAGTTTTTTTCTCAAATGAGGGATAGCTGTCTTATTCTCCTGTAAATTATATCACACAATAATTGTTTTCTTTTACTGGTTCCAGATAGCAGAAACATTTACTAAAATTCACGAAATGCTGAAAATTTCCTATAATGGCCTTCATATACTGTATTTCTTATATGAGAAATCTAGGGGAATCTGTTAAAACATCAAGACATTTCTTCTTTGGTGATCACTTCTATTACTGCATGCATGTTGTGAAATGATCAAGTTGTGAAAAATTGTAAGGAAAAGTCAGACACTGGTCACTAATAGGACCTACCTATCTTGTGGCAGCTCACAGGTTTTTACTTAGCAGGAAATCCTTCCTAACAAACGCTTCAGTCACTAGTTTCTTTCAGCCTTTTCGCTCTAAACTATAGGGGGGATCCGGTATTGCACTTTGATTCCATGAACAAAAGGTGTGAAAATTGCTTACGTGCGGCGCGTAATTTGAAAGTGAAACGGCTTTCAAACTCTGTTTTTGAAAAGAATCTCGAGATAGTTTACCTCACAAGAAGTAAACATATCTCAAAGTTCCTATTGAAGCGTACTGAGCTTTCATTTTGACCTTAAACTTGCTTACCGACAGATCTGGGTGACGAATAATCTTTCTTTTCCTGCCTGAGCTCGGAGGCGACGGCGTAGTGGGTCCAGCAGCGCTTTCATCTCTACCTTCAAGCTTAGCCTCTAGAGCAACTAATTTTGCCTCCATCGCCTTGAAGCCATTGTCCATGGCTGTCTGAATGTCATGCATCGTTTTGAAAACGGCGTCCGAGAAGTCGGCATGATTGTCCTCAATGACCCGTAAAGAGTCATTCACTTCACCCAGCTGTTTTGCTAGCTCAACGTGTTCGCTTTGTTGAAGCACGCTTTTGACTTCATTGATTCTGGTAAGAATCGTTCGAAATTCCGATCCTCCGTTCATCCGGTTACTTGACATCTTATCGCTCCAAAGATCAAGAAATAAAAACACAGCCTTCCAAATCGACGATCGACGATGAAATGTTTGACAAGTATGACTGCAAAAGTTAACAATGGCGCGCAAACAGTAAGCAAGCGATGTGGTTGGCCCATAAATTAATACCGAGGCTCCTATTGGCCAACAGGGGAAAACCGGGATGCGCGTCCATACCCTGGGGACGAATTTGGGCCGAGAATAATTTTTGATCAGCGGCTTTTCATTTTACGGCGGCAAAACAGAAATTCTTGTCAAGTTCTCTCGAAAATCGTAGCAAACAGGAGAGTTTCAAGCGAAAGATTTGGGCATGCCGAAACGAACTTCGCCTCGAAAGTCAAAGAAAAGGATCAGACGTCGCATTGAGTGTTCTCGCTGCGGAAAAAGCTACTCATACTCTGGATCTAGATCACATTCTTGTGGAGACGATGCACCGGAATCTGATGAGACCGCCTTTGATCTCTTCGACAGTTTGAATGATACATTGGATACAGAGCCACCAGAGGAATCGGATGTGTCATCGGATGTTAGGAGTGATTACTGCGGGGATGTTGACGCAGGATTTGACGCTGAACCCATGTTGCCATCAGATCTCAGAAAGAGAGTAAGGGACAGATTAAGAAAGCGGTTTACTGAGGAGGATTTAGCTCATTTCGACGATGATGATTCAGGTGATTCTGAGTGCAATCAAGACACTTCTGGTGACTCTGTTAGTGAGAACTGGGAGAGCTGTCAGGAGGACAGTGAGCCAGGAGAAAACCAGCCAGGAGAAAACCAGCGACAAGAACAAGAAACTGCCAACAACAGCTCTTGGCTACATGAATTACCTCAGAAAACTGGCGTGCTTCTTTATTGGCTTTTGTTATTTTTATTTTCATGGCAATGCGGATTTTCTGTCAGTGATTCAGCAGTGGAGATGCTGCTTATAGTTTTTTAGTCGTTTTTTCTGGATTGTTGGGACTTTTGATGAGAACAGTGCTATGGCTAAAGTAGCAAGGTGCATGCCCAATACCCTATACAAGCTCAAGAAACATCTTGGACTTATGAACAATGATGACTTTGTTAAATATGTTGTCTGCCCTAAATGCAAGACTTTATATGATTACAAAGACTGTATCTAGAGCCGCTGTGGAAGGCAAGTGTCAGCTAGGTGTAGGTTTGTGCCATGGTCAAGGCACCCACACAGGAATAAGCGAGGTAAGTCTACTTCTATTGTCTACCAATAAATCCAATCCCCACCATCCCTAGCAATCCACTGGAAAACTAGTAAGAACTTTTAATTGAAACTTAGCTTGCCCCTCCCCACCTAAGTGATTGGCTAATTCCTTACCATGTGTCACAAAACTACATGTATATATAAAGTCATAAAGTCAAATTATTATGCAATCAGTTTAATTCAGGGTCAACATGCGGTGATACAAACACTAATTTGGTGTTTTGGTAGATAATACATGTGGAGTAAAACATCCGTGCATATTATCGACCAAAATAATGAAAAAGAGGTTTATTATTCCACTGCATTTTGTTTTGCTTCGTCCTCCTTCAGCAAAAAATCGGTCAAACTGGGATTGTACAGTGTGATGTGCTGTAATACATGTATTTTGTCCATTCTCTTTGCTTTTATACAGTAAAACAGCGCAAGAATGGAAAACTACTGTAACCAGAATTACATTGCATTGCAGTTGTGAGGCTTGAAAAACTTAAATCGTTGTTAAGTGATTCACGCAAGTTTATTTACTTCCTGTTAGCAAACCACTCTTGACAAGACCTGTAGTGTCAGTTTTGACAGTCAAATACCACTCCACTAGTTATTTATTGTTCACCAGAAACACTTAGGATTTATCCCCAGTTGGTCACAATTTTACAAAGTTGTTAGACGTCCTCCTAATTTGCATGTTCATTATTATTATCAAAGTGAGATTCAATGGAATTGTTGACATTTTTCCTTCTCTTACCACTTGATTTGATTGTTTCAAAACACAACTTTAGTGAAGAAAGAAGTGTTGGAGGAATAATATTCCCTTATTTAGTTTTTTTTTTTTCATGTATATCAATGAGCTTAGCCTGAAGGAATTGCTGGTAATACATGTCGCTTTTGAAAAGAACGTTCTAAATGTCATTTTTGTCAATTCATATTTTTTATTTTGGCTGTTTGCTCTTTATTTATAAGGACCATGTGATGAAATACTCCTAAAGACTGTGCACACTGGGACAAAGACATTTTTATACCCAAGGATGGTACATTGTATATCCTTACAACTCTGTGATCAAATCACTACAGGTTCTCCTTAGTAGGCCTGGCTTTTGGGAGAAGTGCCAAGAATGGAGGAAACAAATTGTTCCTGACAATGTCAAAACAGACATATATCAGGGAAATGTCTGGAAGGAGCTCTCATCATCTGGGTTTCTTTGCAACATTAACAGCTTAGCTGTTATGCTTAATGTTGACTGGTTTAGGCCACACAAACATTCCCCTGGATCTGTTGGAGTAGTTTACCTTGTGTTACTCAACCTTCCTCGGCATGAGAGGTATAAAATGGAGAACATTATTGTTGTTGGCATTTTACCTGGCCCTTCAGAACCAAAACTTACTGCAAACACTTTTTTGGAACCACTTGTTCAGGAATTGAAGACACTCTGGGCCTGCAAAGAACGTTTCTCTGTCTATGGAAGTTTATTTAAACGTCCGATGAAAGTCGGCTTTATCTGTGTTTCAGCAGATATTCCAGCTACAAGGAAAATTGGAGGATTCCTTGGTCACATGGCATCTCAAGGTTGTTCCCGTTGTAAGACGCATTTTAATTCTGGAGGAGACCTTGATTTCAGTGGTTTTGATCGAGAGAACTGGCAGCCTCGAAACTCTTCAGAACATAAGTGTTCTGCAAAGAGAACACTGGAAGAAACAAGTGCTGCATCACAGCAACGACTTTGTTCAGAGTTAGGTGCCAGGTACTCAGTTTTACAAGAGCTTGAGTACTTTGACTGTATACGCTATTTTGTCATGGATGCTATGCACAATCTTTACCTCGGGACAGCTAAACACATAATGAAAAATGTGTGGTTGAATGAGAAGAATGACTTCATAAGTGTGAGGACTTTCAAAGAATCCAAGAACTAGTAGATTCCATGGCAGTCCCGCAAGATATTGGCCGTATTCCGGGAAAGATCTCATGCAGTTTTTCAGGATTCACGGCAGATCAGTGGAAAAATTGGACGACAGTGTATTCAGTGTTTGCCCTGAAAGGAGTTCTTCCTGATAACCACCTTGAGTGTTGGCGGCACTTTGTTCTTGCTTGCAATTATCTTGGGAAGAGAGTTCTGACTGATAATGATATTGAAATTGGAGTTAGATACTTAATGGAATTTTGCAAAACATTTGAGGATTTGTATGGAAAGGATCTTGTCACTCCTAATATGCATCTTCATGGACATTTGAAAGAATGCCTTATTGATTATGGACCATTTCATTCCTTCTGGTGTTTTAGCTTTGAGAGATTCAATGGCATTTTGGGCTCTTATCATACAAACAACCGTTCAATTGAGATCCAGTTAATGAGAAGGTTTTTGATGCAGGCTAAAGTCAAGGACTTTAAGTACCCTGATATGTATCTGGATTCTTTTAAAGAGTTTTTTGATAATTGCCAGAGTTCAGGATCAGTCAAAGTTACTCAGCAACCAATAGAACAGTATCTTAGTCTTCAAGAACACAGGGAAGCAACTGTTCAAGATTTAAGTTCTTGTGACTGGACATCAAATACATGTAGTTGCATTTGTCCAGCATCAGCCATTAAAGCTGAAACCCTAGACAGTGATGACTTGAATGCACTTAAAGTAGTGTACCGGGAGCTTTTGGGACTTGATACAAGGACTACCATTGAAATGCCCTTCACTGTCTCAGAATTCAAAGCCATTAAAAATTGGCTCACTGCTTTATGGATCACAGCAAAGTCAGACCACAAGGAATTCATTTGTTCTAGCTAACTGGGCAGGAACAGAAGGGTCTCTAGCTGCCACCACAGGATGTGATGATCTGAGACCAGGACAAGTTATGACATTCTTCCGTCATCGCATTAAAGTTAAATCAATGTTGTCCAATTCACAAGACCAGAGATATGAATTTTATATTGCCCGAGTGAACTGGTATTCAAAACACCCTGAACGCTACACATTTGGAGCTCCTGTGGAAATCTGGTGTAACACCTTTGATGTGTTTGGGCCTGCATGTTTCATTCCTGTTCAAAGAATCAAATCACTATGTGCTTCTGGAGAAACAGTTTTCAAAAGGGAAACTGTTCTTGCTGTAACAAGCTGAGTTGAGAATTGCTTATGTCAAGCAGAAACACTAGCAAAAACCTGTTAATGACTAGACTCTAAAAAAATAACAACATATTCAAAGGTTGTGCCAAACTAAAAGGGGCCTAATGAAAAAATATGTCATTTCAGTAGAAACGTGGGTTAACTAGCCCTACCATATCTGAGGCTGTACAATAACCAGTTTCTGACTGCTGACTTTACTGATTTAGAGGCAAATTTTCTGTGATTGTTATTACACTAATAACACACAGTGGTCTATCTTTACTTTCCGCAGAGGAACAGTAACAAATTATGTCATAAAGTCCCTTTTTGTCAGGCATGGCCCAAATTATTTTGTCCTTAAGATACAATGGTTTCCAGGGGCCTGTTGTCCAAAGCATGACTAAGCTAAGCCAGGATTAGAGTAAACTTTGATTCCAGTTTGATTGCTAATCAATGAAGACTTAACCAAAATATTTTTTCGGCTTTAGTTTAGAATTAGAGTTTTCTTTACCATAAGCTCAAAATGACCTTATTTTAACCCTTTAAGCCCTAATATCCACATGCATATTCTCCTCACTGTTCTCCATATATTTCATATGTTACTAGTTGGGAGAATTTGATTAAACATCAACACATTTCATCTCTGGTGATCACTTCCTTTATTCTCATGACCCATATATATGATCAACTAGTGATAATGTAAGGAGAAATTAGATGCTTGTCACTCTTGGGGCTTAAAGGGTTAAAAGCTTTTTTTAATGAGCACAACAAACACCCTAGTTAACTTTTAGTTGTGGATTAGCATCAATCAGCTTTCGAACACCCAGGCCCAGTTACGCTATTGTTGTACCAGGTAACTCACACATAGCCATTTCAGTAGCATTGGTAGCCATGACTCTAATTTACCGGTACGGCACCATTGATTTTTGTGTACTACCTGTTCATGGAAAATACGGCATGTTACGGTCCCTTTAAGGGGCATTATTTTAGTTGTTGCTTTGTCAAGTTGTGGATAATCACAAACTGTTGGTTGTATGCTATGAACAACATGTAGTGACAAGTTCAAGGATCAAACATTCTTGTTCGTGACACCTTTCTCTTGCATGCATACTAGTTGTTGGGCATCATCCGCATTTTTTTTCCAATTTTTCTCATCATGGATTTTGTATGTTTAGTTGCAAAAAAAGCACATGACCTAGCCCTTAAATAATCAACCTTCTTAAGTGCAAGTCCTGATTTGTTTTCAAGGTGAATGAATTATATTTAACAGAATACGTGCACCTGGGAACAATGTATAAATGTTATGTGCAAAACATTAATAAAAGTAGACTTCATCTAAAACAATAAATATTCTGCTGTGTACTTTATCACTAGATGAAACTCAACTACAGTAGATGATGACTAATCACTGTTGAAAAATCAACACTTGACACACAAACTTATCAATTTAGACCTTAATTCCTAACCTTTCAAAACGGACCTTAATGTCTAACTGGCCTAACATTTGAAACCGGTTGAAATGTCCAGCCAGACTATGAGAACAAATAAGCCTCAGTGTTTAAAGTTGCCTAAATGTCAAAATTAACCTAAATGAGCAGAACAGCTGGAATGGACAAATGGGCCTAAATGTCGAAACCGGTTGATACGACCAAAGTGGCCCATGTGGCCAGACTGACACAAGTGACCAAACCAGTCCCAACTAAGTTGTCATGCCGAAGGCATCCTGGGAAAACAAACCGTAAAAATGAAGTACAACAACACCATTTATGTCTTAACTAGCCTTAACGACCAAAACAACAAAAAGTGGCCAGACCATCCAGAGTGAAAAATTGGGCCTAAATGTCGAAACTGGTTTAAATATCCAAAGTGGACCACGTGGCCACACTGACAGAAATGACCAAAACCAGCCCAAATGTTCAACTTAGTTGTCATGCCCAAGGCATCCTAGGAAAGTAAACTGTCAAAAGTGACCACACCACCTTACAACAACACCATTAATGTCTTAACTGGCCTTAATGACAAAAGTGGCCAAACCATCCAGTATGAACAAATGGGCCTAAATGTCGAAACCGGTTTAAATGTCCAAAGTGGCCCATGTGGCCAGACTGACAGAACTGACCAAACCAGCCCAAATTTCCAACTCAGTGGTGATGCCCAAGACATCCTAGATAAACAAACTGTCAAAAGTGACCACACTGCCTGAGAACTACAACAACACCATTTATGTTTAACTGGCCTTAATGACCAAACTGACCAAAAGATGCCAAACCATCCAGAATGAACAAATGGGCCTAAATGTCTAAACTGGTTTAAATGTCCAAAGTGGCCATGTGGCCAGACTGACAAAAGTGACCAAACCAGCCCAAATTTCCAACTCAGTTGTCATGTCCAAGGCATCCTATATAGACAAACTGTCAGAAGTGACCACACCACCTAAGAAGTACAACAACCAAACCGACCAAAAGTGGCCAAACCATCCAGAATGAACAATAGGCCTAAATGTTGAAACCGGTTTAAATGTCCAAAGTGGCCATGTGGCCAGACTGACAAAAGTGACCAAACCAGCCCAAAATTCAAACCCAGTTGTTATTTCCAAGGCATCCTAGATAGACAAACTGTCAGAAGTGACCACACCACCTAAGAAGTACAACAACACTGTTAATGTCTCAACTGGCCTTAATGACCAAACCGACCAAAAGTGGCCAAACCGTCTCGAATGAATAGATGGGCCAAACTGTCGAAACCAGTTTAGATGTCCAAGTGGCCAATGTGGCCAGACTGACAGAACTGACCAAACCAGCCCAAATTTCCAACTCAGTGGTGATGCCCAAGGCATCCTAGGCAAGCAAACTGTCAAAAGTGATCAAAATACGTGAAAGGAATAATACAAGCCTTAATGTCTCAACTGGTCTTAATAGCCAAACCAACCAAAATTGGCCAGACTGATCCATAATGAACAAATGGGCCTAAACGTTGAAACCAGTTTAAATGTCTAAATTTATTGGCCCATGTGGCCAGACTGACAGAATTGACCAAACCAGCCCAAATTTCCGAACCAGTCATCACATCCAAGACATCCAAGGCAAGCTAACTGTCAAAATTGACCACACCACCTGAGAAGTACAACAACAGCCTTAATGTCTCAACCAGCCTTGATGACCAAACCGATCAAGCTGACCAGATCAGCTGGAATGAAGAAATGGACCCGGTTTAAATGTCCAAAGCGGTCCATGAGGCCAGACTGACGGAACTGACCAAACCAGCCCAAATTTTCAAATCAGTTGTCACAACCAAGACATTCTAGATAAGCAAACTGTCAAAAGTGACCAAATCACCTGAAAAGACACTACCAGCCCGATCTAGGACTGCTGACTACAGTAATTGTATAAGCCATATTTAACGGCGACAATCGTGCGACATACCCTGTTTAGGACAAGTTCAAACTCTGAAGTTAGGAGAGACTATCATAAAATCCTATACCATGTTCAGGAACGAGAGGCTAAAAACCATACCTTGTCCAGCAGCACGTTCCCGGAGTACCCCTCCCCTCCCCTCCCTTGCTGTTTTTTTCCTCTTGGCGAATAAAATTCTCCCTTACGATAACACTATCGTTTCTAATTAAGGTTTCCAAAATATAAACAGAATATACTCTAACAACACTACCGGCATTAACTATGTCGTGCATATCATATTCAGATATTCAGCCAACTACCAGATCTATGAAAGCAATGCCTTGAAACATGATGTCACTGTCATCGTCACTGTCATCGTCACCGTCATCGAATCGTCGTCACTGTCTGAAGTCTTATATTGTTGAATCTGGTAACTGAGGGATGAAAAAAACATATGCATCTGAACGACGCATAAAACACGCATAATTCGTCTCAGACGAATCATGACGAATGGTGCGTCGAGATAAAAGCGAGACACGAGAAAACATTGAACTTTAAATCAAATAAGGGAAAACTGACGCTCCACATTTTAGAAGTGCATGAGAGTCTCCCTTCAAGAATTGTCCTGCTAATTCTCTGTGCCCCGGACCTTAGTCTCTTCCGTGAAACTTTTTCTGTCTTCTTGCGTCAGCCGTATGCGTCAGTCCGTATCTATCTTCAGTATTATGCGTCTTCTAAGACAAATACGGTCAGTCGTAGAAACATGAAAGTTGATTTTTGTGACTTCTGGTCGTTCACGTTCATGTTCTCATCTACAGTGCTTAAGGCTGCTCAATTTGGTCAATTCTATTACTGTTGTCAGGAGTTAGTGTAAGAACGAAGGTAATATCCTTTGAACAATTTCGTGTACAGTCTTCAAAAATAAATAAACAAAATAAACTCTAAGCGAAACGTTAATGAAACGTGACGAAACCGGAGTAACCCGGCGCATAATAAGTGATCCTTATCGTTCTTTGATTAAACGTTTATGATAAATGCGCCATCGAAATTGCAAAAAGTTTACAGGAGGTCTCATGAACAGACATGCAGTGAATGCTAAAACAAAGACAAAGAACAGCATAGTTTACGCAACCCATCTGGTGTGTTTGAATAAAGTAACATCAATCAAATGTCCTCAAGTTTTAATCCTTCATTTCTCCTGTTAAATGAGTTCGTTTGAGGAGGCTAATCGAACTATTACAACTAGCTATTACAAGCTTCTCAGCCAGGGTCGACCTTGGGAAGAACAAGCAGCGACCGAAACAAAGAAGAAAAGTCCGAGAATTCGGTATCGCCCTCCAAGTAGCCACGACACCTTTCCGAGAATTCGGCATGGCTTTCCAATAATCGACGGTCACGCAAAATCAGAAGCGCTTGAGTGGCTTAACCAGTAAACGTATAGTGGATGAACAGCCTCAACCAATCGAGTAAGAGATCAGTGCCATTTATTAGGGGGGGGGGGTCCCTTATGCGTGTTTTATCGCATCGTTAGCGCAAACGAACATGTCCTCATCATCTAAAATGACACAGGAAGAAGTCGTTTCACGAAGCCATGAAGCACTCAAGATGGCGAACAGCCACATCGAAGAAGCATTTGAAATTCTGAAGAAGGAAACTTTGAATCTTCGCAAGGAAATGGGAGCTTTCGATGCATTAGCTAAGAAGCTCGAACACGTTCATTTCTCCAAAACATTAAAGCTCAATGTTGGCGGTCAGCTTTTTACTACCAGTCTGGAAACCATGAAGAAAGATCCCGGTACAATATTTACTTAATTCAGTATTGCATTTTCGTTACCTGAAAGTTACCTTTACCAGTTCGGCAACATTGACGGGAACATATCTACTTTTTGTCGTTTTTATCCAGGTTCGATGTTACATGCTATGTTTTCAGGAAGATTCGACACAAAGCCTGCTGAAGACGGATCTTACTTCATTGATCGCGATGGAACTCATTTCCGGTATATCCTGAACTATCTTCGAACGGGGAAGCTTGTTGTTCCACGAGACGAGATCGTTCGCGAAGAGTTGCTGAATGAAGCTGAGTTTTATAACATCGAAGGGATCGTCGATGTGCTTAAACCCCATCTCTTACAAAATTCGTTGATCTTGTCCACAGAACAGCGCCAAACCTTGTCCATGTGGCTGAAAGACACGCTGAAGAGCACGATCCACAGCTCTTCTTTGATATATCGCGCCTCTCACAATGGCTGGGCTGCCACCAACTTTCACTCTTGCTGCGATGACAAAGGACCGACTGTGACAGTTGTCAAGAGTGGAAACGGTTACATCTTTGGAGGCTACACGGGGCAGCACTGGGAATGTAAGTCGAGTTTAAACTTCCTGTTGTTTTAAACAAAACGGACACTTGTTAAGTATCGTTAAACGAAACATTCGCTAAGGATAACGACAGAATTGTAGTCGCCTTCCAAATTGTTTGTGAAAATTTAAATAAGAATTACCGTTATGGTTCACAGTTAGCGCACTCCATCTCCTCTTATCATGATTGCCTCTTTATAAGTACATATCATGTGCTGCAGTTGATTAGCGCTCCGACAAATATTCTAATGTGCCCCTGTCTTCAAGACAATATTATGATTGGTGAAATAGAAGTGATCTGACAAAGAAACTGCTAAGTATAGTCTTTGCTGACCCTTCACTATCTTAATGTTACTGTTCCCTCTATTATTGTCGTTGTCTTATTACAGTTACATACTCAGAAGTTTGAAATTTCGCTCAACCACTACTTTTCCAAACATTTGTTTTCAGTTTGCTCGTTCGTGGTTGGTGTTGTTGTTTATTTTCTTTTACTGGCTACTCCGAAGGAGGTGGGCCGTCTTTGTGTATAGTTCAAGATTCGAAATTATGTGACCGATTTATTTCTTTATTCTTTTCTGTCAGCTGGTACTATATCTCACAAGAAAGCTCCAAACTCCTTCATGTTCAGCCTTGTCAATCCAAGTGGTTTAGGACCTACAAAGATACCTTTGATACAAGGAAAAGAAGGATCTGCTATCCTCTGTAATGGCAGCTATGGTCCAATATTTGGGAGCGCTTATTCCGGCGACAATTATGATCTATTGATCAGTAACTCTCCTAATCAGTCGAGTAGTTGTCAGTCAACCCTGAACAACTCCTACCGGTGTCCAGAAGGTCAGAATGCTGCGACCTTTATGGCTGGAAATTCCACATTCTCTGTTAGTGAAATAGAAGTTTTTGCAATTGAAAAGTAAGAAAGCGGAAGTATTAGTTGCCATTTCCCATTCGTAAGAAATCTCAGGAAAATAGAAGTAAACTAAAGAACTCTTAGTTTTTGTTTTACACCTATGCAATAGCGGATGATTCACTGGAGTAAATAACGCTTTGGAAGTGTTTAAAGTAGCACTTACCATTGTATACAGACCACATCATACTGACTGGAGGAAGGAATGTTTTATTAAGAATCAGAGATAGGAGTTAAACAAGAACAGTTTTTTCCGCATTAAGTTTGGTTTATACAGTAACCTGAACTTGAAACTGTTCAAACGTAGAAACATGTTCAATATAGCATCGAGAAATACACTGAAAAGGGATAACGTAAGCAAGCTCAGTCTTGATTTTGTAGCAGTGAAAATTACGGTTAAAATTTAGAATACCAGGCCACCTATTTGCATGTCATTGAATAACAGTTGTTTATTTTGTTTTGATATGCTTCGTTCTTCAAAGCAACAACAACAACAACAACAACACACTTTATTTGCATTCCCAATTACAAATGGTATTGCAAAAGTATAGGAAAATAATGATAATAATAATACGAATTACATCTAAAGATATGTAAGGGTAAGTAATAGGATCAACTAGTTGACGATTGTTGCGATTGTCGATTCATTTCTTAGTGCAGAAGCTTCATAAATGAAGTAACCTAATTTTTTACAGAGAAAGGCATCTATATTATTAAAGAGAAATATAATTTTTTGATTGGCATCTAAAGAACTAAAATCAGAATAATTTCTAACAATGTAGTCTATTAGAGATTTTCTAATTGTATTATATCTACTACAATTAAGTACAAAATGTTCTTCGTTTTCAACTTCATTTGAGCTGCAGTTTTGACAGATTCTCAGATGCTCAGGAAGTTTAGGATAAGAATGTCTACCAGTTTCAATTCGTAGGTTATGGTTGCCTACTCTAAGTTTTGCTACTGCCCGACGATGTTTAAGATTTGTAATTAGTTCTAGTGAGTTAGAGGGAGTAATATCTGTTTTAAAAGTAGAGTAAAATTTCAGTTTTTTGTTACATCTAATCAATTCATGTTGATGCTTTTCTAAATCAGTTTTAAAGTTTTCGATTATTTTGGATTGACACTTTTTAGTTTTTAATCTATCTCCATTTGTATCAATCATAGTTTGAAGATCAGTAGAGAAATCGGTACAATATTGTTTAAGTATATCATAGATGGAGAGCATAAAGCATTTTTTCCCAGAGTCTGCCAGTTGAGTTGAAATTTGAAGGCATTGTCTGGCAACGCTTGAATTCGGAAGGTTTAGTAAGTGAAGCCAAAACTTGAGTGTATCAGAGAAAATAGTTAGTTTGAGAGGGAGTCTTCCGGTTTCATTTCTTGCTGCGACATTCGATGCTCTTCTATTAAGGCAAAGATAAGATTTGTAAAATTGCGAGTGAAAGCGTTCGATAGGATCTTTCTCCCATTTGTTAAGATTGAGGCTATCATATGCCCCCCATATTTCTGAACCATATAAAAGAACGGGTAGAAAGACAGCATTAAATAAGAAATTACATTTAGATATAGAGAGTTTGTTGAATTCAATATACCTTTTGAATGCAAATACTGAACGTCTAGATTTTTCGACTAAACTCTTTTTTGAGGAGGTGAAACTCCCATTCGAGCTAAATATTGTTCCCAGGTAGGTGTAATCTGAGGTATTAATAATTTGGTTTCCATTTAAAAAGAAAGAATATTTTTCCCGGGTGCTTTTACGGTTCTGCTTTTGAAAAATTAAAACTTTTGTTTTCCGAAGATTTATTTTCAACAGCCATTTTTGTACGTAATTTTGGAGTGTGTCGATTTGCTTTTGAAGACCTGAAGCACTTTGAGATATAAGGACTAGATCATCCGCATAAAATAAACAATTAAGTGGATCTCCATTTGGTAGGGTAATTGCGTCTGTATCACGAGAGTTATCTAGAGTAAAAGGAAAGTCGTTTAAATATTGATTGAATAGTAGAGGAGACAGAATACATCCTTGTCTTACACCCCTGTTGTAATTAAAGAATTGGGTCCTACGATTTCCGCACTTTATGGCGCATTTGGATCTAGAGTACATGTCTGAAATCAGTTGATAAAAGTGTCCACCTAGTTTATAGGTAATCAGCTTTGAAAGTAAACCATCATGCCATATAGAGTCAAAAGCTTTTTGAAAATCAACAAAACAGCAAAATAATTTTCCCTTATTTGCATTAGTTACATATTTGTCAATAAGAGTTCGTAAAGGGAAAATGTGATCCGATGTCCGAAATCCCTCTATGAAACCAATTTGTGAGGGATGTAATAGATTTTTGTTTTTGGTGAGATTTTGTAGTCTATTATTTAAAAGGGCTGTAAAAAGTTTTCCAAGGCAACTAGTCACGCAGATGCCCCTGTAATTAGTTGGATTTGACTTTTCCCCTGATTTAAAGATAGGTGTAATCAGTCCCATGGACCAACAATCAGGAAACATTCCTGCATCAAGAATAAGATTAAAGAGTCTTTTCAGTGAGGTCATCAATAGGTGACCGCCACTTTTTAACATTTCATTTCGTATTCGGTCTGTACCAGCCGCCTTCTTGTTCTTTAGTTTTTTAATGCCGTTTCTTATTTCACTCTCCGTAAAAGGATTGTCAAGTTCATTATAATGCAATAGAGACTGTTGTTTACGTTTTAGTTCTTCTATAACAGTCTCTTGTGTTTTGGAAAAGGTTTCTTCACTTGGAGCAGAGTGTAGTTGTTGAAAGTGTGTTAACAGTTCATCTACAGGGACATTTGAATCAGCTGTATTGGAAGCCGATTTTGACATGGTTTTTAAAGTGGACCAAAATTGTGTGGGGTCATTTGTTTTCACGAGTTCTTGTATTTGAGTATCTTGGTATCTTTTATGTTGTAGCATGGATTTATATTGTCGTTTTACCGTTAAATATTCTTGTCTTGTCTCTTCATCATGAGGATACGTCTGCTTTTTGTTCGAAATACGTCTCAAACGTTTTCGTGGCATTAAAGTGCCACTGGGACGAAAATTCATAGGTTTATTTCGGCCACATTCTGTCGCAGAATATCGCGGTTTGTTCATATTTCCCCAGAAAACTAAACAACAATCCTTCCATCGATCCTAATATTTCTTAGCTCCAAAGTCGCGTAAAATGTGTCCACCATTACTGAAAACTTGCTCCTTGGCCGGTGATTGCGCAATTTAATAGCTCGTGACGTCAGAGGCTCACCTCAGTTACGTCTCCATGTGTTTTGACGAAGATGTCTACCGTCGACTGCGAAACCTCCGAAGAGTATTCTTCCGATTCAGAACAGTCTTTAGCTTCCAACGCATCAGAGGATTCGTTTCATTCAGCAAATGAAGAATTTTTCTTACCGTACGATGTAAGAACTGATGTGAGGTTTCAACTAATAATCTTGTCAACAAACTGTTTAGATTTTTTTTCTCGCCATATTATTTGAGTTATTTGGCAGGAGTTCCAAGCGGAAGCGAAATGTGCTTATACAATGATTGTAGTTCAGGCCCCAGTTGCTCAAAGAGTGGATAACTCTTTTTCAACGGATAAGTCGCTGTCCCGCGGGTACAATGTATCGCTTGCTTCATCTCGGTTGTTCAAAGCTTGGATAGCACTATCCAGCCAGCTGTTCAGCCGCTATCCAGCAGATAAAGTAGTCCATTCCAAGATAGGTTGTGTAACTGCTATCCGCTGAATAAACCTGTAGCAAAATAGACATGGCTTTTCGAAGAATTGATCTTTTAAGCTGTGGAACTTTGGACAAAACACCTATAAAAACTTTAGACTTTGATGCTCGCGAATTCTCAGCCATGGGCCGACCGATATTATTGTTGGTGTGGGAGAAAATAAAAGAAGCTATACTTTGTCTGCCGTTGTTTATGTTCATTATATATTATAAAAAAAACATTGAGGTTTTTGGCCATTCTTGGCATAGTCTTTCTTGAAAAACCGTAATTGTTGTAGTCAGCTGGCAGGCAGCTTATCGTGTCTATCATAGTACAGTGGTCACTTAACACATTGAAACACAAGTGCTTGGCGCTGCTAAATATTTTTCAGAGTTTTTACAGAGTTCTTTTTCTGAGCCGAAAGAAGTAAAATAAACCAAAACCTTTTTTCAAGAACTGGAGGCCTTGTGTGACCGGAATCTAAATATTTGTAGTCAAAATTAAAAGCCACAAGGGAAATTTTCCGCTGCTCAACAACAACATGCTGACCGCCGAGGAAACGAAGCTTTCGCTTGCCTTATTCGCTGCGTAAAAATAATAACTTGATATTTCATCATTTTTCTTAGTAGTTCATTTGCTAAGATTGCTATGACAGTCAAAAGAAATGACATTGTTAAGAGCACTTGTCTGTAAAAATCAAACATAACGCGGCAAGGGTGGAAAATTCGATTTCTTTCATATTTTAATGTTAGATAGGTTAGGGTATAACTAAAATCACTGGATACTTTTTTTGGCAAAATATCCTTTTATTTCAAAGAAAAATGCAAATAACGAACTTCTGTTAAAATCGCCATTTGAAGCAGTAAATTATGACAACAATTTGAGGCGTTCGCGAGCAAAAACAAATCCCTCTGTCGTCTTTAAAACACCCAAATCTACTTTTGCAATCTCTCAAGAGCTTCAAAAATGATTTTGGTAGAAACTGCGTTGTTCTTTGTGTTTGAAATAATTTAATTTTGAAAGTATACATTTCTCATCAGGAAAAGTACTTTGTGATTTAAATTATTTTTCACCATGTGCTAAACCTTCAAATCGATTTAGCTTCTGGCTGTTGAACTAAGAAAAGATGTTCTCAGGATTGCTGCAAAAATTTCTTTGGGCAAATGATTGCGAGCGACGAGAGAGCTTTTCAAAGTTCGTTAAAATGCAGGTTTTTTTACCCTTCATGGCAACATTCCATTCGCGAGTCACGCACATATTTTGATGTGTTTTTCGACCCTTATCGAAAACGAAAACGTCAAACAGAAAAACACTTCGGAACGCTCTAACCTCATTTGCTGTAGAGGACAGGTCCAGAGGCCATTTTCGTGTGATTCTCTTGCCGTTCGTCGTATTTTGGTCCTGCTGATGACGTCCAATGAACCGAATGAACACCGCCAACTGGGTCAACTTAATTGTAAACGGTCGAACAGCTCAACGACACCATCTTTTCTTGTAAAGCGTTCGACGTCTTTCTGCACTACAGCATCTTACTCAACGGTTCAGTTGATTTAATACAAGTGTTGCTCAGTTTTCAGTGCACAAAAGCATTATCAAATTTGACTGCTAAATTGGGACCAAACGTGGATGGCGCCGCGTGCGTATTTGGTTTGTCACGCAATGTGTATCAAAGGCATTTTAGGGGGTAGGGGAAGGGCAAAATCTTTGAGGTGAAGTAAAATAACATACAGGGATTATTCGTGGTTTTAATGGCGTTGTGTGTCTTTCTTACTTATTACCAGTGTTGTTACAACCATTAAAAATTGTATTTGCTACCCTAGTAGTCTGAAACGCAATTCCAACTGTTGTACAAGCTTACAGCTGAGTGGTGCAACAGGAGTGGCGCTATTATTAACTAGACCCAACTTCAGTACGGGGAAAACCTATAACTACAAGGGGCTCCCTTTTGTTAATTGACGAGCGGGTATTCTACCTATGATCATTGGTGTCAGTCTGCTGGTTCTCAGCTGGCACAGGACCGGTACAAGGCACAGTTATATCAGGAGTGAAAGTCAGCTCGCTGTTAAAGGGTTGCATGGAGTTTTGGACAGGAAGGGTTCTCTCTTCATAACAAATGGGTGCGATGGAAGTAATGAACTGCGCTCTCTTGTCAGTTGTTTGACATAGTCTACATTAGTGTGTCCTGACTAATGAGTGGGGCTTCTAACAGCACGCCAGTGCTGTTTGAAGACTGTGAAATAAGGCACGTAACCATGGTATCAAAAAATGAGGTTCTGAGCAGCCAGCATACTTATCATAATGGATATGAGGATATCACAACAGAAATATGTCAAGCACCTTGCCCTTAAACGTCTGTTACCTCTTTCACGTTCTACATACACCTTAATGAGGACGAAGAGAAGAGTGAGGCTTCCATCGATAACCTGGCTAATATTCGGATAGACCACAAGCGAATACAAAACTCACCTGATCCAACTTTTACAAGTGAACCAGTCTCGCGTAAGATAACTTCAAATCCCTTTTTCCCCAGTCCTCTTTCACATTTTGGCCACTCTTCTTTTCCTTACCGTGACCCGGGACCCGGCCCCTTGTGCTGCAGCTTCTGCTCGACACTATTCCAAGTTTTGCACGATGGCTGGGACATATCGTCATTGTATTCAAGTGTTCGTTGTAAAAACTGACTTGTAACTTGTGGTATCAGGCCCGTACCAAGGCTGAAATAAATGCTGCGAGCAAATTGGCGTAGTCAAAGCCTCCCCCCCCCTTCAAAATACACACACATAGATACTAACTCTGTTCACAATGCCACAGTTTGTGTCGATTTCGTCAAAAACGACACCTTTTTGGGGACATAGTTCGTTGACAATTTGCCAAAAAGCTGCTTCCTGTTTGCTTTTTCGCCGACAAAGTTGTTGGCAACATCCACCAGATTTATAGCATCAGTTTTAAAAAAGTACCCTAAAAGTTACAAGGTTTGTTAAAATTGAAACATTTCGACGGCCAAGCTACGAATTTCCGACCTGTTTTACCTAACTCTCGTAAACGTTTACGTAACTTTTATCACTCGATTGGTAAGATAAAAATAGTTTTGCTCCTTAGACTTGTTTCAAAACAACATGATGAGCTTAAAACTTGCAGCAAATACACAGCAGTCGCTTAGCTATTAAAGGCATTAAGGTCCTTCACAGTAAAGCTATACTGCCAGGGTCAAGGTGATATGGGTGAAGAAAGACATTGGTAAGGAACCTGGGCGACTGAAATGTGCGGTGGACTAGTAGATTTTTGAAGCCCACTTGTCCGGTGGCTAGTGCCTCAACAGATGTCAAACCCTGTTAAAGGTTGTAAAATTATAAAAGGAACTTTTAGCATCAGCATTTAAGACTATTCGTTGCACATTAATTCGTTTTTAAAATTATATATTTTTTGGCTCATTTATTGTAATGTTTTTTCAACCTCCAAAAATTCTGGGGGCTCGAGCTCCCCCACCTGCCCCTCCCCCTTCTACGGGCTTGGGTATTCTTGGTGCATGAAAGTAAGGGAACAATTGTTTTCAAGCTTTTGATTCGTCTGGTGTTGTAACCACAAACTCCGACAACAAGAAAATGGAACAAACAACAACCGTCTTCTGTGTAACGAAGCAATTCATGTATGTAAATATGTATGATCTGTGAAAAAAATGTCCGAGGTCCCCCCCCCCTAAGCCAAAACAATAAGCACAAACTAGTTAGTCACATCGCAATTTCCCTGATAAAAACGATTTTAATGTTCTGGACTCGACTTTTTGAAGAGGTTTTTAACTTAAGCTAGTACACATACCCTTTTTAGCTAATTTTCGTGTTCGAACATTGTTATTTGCATGCCTACAACTCACGCCGAGGGGTGACTACTTTTTCTGCATTCTGACATGGGAGGTTGAGGTGCCTAAATGTAGCACTAATTTTGTTTCGTATTTTTGGTCCATTACTAGTTCCTGCCATTTCTCGAAACCTGAGCCGTTTAAAAAGAATCAGAGCAGATTTTGCCCTTCCCCTACCCTCTAGTAAAATATCCATTCCGATGATTTGCATTGCGTGAAGCGGCTCTAGATAGAACTCTGGCCACGTTAGCGGCGACATGTAGGGATAAAAACCTTTTTGTGTATTGCCAACTAAGCAACACTGACCAGCAACTGAACCGTTGAGTAAGATCTCACAGTGTAGAAAGATGTCGAACGTTTTGTAAGAAAGGTTGTTGTTGAGCTGTTCGACCGCTTGCAATACACTGACCCAGTTGGCGGTGTTCATTGGACGTCATCAACAGGACCAAAATACGACGAACGGCAAGAGAATCACTCGGAAATGGCCTCTGTACCTGTCCTCTACAACAAATGAGGTAAGAGCATTTGGAACTGTTTTTCTGTTTGACGTTTTCGATCTCATATGGGTCGAAACACATTAAAATATGTGCGTGACTCGCGAATGGAATGTTGCCAAGAAGGGTCAAATAACCTGCATTTTAACGAACTTTGAAAAGCTCTCGCGTCGCTCTAAATCATTTGCCCAAAGAAATGTTTGCAGCAATCCTGAGAACATCTTTTCTTAATTCAACAGCCAGAAGCTGAATCGATTTGAAGGTTTAGCACATGGTACTTTTCCTGATGAGAAATGTATACTTTCAAAATTAAATTATTTCAAACACAAAGAACAACGCAGTTTCTACCAAAAGCAGTTTTGAAGCTCTTGACAGATTGCAAAAGTAAAATTGAGTGTTTAAAAGACGACAGAGGGATTTGTTTTTGCGCGCGGACGCCTCAAATTGATGTCATAATTTACTGCTTCAAATGGCGATTTTAACGGCAGTTCGTTATTTGCATTTTTCTTTGAAATAAAAGGACATTTTGCCAAAAAAAAGTATCCAGTGATTTTAGTTATACCCTAACCTATCTAACATTAAAATATGAAAGAAATCGAATTTTCCACCCTTGCCGCGGAATTTTGATTTTGTCTGATTTTTACACAGGCGCTCTTAAGAGCCAGTCTTCCTTAGATCCTCATATCCATTTTTGTTCGAGAAATAGAATTCGCTCATAATTATTCCTTCAACTTCCCTTGGCAAGTAAGTAACAAATATGGAATTAGATGGAAGAAATTATTCTTCTTAAAAAAATTCTGGCACAATCTTTTAAAAACCCTTGCTGGCCTCGAAACTCAGCGGCCACATGATACTGTACATGATGAATTTTGGCAAACTTGCAGTTTTTTGTTCTGGACAAAACAGCTTGTTCGAAACATTCAAATTCGCTAGTTATAAACAATGACCCTTTTTCTTAATAACAGCGTAGATTGTATTCATAATCTTTAATTAGTATAGGAAAACTTAGGATACAAAGTTTATCTTACTTTTGAAACTTATCGCAACATGCGATTTTACCCAAATTCAGGCGAATAAATCACAAAAGTGGTTCGTACTCACAGGATTTACTACATATCAGTGGAAAGTCCTATCTGCCAGCTACTTAATTCTGTTAAAAGATTTGGCCGTCATCCAGTTTTCGTCCGCACGAGACAGCTGAAAGTTGTGCAACTCAGCTGAAACCGCCATATTTCCATCGTAAATGCTGCGACCTAATGTCGGTAACAAAGCCATGGTATCGTCTCTTGTACGACCTAAAAATGCCATTAGTTGGTCAAGAAAAACCAATATGACTAGATTTTGCTTAATTGACGGTAAAGCAGGGCAATTTGTCTCGAATTTTGATGGAAAACGAGCAAGTTGTCATCCGTTGACAATTGCGAGATGTTCCTTTAACGCCGCGGACCACGTGTATCGCAGCACAGCAAACTGTCAATGTAAACAATAGCTAGGCATGGCCAGAGCAGTGAAACCGACCTCATGTTCGTTCATTGGAAAAGGAAAGATCATTTGTGGAGAATCACGAGGAAAACAAGACGTGATACCCCTTGTCGAGTGCGTTGCTGATGTTAGGAATCATTTAAAAAGTTGTCACCTTTCACGCACAAAAGTAACAGAGCAAGAATTAATATTGGCCAGGGTGGGAAGGTTCAATCTTCCATTGGACGAAATAAAAACGTTAACAATTTGTCCGAAACATCGTCATAATCTAGGGCAATACTGGAGACCACTCAAGACGTGCCAGTACCCTAATCACGAAGGACGGAAAATTGCCCTGCACTGTAAGAATCCTGTGAACTGGCAGATGGCGCAGGAGATACAGACGATGTTTATTACACTTGTGCAAGTGGGGTCGCGTGAGTATTATTTCTTTTTGTTACCCGATCATAAAAGCAGCTTTTACAACGAAAAGCGAAAATCCATATAAAAATACGAGCTGGATGAAATATTTTGTCATGTTAATATAACCAGTTTTTTTCAACAATCTTCAAGAATGTCACGGCACGCAGTGGTTCCCAATACAACTGTTGCAAAGGCCCTTATTGTTCTCTTTTTTAACTGAAGTCTTTCGAGAAGAATAAGATTAACACAATAAAGGGAGGTTCTTTAGAAGGAGCACAAGGGAAAGATAGCCTGTTTAAGAGTTGGATATCGTGTTAACTTGTTCGCCGATGTAAATAACTTGCATTACTTGGTTATGGATTTATTTATAGTGAGTTAATTTAATTTACAGCGTTTTAACTCAATTAAGGGTATGGAAATTATGACACGGAATCCCAAGGAAATATTTTTCGTGTTTCTTAAAGGATATTTGTGTGACAGTTTAACTGTTAGATTCCATTTACAGCATTTTTATTGGAATAGCGGATTGAGTTTACATTTTTCATTGCAAGACTGTTATACTTACCGCCCTTATCTTTGTATATGAGTTGTAAGTACTTTTGTTAGTGCTTATCGTGTTTTTTCCTTTCAGATTTACCGTATTTACTCGAATAAGCGCCGCGGTGGTTATTAAATTTTTCGCGCCTCAAATGCGGCGCTTATTCGAGGGCGGCGCTTATTTAAAAATTGGACACGACAAAGAAATCTTTTCTTTTAATTTAACAGTATATTTTCTGTATGAAAATTTTACAGTAACTAACAGAAGCGTGTTTTCATTGTCACCATTCGTCTCTTCCTGCACTTTGTAAGCAAGGAACAGAATGAAGTGCTCGGTCTCTTAGCTTAAAACGCTGCTTAAGCCAAAATAAAAAAAAAAGCATCACATCTTTCTGGGTTATTTTGAATGGAAAGTTAGCATTTAAAAAAATGTCCCGTTTTCTTTTGTCTAAAAACATATCGTGATATTTTTGCTGGGAAATAACCACTCACGTGCTTGTCCTCGAATAAGGGCCGCGTCGGGACCGCGGCGCTTATTCAGGGGAGGCGCTGATGAACTTTTTTGTCCCAAATGCGGTGCTTATTCGGGGGCGGCGCTTATTCGAGTAAATACGGTACGCATTCAATTGTAAATTCAGGCTACCTTTATCAATACAAAAACGGAGGAAAGGTAATTTTTCCGGTGCCTATTACCACGAGAACAGGTTTCTTGGTGGTGGAAATTGGCCAGCAGAGCGCAGCCTGGAGAGAAGAAGCTTGGGAGGGGGAGGTGTGGATGGTAGGGGAAATAGCCACCTTCCCAGTTCGGCGCATACCTACTGTCACCAGTTCTCGGGCCATGAATCCTAATAATAACATATATAATATATGTTATAAATGCTTCTAAAGACACATACATATTTTTCTAACAAAAGGAAATTTCTATTATCTTCGCCAACAGCAATTTTCTCTAACTGTTGGAAAAGGCATGCACAACTTGTACAAAGCAAGGCACATTTGGACATCGATTCATTAGAATGTGAAAAAGAACCCATCGCAAGGTAATATATTTTGAAAGCCTTGGTTTTATGGTGTCATGGGAGGCTGTTTGTGAATGTGGGTTTCGAGATGGGTCTTTTACGTTGGAAGGAAAATCTATTTAAGCTTAAGTCTTCCATGTTACATATCTAGGTAGTACATCTTATCATGAACTAGAAAGCAGGTGGCGAATGCTAATCTAGGCACATCAGTCGTACCTATCAGTTTTACTGATTGTGCTCACTTTCTTCTCTATAACACCTAGGGTATCCAAAGCACAAGCACTTCACCAGATGAGTACAATGCTTCCAACACCATCGACTGAACGCACGCAGCAAAAGTTTGAAACCGACTGGACTCCAAGTTCTACAGGATATCACAGCTCTCAAGAGAACGTCAGCATCTTAACTCCTCAGATTCCAACTGATCAGGCGTTAGTTAAAATTAATGAAAGCTTGGACGTCTTACAAACATGTTCAGGAGAAGGGAGAAGCAGTCCGTTAACGTCTCAGTTGGAAACAAAGTGGGAGAGAGTAAGCCAGGAAGAGCAAACATTTTTTATAAGAAAGGCAACGGAAGCTTGTAAAATAGTTTGTTCAGCAATTGCCCCGGAAGATGGAAAGGCATTGTTCGAAGCTGTTTGCAAGACTGACGGCTCTGATGTTGAGAATGAACTCCGACCTCTCCTTGAAGCTTATAGGGATGCACCTTCTAAGGACACGAAGACTCAGATCTTGAGTATTTATGCAAACAGATATCCTGCGAAGAAGCTTATGGAAATACACAAACTGTGCGAGCCAATAACAGAATGGGAATTGCGTAAAGCTAAGCTTCACGCTAATAATAAAGGTCCCGGCGCCCCACTGGAAAAGCCACTTTATCACAGGGTCAGGCTTGATACAGTCAAAGTCAACCATTTGTTGGAATTTATAAACAGACCATATTTCTATCAAGACGTTTCTTATGGGACTCGCACACTTAAGCTTGATAGCGGAGATAAGCTTGTAATTCCCAACGTCATTCGAACTGTTGCAAGGTCCACAATGATTGCTCAATACCTGCAACTTTGCCAAGAACAGGACTTTGATCCTTTGAGCCGTGCAACGCTCTATCGCATCCTTGAAGTGCGCAAAGCATCTCAGAGAAAAGCTCTCAAAGGTCTTGATAACGTAGCTGCAGATGGAATGGCAGCTTTTCAAACTCTTGAAAGAGTGATTGAGGAGCTCCAAAAGGCCGGTGCAAGTCCAGAATGGGGTGCAAATACCAAGGAGAAGCTTGATCAAGCCAAGAGGTATCTTAAAACAGACTACAAAGTTCACTGCAAAGAGGAATCTAGTCCATGCGCAGATCACTGTAGAGTGTTTGCTCTCAGCGATGCGAATGACGAAGCATTCAAACAGGATTGTGAGCATTGGCACAATCTACAGTGTGATATGTGCGAGAGCCTGAAATCAGTTGTGCACGAAGTTTCGGTAAAGAATGAAAACCAAACTATATCGTTTTACAGCCAGGAACAACAAGAAGACATCTTGTATGACTTTGTGCAAGCAAAGAATCATATATTTGACTGGAAAGCACATATTTTGCGATCGGAAAACCAGGATTTAGCCAAGCAAGACGTCTTGAAGTCACTCGATGAAACATCAGCACTGATAACAATGGACCTGGGCGATGAAGTTTCAGTGTCAAAAGTATAGAGAGAAACAATAAGAATGGTTTGGTAAGAGGAGTCTGAGCTGGCATGTCAGCAGCGTGGTTGTCAAAACAGGGCAAGCAGAAGAACCCATGGTAGTAACCTACACACACCTGTTTGATACTTGTGTCCAAGACTGGTTTGCTATTGCTTCTATTCTAGAAAATCTCCTATTCACGCTCAAGACAGAAAACCCGTTCCTCAGTAAAGCTTACATACGATCTGACGAGGCCGGGTGTTACCATAACAACTTGCTGATGGCTAGCATTAACGATATTAACCAAAGAACTGGAGTTATTGTAGAAAGGTACGATTTTTCAGAGCCACAGCATGGAAAGGACATATGTGACCGTATCATCTGTCCCATGAAACAAGCAGTGCGACGATATTGTGACGAAGGAAATGACATTCAGTCAGCGCGGGATATGAGAGCAGCACTTCTTCAGAGACCTGTTCAAGGTGTCACTGCATCTGTTTGTGAGGTAAACGACAAGCAAAAGACAATTCATGTAACAAAGATTCCCCACTTCAGCACATACCACAACTTTGAGTTTGAGCCTCAGGGAATCCATGTCTGGAAAGCTTACTCTGTGGGGCAGGGTAAAACTGTAAACTATACTGATATAGTAAGAGCATCTCAGGGTCCTACTTCATTGGTGGTGAAGGATGGCCAGAGCTTTTTTGACATTTCTGTAAAACGAAATTTGAAAAGCAAACAACTGACCCGGTCGCAGACTTCAGCATTGTTTCCATGTCCAAAGGAAGGCTGCAGCTTAAGCTTTGCACGTTTTGACTCCCTACAACGTCATCTTGATTATGGTGAACATGAAAATACAACAAGCCAGGAATCCGTATATGATCAGTTACGTCGTGACTGGGTGGCAAGGTTTTCTACTCTTGTTCCCGAAAACTGTCCCAAGCCTAAGTCTTCAGACATTTCCTCAGTGTCCAGTTCCTCCCTTCCAATGGGTTGGGCACTGCAAAAACCAAGAGGAGGAGGAACAAGGTACTACTCCTCAAGTAAAGGATTATCTGAAAGCACGATTTAATGCAGCCGAAGAATCTGGGATGAAAGCTGATCCTCAGCAAGTTGCGGTTGACATGAGAAATGCCCGAACAGAAGAGAACAAACGATTGTTCTCAAGAGGAGAGTGGCTATCAAGAAACCAGATTCAGTCCTACTTTTCGAGGCTCTCTGTCTTAAAGAAAAAACAAACCACTACGGCATTGTCTGGCCAAGCAACTGAAGTTGTTGATGCTGTTGACATCGAGGACGTTGCGCAAGAAGAAGAGTGGTTACAACAAGTGGATGAAGTTTACCAAAGCCTATCAGTCCAGCATCCAATTTACTACGATGCTTATAATCTCTGCGATTTGTACCGGAAAGAAAAGCTCAGTTCTTTCAACGTTGAAATGCTCAAATCAGTTTGCAAACATTTCGAAATTTCTTTTAAGTCGAAAATAGAAAACATGTACTTGTAGAAAAACCGGCGTCAACGATCGCTGAGTGTTCTTGCGGCAGACGTTAGACTATTTGTGAGCCGATAAACAGCCCGGTCAGCGGTTTGGAAAAACATGGCGGACAGCGATCTTCTTCACTGATATATCTTGCTTCATGGCTACTCTAATTAAACTCTTCCATGGTTTCCATTCGGTTGACATTGGTTGGCAACTTTGAGATTCATTGCTGGAACAATTATGCGGTGATGCGTCATTTATTTCTCGTTTTGTTAGCGACATTAGATCGCAGCATTTAAGATGGAAATATGGCGATGTTAGCTGAGCAGCACAACTTTCAGCTCTCTCTTGCGGACGAAAACTGGATGACGGCCGAAGCTTTTAACAGAATTAAGTAGCTGGCAGATAGGACTTTCCACTGATATGCAGGAAATCCTGTGAGTACGAACCACTTTTGTGATTTATTCGCCTGAATTTGGGTAAAATCGCAGGTTGCGATAGGTGTCTAAAGTTGATAAACTTTGTATCTTTAGTTTTCTTACACTAATAAAAGATTATGAATACAATCTGCGCTGTTATTAAGGTAAAGGGTCAATGTTTATAACTAGCCAATTTGAATGTTTCGAACGAGCTGTTTTGTCCAGAACAAATAGCTGCAGCTTTGTCAAAATTCACCATCTGGCCGCTGATTTTCGAGGCCATTAATGGGTTCGGAAAGATTGTGCCATGATTTTATTAAGAAGAAGAATTTCATCGATCTAATTCCATATTTGTATCTTACTTGCCAAGGGAAGTTGAGGGAGGAATTGCGAGCGAAATCTATTTCTCGAACAAAAATGGATATGAGGATCTAAGGTAGACTGGCTCTTAAACCCTTTGGCAAATAGTGGCGTGTGATGTTTTTCCCAACTGCAATTTTCACGCACCGACAATCCGATCTATTAAAGCATAGTTAGTAGAGGGGACTGGTTATGAAAGTCGGCAAGCTTCAAAGACCGAAGTCTTTGTTTTGATTTTTGCCTTGTCACGTGATCGCGACAGTGCACATTTTCAAGCCATCATGGCGTCCATCGAGTAGTTTCTTTATCTCGAACAACAACAAAAACATTTTATTTCGCATTCCCAATTACAAATGCCATTGCACATAGATAAGTCAAAGAAAAAAAATCGATTAATTTACAATTCCTGTATCTATTAATGCATTTCTTAATGCAAAAGCTTCGTAAATGAAGTAACCTAACTTTATACAAGTGAAAGCGTCAATGCTATTTAAGAGAAATACAATTTTGTCATGAGAATAAGAATCGAAATCGGAATTTTACTCAGATAATATCGTCCATTAAAGATTTTCTAATTGCATCATATCTATTGCAAGATCATGAGAGGAAGTGTACTTCGTTTTCAACTTCATTTGAGCTGTACCCTTGACAAATTCTCAGATGCTCAGGGAGTTTAGGGGCGGAATGTCTTCCATTTTCAATTCTTAGGTTGTAATTACCTAACCTAAGTTTTGCTACTGCCCAAACAATAATGTCAATCGACTGTTCACCGACAGGGAATAAAGAGAGATAAGTTTCTCCACATTCAGCGATTACTGCTCTGAAATTAACACACGCGGAATTAAAAAAAGGAAAAGATAAGCAGTACAAACTATATCGGCTTAATCACGGCGGTCAACACCGCATTCGCCGAGGATCTTCGCGCTAGCAGACGGCAGAACTGGAAGGGTTTTCCACGACGATAATAAATTTTAAAATACGTTAAAAGAAAATTATTTTTGCACAATGGTGGATGCGTTGAAAAAGAAACAAATTATCACTTTAACTACGTTATAAGATTAGGTACCTTTCGTCTTGTTCGCGCAGATAATGTTTTTTCCGGTTCTTTTTTCCATATACTTGGAATAGGCAATGGAATGATCGACCTCTGGGATCTTGCGACATGAACAGCCCTCTGGAAAAACTCGTCCGTGAAGTGGTCAAAATGCGTCTCGGGTTGAAATTCGCACTGTGTGTGAGTACGATCATTGTCCTTTTTTCCATTGCGGGTCCGCTCGCAGGGCTCCGATGAAGCGAAATACCAGCTCGGTGGTTGCATTTATTGTTGTAGCACTGTACAAAAGTACTGTACAAAAGTACTGTCCCTGTACAAAAGTATTGCCTGACTATACAGAACAATGTCGCAGGAACTAGTAACAAGCGACGGGCTAATAGCAACAGGCCCCTCAACAAGCCATGACGATTACAATGTCTACAATGCCGGAGACGATCCCATGGAACTCGAGGTAGAAGAACTCAGCGGCAACGAATCCAACCTTCTCGACGAAGGCAGTGAGGAGGAGCTTCCCAGCAGCCAAGTATCTCCTCGTGCTAAAAGCCGCCACCGAAACACGAAATCCAGAGAACCTAGAACACGTCCTTTTCAGACTAGAAAACACCGCCACAGCCAAGTCAACTGGTCCACGGAAGAAAAACTCTTCCTTCTGAGCAGGCGATAAAGAAACTCAAAAGGCACACTGAAAAAGGAACTTGCCCAGGAGATCTACGCTACGAGGCAAGAGCTCGAATAAGAGCGGACAATGAATTTAAAAATGACATTAGTCGAATAAGGAAAAACGCACAACAAGAGTGCGTTAAGGCTCTTACGCGATTTCATTATCGTGAGTGCGATCGCTTCAGAAGCGAGCTCCAGAGAGAAAAACGACCGAGAGTTCCAAAGAAAACCGCAACAGGCACTGTTGTAAATAAGAGTTTCGCAAAAAAGAAACAAGCGCATTCGGCGCCTAGCGAAAACATTGTCACACTCAGTAATATAAATAAGCTAGCCGAAAGCATCCAAAATAAAATATCCAAGTTCGGCGAACTGTTGTCAACACTGCAAAATATGGAAAATAAACTTGTTGAACAGTACACATGTCTATTATCTACTCTGACACCGTAAAAGGACCAAACGGAAACAATCCGAAAAACGACACCGTAAAAGGGACCAAACGGAAACAATCCGAAAAACGATTAAGAAACAGAAAGCGCAAAGTACGCAAACAAAAGAAAAACAAAAAACAACTTAATGCGCAATTAGAGGCAAATGAGAAACAAATCAAAAACCTCTCAAACCAAGAACTCACCTACGACCAAATCAATCTATTAGCAAAAGGGTTAAAATTTGTCCCTTGCCCAATAACAAAAGAAACGCAAATAAGAAAACAACTCTTGCGTGACTATGACAATTTTGCAAGGAGAATGAGACTGCGTTACATTTTTCACGGGCAAGATAAGGAACCTCACCCTTTTCACGTCAAATCAACGTGGAAACCACCAGTCCAACCATCAGTAGCCCTTGAAAGCTATTTAGAGGAGGTTAGGACGCAACTAGCAGAGGTCAAACTCACAAAGCCAAAAAATAACCTACCGCCTAAAGAACGCGAGGGGCTTAAAGCGCTAAAAACTAACAATGAAATAAATCTCAAAAAAGCGAACAAAGGCACAACGACTGTGGTTCTGAGCAAACAAGATAAGATAAATGAAGGTCAAATCCAACTAAACAACAAAGACCACTACATGCCACTTGAACAGCCAATGGTAGGGGAGACAAACCGCAAGGTTACACAACTCATTAACGAACTCTACCGCAGAAACCACATAGACGAAATGACTAAAAAATGGCTTTGTCAAACACCAAATCCGCCTCGAATTCCAGGGTTCTACACCCTAACAAAAATACATAAACCAGTTCGAACTGGCAGACCTATTATATCAGGGTGTGAAGGTCCAACAGAGAAACTATCAGCTTTTGTTGACAAACTACTTCAGCCTATTGCACAACAACAGAAGTCGTACCTAAAAGATACAACCGCCTTCATTAACTTCATTGAAAGAACTAAGGTACCGGAGAAGGCGTTACTTGTCTCAATGGACGTCACGCGAGCCTTTATACAAATATACCACAAGAAGAGGGGATCCAAACCGTATGCAAAGCATACGTCTCTTTTGATCAAAATAAAATTCCCATCTCCACGCCACTACTAGAACGAGCGCTAAGGCTTATCCTACAGGAAAATTCCTTCCAATTTAATGGAAAAAAACTATCTACAGACACACGGAACCGCCATGGGCACTAAAATGGCAGTTGCCTTTGCCAACATTTTCATGGCGAAAGTTGAAACAGCCGGGATTCTAAGCCAAAGTGTGATAAAACCGCTCGTTTGGAAACGTTTCATAGATGACATTTTTTCACTCTGGAACGTTAGCAGAGATGAAATAAGTAAGTTCATTGAGCAAGCAAATAAACACCACCCTACAATCAAATTTATGGTTGAAGTATCTGAAACAGAAACGACGTTCTTGGATACTAACGTATACAAAGGCGAAAGATTCAAAAAAGCCGCAGTACTTGATGTATGCACGCATTTCAAACCCACTGAAACATTTCAGTATACACATTTTTCCTCATGCCACCCATGGCCACCCGGTGTCAAAAGAGGTTTCATTAAAGGGGAGGCTTTGAGACTATTGAGAACAAACTCTTCTAAGACATTATTTGAAGAGATGATCAAAAACTTCAAAAAACAACTCCAAGAGAGAGGTTACCCAGAAAGTTTTATACAAAATACACTTTCAGAAGTAAACTTTGAAGACAGAAAGCTAGCCCTCCAACAAAAGAATCTTGCCTTTTGTAACGCAATATCAACCATCAGTGCCCAATTTAAAACAGATCATCATGAACAAATGACATTTGATTAAAAAACAACCATTACTCAACGAAATCTTTAAGGAACCGCCTATAATATCATATAAGAAAGGACGGTCCTTAAAAGATATACTCGTGAGAGCAAAGTTATGAGAACGGCTAAAACACGAGCGTGGGAGTCGTGCAGGCCTCTCACCCCCATTTTACACAAGTACTACCTGTTATAACTGCTGCAACAAGGAAGATTTCAAAGTCGTGCAACAAACAGTTGGCAAGAAATCTTTCCTCGAGGACAGTCTAATTTCCCGTGGCAAGTAATCATGTGAAGGCACTAGGTTTGAGGTGAGCCTCTGACGTCACTTCCGCTCATTCGCAGGCCTGCTTCCGGAATAAGGGCCAGTAATGGCGGCCGCAAAATCTCGACAAAAACCGTCCGAAAAAAGCGACCTCTAGTCGTCGTAATGAGTTGAAATTTGGCATGGTGACTAAGAACCACAAACTATGTTCGAAAATGTAAAAACATGGAATACCAAAATTCTGGTCCCAGTGGCACTTTAAGAGATAGTTATAAATAAGCGGCCGGGTATTCTAAAGTTGCTTCTAAATTATAAGTAGAACGTGGTCTTTTAGCAGCCGACTCAAATTCAGTTATAGAATTCTCAATCTCGGTTAGTGAATTTCTAACTGCAATTAGCTTTCTGATTGGTTCACTGTGCACAGGTTAACAGCGAATAACCCTGCTTTTTGTCACCTCATCAGGAAATTGAATGTCACGTGAAGTGCCTCGCCGCAAACTGGAACATTTTGTCCAAAACGGTGACAAAAATATTCAGCAAGGATTACCGAAATTGAGAAATTTGAATTTTCTTTGGTTATGTACTGTATCACCTCTGTGGTTATGTATCACCTATCCAACAAAAGCCCGTGGAATATTGGTTAAATAACATATACGTGAATTAATGGTCTGCTTTGGTACCTTTTACGGATAACTGAATTTGAGCAAAATCCACTGAATAAAATTTTTATTCATTTCTAAATTTTCTCTGAAGTATTTACTCATTTTGTTTTTTGCCACCCCGATTCTAGGGGAATTTCCCTTCCCCTCTTGTCCAGGGATAACACAAGTTTGCAATGGGTAGCCTGGTCTGATGAGAATATGCAAACCAACAATAAGAGCTGCTGTTACCTGAGACGAATTTTATGAGATCGTGTGTGTAATATTAATGTGCGATCAACAAATAAACATTAGATACCTGCTACGAAGCATTTAAATTGCTTCTGAATATTTTCTAGCTTGACAAGAAAACGTTACCCTGACTGTCAGATGCTTTTGTGCGAAAAAAACGTCTGTTGTCCAAGATAAAATATTTAAATTTGTCAGACTTTCCACGAAAAAGAAAACAATATAGGAAAAACCGGAAGATTTAAGATAGCGGAAATAGGATTAGGCCACAACATGCTGAATTTATTTCAGTTTCTATGAAAGAATAGCCCGGCCGGTGGCTGATTTCACGTCATGATCTTTGGAATTACTTTAAACACAATTCATTTATAGAACATTTCAGACTCAAGCCAGCAAGAGACTATTTAAAGGCTCGTGTGTGTAACTTCCGATTTCTCACTTAAAGAATTCAAAAGGCCAATATGTTTTCCAAGAATCGTTAGTGTATTACCACGTTAACCACTGTTTTGCTCTTAGCCAATAAGCGCGAAGTCGAGCTGTATACAACCAATAGAGGAACGGAACAATCAACAGCGTGAATAACAAAGTCATTTTGTGTGTCAGACACCAGTTTCGCTTTCTCCGGTTTTTCTGGCAACAGTAAATCAGCCATTGAATTCTGTTGTATACCTTGCCCAAAAGAATATGTCTTCTTCATCTCGAAACCCAGGGGAGGAAGACACTTCTTGCAGCGATGGAGCTCTCGAGGAAGCGACCAGCCACGTCAAAGCTGTCTTTGACATTCTGGAGCATGAGACGGTGAAAGTTCGCAAAGAAATGGAAGCTTTTGATGCGGTGGCAAAGAAGCTTAAACACGTTCATTTTACTAAAAAGCTGAAGTTAAATGTGGGCGGGCAGATTTTTTCCACCAGTCTTGAAACCATGAAGAAAGATCCAGGTATTTGTTTATTGTAATTCCGTTTTACCTTTTAGGGCTGGTCGGCATACTTTGTAGCGAAGTACTTTGCGACAACAGCAGATTCTTACCTTCTTTCTTTTTATCGAGGTTCGATGTTACATGCCATGTTTTCAGGAAGATTCGACACGAAGCCTGCTAGACGGATCCTACTTCATTGATCGCGATGGAACTCACTTCCGGTATATCCTAAATTACCTGCGCACGGGCCAGCTAGTTGTTCCAGAAGACAAGATCATTCGGAGGGAGTTACTGACCGCAGCTGAATTTTATCAAGTTCAGGGAATTGTTGACGAGATGAAAGCATGTTCCTTTGAAGGTTCTACCATCCTGTCCACAGAACAGCGCCAAACCTTGATCGGTTGGTTGAAAGGCACATTAACAAGCGCCATCCACAACTATGCCTTGATATATCGCACTTCCCGAGATGGCTGGGCTGCCACCAACTTTCATTCTTGCTGCGACCGCAAAGGACCGACTGTGACAGCTGTCAAGAGTGGAAATTACATCTTTGGAGGCTACACGGAGCAGCACTGGGAATGTAAGTTGTGTAAAACTAATATACTATAATTACGCCAACATGGGATTAATGAGTGGCAGTGCAATATCTTAAGATTCAGCAACTCTAAAATTTGCTCCTTTTCAATATCAATTAGTATGGTTATAGGTTTTTTTTGTGAATGGAAATTATAATTTAGATAAACGAGACTGTGAACTATTATTATATGGCAAGCAATTCTCCAGTCTAAATCGAGTGTTCTGATTGGTTAGTTTTCGGTCGGGATTCTACAGTACGGACCATTACTATGGAAACGGTCCTTTTTGGATATTTTTTTTTTTTGCGCTCCCGCTCCCGCAAAATTCAAACTCCGAAAACGAAAGAAGAAAAAAAAAAACGGAAAGATTTGGAGAGCTGGTACAAAACCGGAATGAACGAAGTAAACACGCCTGTTTAGAAAGAGCGCTCTTCAATTAACTTTACCAACTTTTTGATATAAGCAAAACACGCGCCAGCAGTGAATCAAAAAGCATGGCGAACGTTCTTCAGTGACTGTGTGTTTATTGTTTTTTTTTTGCGGCTATTAGACTGTAAGCTGTAAAGAGCCGCGTAAATCGCGATCAGTCAACACTTAAACAATAATCATTAAAATTCAGCATTAACAAAAGAGTACGTTTCTCACAAGAAAACCTCTCGGCGAAAAAAACTGAAAACTGCAAGACAACTAGCAAACGGCTTTCATCAGCAACTGTAAATCGAAAGGAAACGATCATGTTCTTGTCTAGTTTAATATTGGCCATCGCTTCAGTCAGCGCTTTCCACAAGAACAAATTAAAGCTACACGTACGTGTATTAAACTAACAGTGTACCTTGATTCCTCAGCGAGATTTTTGCTCTTGTAGTGGACATTCTTCAAAATAGTTTTAGCTTGTTCACACGTCCGCTCTTGCTGTAGTTCGCGCTAGAAACAACTTTGTTAGGTGCGACGAAAATTTGCTCTCAGCATCCACAAAGTTCTCCATAAAGCCATTGAAGCAAACAAATTGCAGTATTCGATGGAGAGATAATTTCCAGTGCCTTTTTTTAAAGTTCGAGGGTTCCTTCGTTCACATTACGGACTAACACGCTGCCACAATTTCCAGTTTGAGAAGCACGTTTCTGAGATTTTATCGCGGCCTTTTCATTAATTCTTCTTTTTCCCGAATTGTCTCTGCCCATAACGAAGACGTAGTTTCAAATAAAACTATCTTGTGTTGTAGAGGGTCACGAAAAACTGACACATTAATTAAACGCAGAGCAGTTTTCATTCAAGAGCCACGCAAGTTTTCGCCGATCAACAGCAACGATCATCAAACTGATTCGAAAGCCAGTTAAAATCGCTGGCTTCTTTCCTTGACATCGCGTCGGAAATTGACTTGAATGAACTACCGGAAGTGTTTTGTCGTACGAAAACTGATGCCCTATAATAAACTACTTACTAACTTCACTTGCTCGGGACCGTACTGAGGAATATTGGCCCTCGGTCGTTTTTGTACGGACCTCGCTGCGCTCGGTCCGTACTGCCACGACCTCGGGCCAATATTCCCCAGTACGGCCCTCGCGTTCAGTTAGTAAGAAGTTATTATTTCTTTATGGAGCTGTGTGTACCAGAGAGAAAAGAGTTTGCTCCAGAGTTAATTTCAGCCTTATTTCTACCCTCTAAGTCCCAGAATATATCAAATTCTCTTTCAATAATTTTGGGGTGTGTGGCACTTTTGCTTTTAGCTGGGATGCCAAGATCAGTCTAAATGGTAGCATCTTTCGAATGACATCGATGCAAACTCCCCAGCATTTCAGACAATTAAATTTTGACGAGCGCGCTGTTATAAACGACGAGGAAATGGAATCATGAAAACAATTTCAATAGCTTAGCTTTTGACCTGCAACTATTGTCGTCTTGGTAACACATTCTTTTCTGAGGTCACACGAGTTTAAGATTGCAATATCGATAAGTACGTCGTCTATGGCTTTGTGTGCGTATGTTACAGATTCTATCAAGGATGCGGCATCGGTTGTTAGAGAAAACTCATACCAGAGATGGATAACACTCGAGCTTTACATCTGCATTCAATATATACATAAACGTTATTTGTTTTGTTTTGTTTTATTCGTGTTTGTAGCAAAACTGTAAGGAATAATTTTTAATTCAGGGTTTCCACGTTCCCGTGGCATAATACATAAAGCTACTGCTTGTATCACGTTTCTGCCTTTCTGAGGAGTTTAAAGTGGTACGTTTAAAGTAAATTTTAGCTAATGTTTAGCATACAATATTCTCTCTAGCTCTCTCAAGCTTACCGAAGAGCTCCAGACTCGTTCCTGTTCAGCCTAGTCAATCCAAATGGCCTGCAACCCACCACGCTGTCCTTGATACCAGGAAAGGAGGACTTAGCCATTCAGTGCTACAGTAGCTATGGGCCTGTATTTGGCGCCGGTAACGATCTTCGGATCGTTAACGCGCCAAATTTAAACAGTTGTTATTCAAACCTGAATAACACCTATCAGTTGCCAGAGGGACAGAATGCTGCCACCTTCTTGGCTGGAAATCAAACCTTTACTATAAGTGAAATGGAGGTCTTTAGGTTTGAAAATATATACATCTAGTGTGAAAACTTCTTGTATTCTGCAAGAGTACTGGCATGGGTTCTCTAAAATCACGTACTCTGAGAACAACCAAAAAGTTGTCAGTTCTATTTCAGTAACCGTAGCAGCAAAATAGTACTGTATTAACCGTAATGGCCGATAAAACGAGTGTTTTCTCTAAACAGCTTGAAGTAATTCATGAAAATACCCGGGTGACATTGAGACAGTGAAGCTTGTTGGTGATATACGACGAAAATTTATCCGAAAAGATGCATCTTTAAATATAATTTTTAGGTTATAGAGATTTTTAAATCTTTATAACCTACATTTATTTTAAAAAAGAAGATGGAATGAGTCCTAAAATATTTTGACTTTATAATACGCCGACGCCAAATATAGCAGAGCTAGTGTTTTTACTGTCCACAACCATGGTTTTTGCGGCGGTCCGAACACATTTTCCCTGGAATAACACCAGCGTGTTTATGTTGATTGGCATCTTACCACGGGAAAAGGATCGAAAAGAAATAAGTAGTAAAATGAACTCAAGTTAGTAGTTTTAGAGAGCGTGGCGTAGTGGCCTTCGTGCCTACCTGCGATGCCGGTGGCCCGGATTCGTTTCTCAGAGGGGACATCATTTTTTTTCGTTTTTTTTTTCTTTTTAATTAAACGACTTGAATGAGAGTTTTTAACCGGCCGTCGCAATGACCGCCGGTTTAAAAAATGAGCACGGTTTTTCGTGAAAGCAAGTTGGCTTAACATACGAAGAAAGTGCTGTAAAGCTTGTGGTACGGGTACTCAAGAGCGGTACTGTCGTATATAAGACGCATGCGCATATTAGTCTTCTGAATGTTACCTTCCTATGTTTTTGTCTTTTAATTTACAGTATTTAAGATATGAACGGCGAAGGTTTGTTAAGTTTGGGGTTTTTTGTATTTGTCTCGTATAACGCATGCGCAATTGAGTAAAGGAGCTAATAGGATTGAATGCGAAATTGGCTGTGTTGTCTGATCTAGTTAGTGGTTATGGTGAAAATTTTTTAGCGCAGGAGTTTTTAATTGGGATTGACATTTTGAGGGGTGTAAAAATGTGGGAGTCAGAAGGATTTGTGAATGTCGGGAGCATATCACATATCACGCTTCTGTGAATGTGATTTGCTTTGGAAGTTGCGTTTTGTATAGGAGCGGTGTAATATTGTGCTGCGTGAGAGGCGGTTTCCCTTGGCGTTTTATGGAGGGGGGGGTGGCTTTCGAAGTGGATTGTAAGGTTTCTGATTGGCTAACTTGTATTTCGCAGTGGACAAAAAGGACAGTTGCGTTTTGCCGGCGCGGGCTAGGAGGAGAAGGAATTGGTACTAGTATGATGATGCAATATTAGTTGATTGCACCATCAGTACATGATAGTTCTTGTGAACGGAGAGAAATGAGTGTTTATTTGAGGCGAGAAGTTGATACGAAGGAATCGTCATTAATAAGGAGATCAATTAATAAGGCAGGTGTTACGAGTCTTTTTGCATTGAAAGAACGAAAATATCTGAATATTATCGACGGATTTGTGTGGTTTGCGTGTGGTGTTCGCTAAAGGCTACGAGCAGTCTCTCTTTCCGTTCAGAGATAGTGAAGGAAAAGAAAAACAAGCGAGTGAGCGCGAAATCGATTGCGGCTCGACAGGCGCTTTAGCTTTCAGAGACGTGGGCGACTTTCGTCCCCACTCGCTTGTTAACCGGCCGTCGCCATGATAGTCCGGTCCGTTAGGGGAAAAATCGTGACAAATCGCGTAAAAGCATCAAATTTGGCACACATATTCTTGAGACCATATAAAACAAATTGAGAAGGGGTGCCACGAGATCCGAGCATCCGGGGGGCCGTGGAACGCAAATCTATTGTTAATATCTTGGTCACAGGACAACCAGGCTCACTAACAAATCACTAATAGCAAAATAGAATTATTGTAGGGAACATTTTAACTGATTTCATCAGCAAACGGAACAAATGAAAATAAACAGTCATTAGAGTTACCTGCCTCATCAACTCCACATACTGTATGTACATTTGTCTACCAAGAGATCTGCTCATGAGCCTGGGTATCCTGTGGTTAAATAGCTTACTGGCCGTGACTGTCGGACAACAAACATAAGCCGGACTAATGGAAAATAAAGCTCATCCCAAACGGGTTAAGCACCTTATCTAAGTCTTAGTTCAAGCTTTCTTTTGACAAAGACATATCTGAGAGAGAAATGTTTTTCTAATTTAAAAAATGTTACAAATAAACCAACACGTTCAATAATTCAATTTGTGATCACTCAGCCATGCATACTGTAGATCTCGAGATCGATCGTTATAAGAGATAAAGGCCGACAAAGCACGACAACAAAAACATCAAAAGGCATCAGTTAGTTAGAATGACCTGGCGAACTTCAGAATTTTTTCACCAAACTGGAGAAGGGGATTTTTATGGGTTAATCTGTCATTCTCTCTGGTGTAAATAGGAGCCTGCGCGCATGACAGGCATTAATTAAAAACGCCTGTTCTGTAGGCGGTTATAGGTGTGAACTGCTAAGGCTGCTAGCTAGATTCAGAGGAAAAACAAATACATGTGATGGTAAAAATAAAATAACGAGGCAATAGCGTTTTTTACGTTAATCTTGAAGAACACGTCATGTTGTCAGAGAAGATTCTGGTCTATTACAATAACCATCCCCTCTGATCTACGCGTTATTCAAAAGACCAAAACTGAAACTCTAGGACGGTAATTATTTACGTCCCTCGCTACTCTAGGGCGAGAGGTTTGGCTCGTCGCCGTATCTAGGCCTTTTCGCTCTCCGTTTATGCGTTGAATTCGGAATCTAATAGTCGCAAGTAATTTAGCGTGTTAATGTTTTACGCGTTTTTCAGGCGAACGTTCGCCTGAAACATACAATAAAATCCTGTTCTGCAGACCTTGGCGTCTTTTCTTAGGGGCACCCAAAGAGAAACTTTTAGCAAAATACTTGAAATATCATTTTCTGGTTTCTAAGATTGTTACCGAGCTTTTTAAGGTGGCTCGACCCGGTTTTTCACTAACCATACCTACTCTTTTTGAACAGGAAATACAAAGATGCCTCAAACGGAACAGGAAATCGAGTTACACCTATTTGTAGGGTATAGATTGAAGTTTGAAAATAGTGGGTTTTTTCGAGATCGACGTAGCCATAGCAACACGGTGACGTCATTGCTATTTTTACTTTTCCTTAATTTGTAAGAAATCCAGACATTTGTTTTTAAAGCTATTTATAGGACCTGTAGTTCATATAATTGTCTTCAGTTGTACCGGTTTTAAACATTTTTTATTTCGATCTCGAAAAAAACCCCACTTTTTTAAACTTCAATCTATACCCTACAAATAGATATAACTTGATTTCCTGTTTAGTTTGAGACACCTTTGTATTTTGTGTTCAAAGAGAGTAGGTATGGTTAGTGAAAAACCGGGTCTAGCCACCTCAAGGGCATATTTGCGTGAGCTAATGCGGGTTGAACTGTTCGGCGTTTTTAGCTGAAAATCAGTTAAGGCGTAGACAATTTTAGAAAATGGAATCCCATCTGCCGAATTTCCGAGCTGCTAATGTCTTTCCGAAAATGCTAGCTGACCTTATTTTACACCCTAAATGACATATTTGTCCGTCCGAAAATAAAAGGAATTAATAAGTCACCTTTTTAAGAAAATCCGTGAGGTAATGTTTCGCCACAGAAATCTATAGTTTTCATTGCAATTAAATCCGAATATCTCAGGCGACTTCGGTCTGCCGAACAGATATTCCTCCGAAAACGAACCGTTGGGTGCCCCTGTTTTCTCAGAGGGAGGAATTAGATTAATGTTATCGGTATAAGCAATGTTAATTGGTAGAGTCAGGAAATATATTAACAAGAGTAGTACCGAGCGCTTAGTACATGCTTTCATAACCTCTAAGCTGGACTATTGCAATAGTCTGCTGTACGGTCTGCCATCTACTGTAGTTCAAAAGTTACAGCGCATTCAGAACACTGCTGCAAGACTAGTTGTTAAGGCTAAGCGCACTGATCATACAAGCCCTATTCTGCAACAACTACACTGGCTCCCCGTTAGCGAACGCATTTCGTTTATGATCTTCCTGCTTACGAATAAGACTGTGAATGGATATGCTCCATCTTACTTTGAAGATCTTGTGAATGAATCATTATGTACCGTCACGCAGTTTACGTTCGACTTCGCAAGGCTTGCTCACAGTTCCTAGATCGACCACTTCAACATACGGTGGTCGGGCCTTTTCGATCGCCGCGCCGAGACTTTGGAACACGCTACCTCTTATGATAAGGAATGCACAGTCAGTCTCTGCTTTTAAATGGCTTTTAAAGACAAATTTTTTTAAATGAATTTATTTTTAGCTAGTTCACCGATTTTTGTATTTTATCCATTGTAATTGAGTAGTTGGCTTTTTTATATTTTATCCATTGTTATTAGTAGTCAAGCACTTTTTTATCGATTTTTTTGAAGGTTGTAATTTAGGTTTTAATATTTTTATCTTGTAAACGCATTGAGGCTCTGCGAAATGCGTGCATAAAAACTGTTATTTTTAAAAACTGTTATTATTATTAAGTACCCGATGCGGTGTACTGAATTAAGAACTGCAAGACAAAAAAGAAAGAAAAACGTACGATGCTGGAAAAAGTGGTGCCTAATCGTTGGAGCTGGTTGACTACCCATGGTGAAAGAGAGCTTAGCAAGCGTGCGTGCTTCTTATGGTACTCGCTGGTGACATCCGACTCATGGCATATTGAACTGAACGTTACCAATTTCAGAATTATATGTAAGATCATCGCAGTGAAGGTGTTTCAACTTAAGCAGTTGAAAAGAAGAAAACTGAAAAAGTTCAGGCTTGAACGGAAATCGAACCCATAACCTCTGCGATACCGGTGCAGGGCTCTAACCAACTGAGCTATCAAGCCAACTGGGAGCTGGTCAATTGAGTGTATTTATCCCGTAGATGGAGAGATGAACATTAATATATGAAATAATCATAGCGCCCTAGAGCGCTGCACCGGTATCGCAGAGGTCATGGGTTCGATTCCCGTTCAAGCCTGAATTCTTTCAGGTTTCTTCTTTTCAACTGTTTAAGTTGAAACACCTTCACTGCGATGATCTTCATATAATTCTATCATTATCCGCAATTCAAATATATGTTTATTTCATATATTAATGTTCGTTACAATTTTGTTTCTTCAGTCATTGCACTGTGAATTAAACTGACGTTCAAAGTAAAGGCAGATATGTCAGTGACCTTAAAATGTCTCTCGCGATATGTTTTTCTCAACAGTACACTTAAAACATCTGACAGAAGTTCTAGATTTCTCGTCAACCCGACTTGCTTTTATTGTCTAGAGGAACTTAATGGGGGAGAGGCTGTAAAGAAACGTAATTCAAAACAATTAACAACGGAAGTCAGTTCTTTCAGTTATCCTTCTCCTAAATGGGTCGGCGTACATGTTCCTGAACGTATGACGAAAATAACCCAAAATAAGTAATGTTTGAATAGCTGTAGCAGGCAACGGTTTCCTTTGCAATTTGAGCTGCTGATTTGGGACTGTTTGTCGACTAATTCGAACTAATAATTATTCGTTTCCTTAACAGCTATCGGAAGTGTAACGATTCAGTTTGTTAAGTCTATTTGACCACAGGGTACCCAGGCAAGCGAAAAGGGAGCGGAAAATACAAGGATATGTGACTCAGTAAACTTAAACGGTTATTTGTTGTCATTTTCTGTCGTTCGCTGACAAGGCCAGTTAAAGAAGCCCATGAAATCCTTTTCAGTTTGCCAGTGAGCGATCTGTTCATGAGCGTGGGAGTCCTGTGACCGTGAATGAAAATTAATTTGAGTGCTGTGGCCCCCCGGATACTCAGATCACGTGGCACCCCTTCTAAATTTGTTTTATATGTCCTCAAGGACATGTATGCCAAATTTGGTGCTTTTACGCGATTTGTCACGATTTTCGTAAATTTCGACGCTAACGGACTGGACTATGATGGCGACCGCCGGTTTATAAAATGGACACGCGTTTTGGTGAAAGCAAGTTGGCTTAACATACGAAGAAAGTGCTGTAAAGCTTGTGGTACGGGTACTCAAGAGCGGTACTGTCTTATATAAGACGCATGCGCATATTAGTCTTCTGAATGTTACCTTCCTATGTTTTTGTCTTTTAATTTACAGTATTTAAGATACGAACGGCGAAGGGTTGTTTAAGTTTGGGGTTTTTTGTACAGTACAGCCCAAAAATAATGCACGCGCAAGAACTTCTTTTTGCGTCCGCAAGCCGAGAACTTCTTGCGGCTACTTCCAGGATGCCTGCACTTGAATACTGCAAGCCGCAAGAACGTCTTTGCATTTAGAAGTTAAAACCGCAAGAACCTCTTTGTGGTAAGATATCTGGACCGCAAGTAAGCGCAAGAACGTCTTTGCGCTGACATCTTAAAAACCCGGAACCCGGAGAAGGTAAAAAAGAGACCACTTTGTAGCGCAAGGCACGTTCGAAATTGGCTGCCTTTGTAACTTGCAGTCAGTTGTTTATTTGGTCCCTTGTAAGTTTTTTTCTTCGGTTTTGAATTTTTTATCCGATAAAGAGTTCACTAGGTTCTGAATTTGACACTGGTCGCCTTCTATGTTATTTTTTAACGGCTAGGGAGAAACGAGACTCAAACGAAGCACGCGTATGTTATTGTTTACGTGTCCCGGAGTCCCAGACATGCGGTACGCTTAGCGGCGCGAAAGATTTCGCTCGATTTATTTCACTTAAATGAGGAACAGTGGCAAAGCACAGTCCATCAGTCACATTATTAAAGAACCGACATTCACCTGTTCAGTGTTGCTGTACTTCCACCAACATATTAAACTCGGGCAAATACTTTTAATTAGTTGCGCTCACACGTGTGAGAAATGAACGTGGTCACTCAGATGAGAAGAAATAATACCCGAAGTCTTAATTGGAAAAACACATTATGTTTGTAAAAATAGTTCCACTCATTACGCTGAAGTCGATATCACATTTTAAATCTTCGAAGTAAACCAAAAAAGTCTGAAGGAAACTAAAACTCCGCGATCTGAAAGAAATTCGGCACGTCAATTCTAACCTGAGTAAACACAAATCTGCCGTATGCAAATTTGGTATGATTTGCTTGAATGACTTTTTGTAACGCAATGCATGAGCAGTTCTAGAAGCCGTCAAGACAGCAAGCCCCGGGCAACAAGCTGAGTCGAAAGGCGAATGTGTAGTTGAAATCATATGTCTATGCTATTTCTTCGAGTATCCTTTTTTTGCTGGGAAATTAAACTGGTAAAGATGCAGGGATTCTTGATGACTTCACCCACGCGATGGCATGACCTCCTGCATGTGTAAGTCTTGTCTTGTCTTGCCTGTCAAAGAAGAGTTCGCGCAGTTTGCCACAATTATAGGTTTTGGACCTTTTTGTGTCTATTTCTTGGATGGAATAAAAAACTGAATTGAGTCAGTTCTGAGTTGAACCCGTATCACTGTATCTGAGACACGCTTAAAAAAATTGTTCATGTTTTGTCATGTGCCGGAGATCACGTTTACCGGGTGTTTATGCAGGGTTCAATTCTACCTGTTACCATCCCCCCCGGGCACACCCCCGGGGATTTGCAATTTTTTTCTTACTTGGCGGTCTATTCCCCACCCCCGGGCACGCAGAAAGAGACAATTCCCGACACCCGGGCTCCTCATAGACCACAAATACGTTGTTTTGTGTTCAAAATTGATTTCCGTACAATAGCACAACCAGACGTTTTGACAAGAACTTAAACGCTTTTCTAGAGTTTACTGAACGAAGGATATTACATAGTATTAAAAAAACATGAACACTACATTGAAAAAGAAAACTGAAGGAAAAGTCTAACCGCTCTGGCACTCGGCTGGCGAGTAAAGAAATGTTCTTCACCGCGTGTTTTATTCTAAATATAGCACATGCACAAAAGAGGTCCGGTGAGCAAATTGATGACAGCATTTTAAAGGAGTTTTTCTTAGCTTGTTTCACAAGAACACTGGACTGAGATCTCTGTTTAATATAAAGCCGTGTATTTGTTTCATACAAATACGCTGAAGAAATATTTCTATGTTTGCGATGAACGCCATCCATTCGAGTACGCATCAAACGCACCTTCGTTTAACAATTTACAATAAACGTGCCTTTGGATACAGATTATAATTTCGAGAGACTATTCTTCTCCAACCAGTCTTCTACAAATTCTAGAGATTTTCCCTGGAAATAGGCAGTCTTCTCTACGCGGTCCGGCGCCATTGTGTCAACTGAGAAGTAATAAGCTAGTGACGTGCTTCACAAGAAAAACGAGAAGTTATTTTCGATTTTCCCCGTCCCCCTACCCCCGGGACAAAACCGTTTCAGACAATTCCCCTCCCCCGGGCCCGAAGGGCTGGACTTGTCCCGGGGGTTGCCCGGGGGGATGGTAACAGGTAAAATTGAACCATGCATTATCTTCCAGTCGGAAAGCTGGCGGATATTCCATTTCGTGATGTGAATTTTCTTCGATACTTCGGTTGTTCGAACATTTGCTTCCTTGAAGCAAAAGAGAGAGAGACCACTTTATAGCGCAAGGCACGTTCGAAATTGGCTGCCTTTGTAACTTGCAATCAGTTGTTTATTTGGTCCCTTGTAAGTTTTTTTCTTCGGTTTTGAATTTTTTATCCGATAAAGAGTTCACTAGGTTCTGAATTTGACACTGGTCGCCTTCTATGTTATTTTTTAACGGCTAGGGAGAAACGAGACTCAAACGAAGCACGCGTGTTATTGTTTATGTGTCCCGGAGTCCCAGACATGCGGTACGCTTAGCGGCGCGAAAGGTTTCGCTCGATTTATTTCACTTAAATGAGGAACAGTGGCAAAGCACAGTCCACCAGTCACATTATTAAAGAACCGACATTCACCTGTTCAGTGTTGCTGTACTTCCACCAACATATTAAACTCGGACAAATACTTTTAATTAGTTGCGCTCACACGTGTGAGAAATGAACATGGTCACTCAGATGAGAAGAAATAATACCCGAAGTCTTAATTGGAAAAACACATTATGTTTGTAAAAATAGTTCCACTCATTACGCTGAAGTCGATATCACATTTTAAATCTTCGAAGTAAACCAAAAAAGTCTGAAGGAAACTAAAACTCCGCGATCTGAAAGAAATTCGGCACGTCAATTCTAACCTGAGTAAACACAAATCTGCCGTATGCAAATTTGGTATGATTTGCTTGAATGACATTTTGTAACGCAATGCATGAGCAGTTCTAGAAGCCGTCAAGACAGCAAGCCCCGGGCAACAAGCTGAGTCGAAAGGCGAATGTGTAGTTGAAATCATATGTCTATGCTATTTCTTCGAGTATCCTTTTTTTGCTGGGAAATTAAACTGGTAAAGATGCAGGGATTCTTGATGACTTCACCCACGCGATGGCATGACCTCCTGCATGTGTAAGTCTTGTCTTGTCTTGCCTGTCAAAGAAGAGTTCGCGCAGTTTGCCGCAATTATAGCTTTTGGACCTTTTTGTTTCTATTTCTTGGATGGAATGAAAAACTGAATTGAGTCAGTTCTGAGTTGAACCCCTATCACTGTATCTGAGACACGCTTAAAAAAATTGTTCATGTTTTGTCATGTGCCGGAGATCATGTTTACCGGGTGTTTATCTTGCAGTCGGAAAGCTGGCGGATATTCCATTTCGTGATGTGAATTTTCTTCGATACTTCGGTTGTTCGAACATTTGCTTCCTTGATTTTTTGATTAGCCTTGTGAACTTTCGCTTGACTTGGCGAATTGTCGCGCCAACACACCAACACGACGAAAAATCGCTCGAAAGCTCGGTGATATTTCAAAGAGAATAGAGCGCGAGATTCGCTCTCATTACTTTTGCAATACCTCACACTAACACGAGCACTACAAGTTTCTTCGGCTGGACCCTCACTACTTCTTGCGCCTTCTTGCGGCTTGCGGTAACATTAGTAACTTCTTGCGGCTAGATTTTCAACTTCTTGCGTTTCGAATGTTCTTGCGGGTAAACTGCAAAAACCTAGCACTTTCACTTCTTGCGCGGGCTTGCGTGTTCTTGCGGCGCAAGAACTTCTTGCGCCACTTCTTGCGCGTGCATTATTTTTGATAGGATTGAATGCGAAAATAGGATTGAATGCGAAATTGACTGTGTTGTCTGATCTAGTTAGTGGCTATGGTGAAATTTTTTTTAGCGCAGGAGTTTTTTTTATTGGGATTGACATTTTGAGGGGTGTAAAAATGTGGGAGTCAGAAGGATTTGTGAATGTCAGGACCATATCACGCTTCTGTGAATGTGATTTGCTTTGAAAGTTGCGTTTTGCGTGAGAGGCAGTTTCCCTTGGCGTTTTATAGGGGGGGGGGGGTGGTTTGCGAAGTGGATTGTAAGGTTTCTGATTGGCTAACTTGTATTTCGCAGCGGACAAAAAGGACAGTTGCGTTTTGCCGGCGTGGGCTAGGAAGAGAAGGAATTGGTACTAGTATGATGATGCAATATTAGTTGATTGCACATCAGTACATGATAGTTCTTGTGAACGGAGAGAAATGAGTGTTTATTTGAGGCGAGAAGTTGATACGAAGGAATCGTCATTAATAAGGAGTTTTTTTATTAATAAGGCAGGTGTTACGAGTCGTTTGGCATTGAAAGAACGAAAATATCTGAATATTATCGACGGATTTGTGTGGTTTGCGTGTGGTGTTCGCTAAAGGCTACGAGCAGTCTCACTTTCCGTTCAGAGGTAGATAGTGAAGGAAAAGAAAAACAGGCGAGTGAGCGCGAAATCGATTGCGGCTCGACAGGCGCGTTAGCTTTCAAAGACGTGGGCGACTTTCGTCCCCGCTCGCTTGTTTACCTGGTTAGCGGGTTAGCAAACTGGATTTAAACATCACGTCATGAGATATCTTGACGTGCCCCATACTCTGACGATCTGCTCGAGCTCGTGTTGTTTGATTCTACTGCTATGTTCACTGTTTGTATTTAAGGTCTAGGCACAACAGTAAATACTTCGTCGTCCCTGTGTGAGCATTCTCAGTTGTGGACGAATTCATATCGACATTCAACGTTTGAGTGATTTTGCATTTTTCAGCACAAATAAAGCGATAAGAAAGATAAGCTGGGTCATCAGAGTTTAAACATTACGTCATCCAGTACTGCTATAGTCAAAATATTGTGTCACACAATCACACTTTTCCTCACACCGGTTCGTAAAAAAAGAGGATCGCGCTAACATTTGTGAAACCTAGGGGTGGGGAGGGTCAGAATGGCCGGTTAAAATGCCCAATGGGCTTTCTTGTTTACTTTTGCAAGGGGTTTCCCGGGTTAGCAAACCGGATTTAAACATCACGTCATGAGATATGCCTTGACGTGCCCCATACTCTGACGATCTGCTCGAGCCCGTGTTTATCAAGCGTTATATTTTGATTCTACTGCTATGTTCACTGTTTGTATTTAAGGTCTAGGCACAACAGTTAATACTTCGTCGTCTTTGTGTGAGCACTCTCAGTTGTGGACGAATTTATTTCGTCATTCAACGTTTGAGTGAATTTGCGTTTTTCAGCACAAATAAAAGCGATAAGAAAGATAAGCTGAGTCATCAGAGTTTAAACATTACGTCATCCAGTACCGCTATAGTCAAAATATTGTGTCACACAATCACACTTTTCGTCACGCCGGTTCGTATAAATAGAGGATCCCGTTAACATTTGTGAAACCTAGGGGTGGGGAGGGTCAGAATGGCCGGTTAAAATGCCCAATGGGCTTTCTTGTTCAGAAATTAATAAGTACCAGTGGAAAAAAAAACAAGAAAAAACGTGGACGGCTTCGCTTTTAGGCTTGGCTTAATCTATATATTACACTGATACCTGAAAGGCTCGCTCCAAACCACCCGTGTTGGGCGAGTTTTCTTGTCCCAATTGTGACATCATCACTTTTTAAACCGAGAGATGACTTTGATGAACAGTGTATGGAGGATGTAGAAATCTTCCAAAGAGTGCCCATTAATGGGAGCGATTCCTTGAAATGGGCCAAAGATGCACGTGAAAAAAAAAAAACAGGCAAATGTGGCCTCAAAATTTTCAGACACGTTCGGCAGTATTTTTGTGGAAACTTTACCTACAAGAAGGAAGTCTATCTAAAGTCCAGCAAACAAAAAAACAAAAACAAAAACAAAAGGAAAAATTCAAGAAGTCACTGGGTTAAAGAAATAACCAAGTTCGCTAGAAAAATCCACCTTTTAGCAAAAATGTCGGCAATCCAGCAATACAAAGCTAAAACAAGTGGAAAGAACTACGGAAAATGGGTCTTAGTAAATTTGTTTAAAGCATGTGAGAAGGAGGATGGGTTCTTAAGCATTTGGTCATTTGTTCTTTTGGAGGAGAACCTGGAGCCCGATTCAACAGACTAGCTTTGCCAGAACAAAAATCAAAAAGTTTAAAAATAGTTTTCATTGCCCACTGGTAGGACCTTCGATTTCAGTTCTCGGTTTTTACCGCCGGTGATAGTTCTTGAAATCTGACTTATCAGGGGCGTAGCTACCTGTACGCACGTACGCACGTGTGTACCTGAAAAATGCCACAAAAGTAAATAAATATATAAATAAATAAATAAATAAATAATAAAAGAGTGATTATTGAATAAAACCTCAATCACTTTAATGCTGACGTTCATTTGTCTTTCGTGTACCTGCTCTTGATCGCGATCAATACAGGCCCGTAGCAGGGGGAGGGGCCGAGGGGGCTCAACCCCCCCCCCCCCCACAGAGCTTTTGGATGAGAAGTTAAAAAAAAATTACAATTAATGTCCCAAAAAATATATAACTAAAACAAATTAATTCGCAACAATCGGTCTTGAATTCTGATGCTAATAAAAGTGCCCTTTATAATTTCACAACCTTTAGTAGGGTTCTACATCCGTTGAGTTGAGTCACTAGCCATCGGGCAAGTGGGCTTCAAAAATCTACTAGCCCAGCGCACAGTCGTCCACGTTCCTCACCAATGTCTTTCTTCACCCATATCACCTTTACCCTGGCAGTATAGCTTAAGACTGTGAAGGACCTTAATACCTTTAATAGCTAAGCGACTGCTGTGTATTTGCTGCAAGCTTTGACCCCACTGTTGTAACACAAGTCTAAGGAACAAAATTATATTTATCTCACCAATCGACTGACAAACGCGACGTAAACGTTTACGAGAGTTAGGTAAAACAGGTCCGAAATTCGTAGCATAGCTGTCGAAATGTTTGAATTTTAACAAACCTTGTAACTTCAAGAATACTTTTTAAACTGATGATGCTTTAAATCTGGTAGATGTTGCCAACAACTTTGTCGGCGAAAAAGCAAACAGGAAGCAGCTTTTTGGCCAAATTTTCAGCGAACGATGTCCCCATAAAGGTGTCCTTTTTGACGAAATCGACTCAAACTGTGGCATTGTGAACAGTTTTAGTTTCTATCTGACATGAATTTGATGAGAGATTGCCTTCATTAGCGGTCCTTCATGTACATAAACACAAGGAAGTTATCTCAGAGTTTGCTGGGAAGAAAGATCGAAGACTATCCCTGTGCTTATAAACATTGCAACTTGTAACACCCAAAGGTCATTTTACCTAGTTTCAGAAGCGTTGTGCACTGGTCGCCTAAAAACATTTGTAACAAGGATGAAACTTAGTGAAACATGGGCAGAGCTATCTTATTATAGGTACACTGTGCACTAGTTGAATAAGTCAACGAAAAAAAAGTATGTGATGCGCAATAATAACAACATTCAATTGCGAAACACTGAGATACTACTCCCTTGCATTGCGCTGCTGATAATAAACAACCGGAGGACCCCAGCACTAATCATTAAAGTGTCTGAACACAGTTTGCGCGCTCTACGATTTGTGCTGCTGACGTGAATTAGCGCGCGCACAAAGCTTTAAGAAAAACAAACATGGCCCCTGTACATCGATCATTTTATTTTGTTCAGTCAAGATTGCGTAAGTGTTTTTTTTTCCGTCTTAGCAATCAAACAGTTTGTTATGTGTGAAAACGTTTGTTTTCCAGTGTATTAAAGGTAATACTATTGGAAAATACGCTGCCTTTCTGGGATTGTTTAAATGGATCGAGAAAGATTGAGAACCCTGTCAAATGGAACGCATGCGCAGTTAACAGGAAAATGTGACTGCATGGCCAGTTAGTGGAAACGCACTAAGTTCTACGGAATCGCTCGTTAGAATTTCATGAAATTTGGTAGAAAAATAGTTCAGAGTACGCTTAACTCGCTTGCAAACAAAGTTTGAAATCTGACAGAGGACTTGTTCAGAAAACGTTAAAATGCAGAATACAAAATTACAGAAGATCTCTCTGTCAAAGCTTCACGAGACCAGTGTCAGAAGGCCAGTATTTTTCTGAGTTTTCTAGAGCTCACAATAACGAATAAATCGTTTTGTTTTTGAATAAATCAAAACCATTATTTAATGCTGGTATATTAACAGCTGTGTTGCCATGGCAACGGTAATTAGTCCAGTGAAACATATCAAACTATCTTTTTTAGTTGAACTATTACGCAGTTAACCTCTGCAATTCAGGCACTTAAAAATAACAATTGATTTCTTTATTTGCTTTGCCTGTTTTGTTTTTTTTCCAGCGTTTGCATTTTAAAACAATATTTAGCCTTACTAATTGCTTTTCTAGTTTACTAAATAATCGAGTGTCCGATCGCTTGGCTGATTATTAAATTATTGGTTGATTAAATCATTGTTTGAACGAGTGTTATATCGATCGATTCACTGGTTAATTGACTTCTTATTAGTTTTATTGATTGACAGATTTAACAAATCAGTTATTAATTGGTTGGTTGAGTAAATGAATATTTTCCGTTATCAGTCAGTTTTTACCATTTCATCCATTTTCAATGATTTTTCTTGCATGCCCGTGATTTATTTGTCTCCTTCCACTGACACCGCTGACCAGATTCGTCTACCTTGCAGTGCTCAAAGTTCCTCCAACAAATCGACCTCTCCCCTGCTTTCTGTTCACATCCAGGTAACCTTTCTTGGCACTTGGGGTCTGAACTGAAAGAACATTCGTTAGGTTTAAACAGGCATTGGCGACATCCTGCCTCATAGTACCCCCGAAAGTTTGCTTTTTGTCGCGGACTCACTTTGCTCCATTGCTCTCGCAGGTAAGAGAATGTCGTATAGAGCCTTCCACCTTCGATGATGGTGCTGGATAAGCAGTACTTAGTCCCGCTTTTAATCCCGAATCGTCTCGAAATGGAGATTGGTACGTTTCTGGACGGGGCGTAGAGTTTTGTGGATAGTTCTGTGTCAAACACACCAAACGCCTTTTCTTCTGACCC